>JAXDDX010000050.1:1835000-1945000 GCA_034670405.1 Hoplostethus atlanticus
CATGCAATTATCCCATCTCAATTTAGAAATAGTTTCCCATTGGACTGACAGATTCATCGTGACAGTTCAGCCCAAAATGGTTATCCGCTCTGTCAGAACATTCCCTCATGGTTGATTTTGTGTCCTGAGGCCCTGGCCTAAGTGACTGCATGTTATTTATGGTGGGGGGGGAGGGGGGGGGGGGGGGGTATGTGGAATAATTTGGAAACACTTCCTCAAGAAAAAAAAGGATGACCACGCGAGGTTCCCCTAGTCACGTTTTGGATCACAATGTTACAGCCCAAGTAAGCTTAAATTACAACGTGACCTCCAAACAAACACGTGGAACCTTTCCCATAATCCAACAGTTTTTGGAGCACTGGGCTCTACCAAGTAATAATCCCTAGCGGGGCTCTAGCAGCAAACAGTCACGTTGTAAAGGCAGTGGTACAACTGTGCTGGGGATTACGGTCTCTGCGGTCGCCTGTTAAAAGGTCCCCGGTAAGACTGCCTGGTGAGAAACTGTGTCTTATAACCTCCTCAGTGCCGGGGATTGCGTAACTAGTTAAAACCATAGAGACCTGAGCATCCCACCGGGTTCTTAACAACCTGCCGGACGTGTTTTCTTTTTGCTTTCATACCGTGTGTATGGTAATGGAGAGTTTAATGATGTGCTCTGGGGTCTTCTGTTCAATTTCCTATCCTTTTCATTATGTGTCCCCTGTAGCCAGTGCTCCGACAGGGTTAGAGTGAGTAACTGGTCTGCGGGGAACGGTCGAGGAACATCAACCAATAAACCGGCATAAGATCCTTCCCCCGAGGAAGCCACGGGGTAGGAAGCTAGCAGGGGTTATGCTATGTTATGTTTCATAACCCGAGATGTGCTGCAGAGGTCGGGTCCATACGTTGAGAATAACGTTCCCTGCAAGACCAAGGACTCAGTGATGAGAAGATCAGACAGGATCTACTCCGTGTGTAGAGGGGAAAGCAATGACAGGAATTGGTAATCCTTTCTCTCAAGCGTTAGTGTTATGCTTTAGCCAATACACTTACACAAATACATGCACACACACACACACACACAGCGTGGTATAATTATCTCTGTCTGCTCTCCTCTTCCTCTTAGTGCACCCTGGACCTTCTAATTAGCAGCTAGCATGCTGCATAGAGGCTTCTTCCATTATCTAATTGAACTCGTCGCTTGAACGCTGAAACGAAATTGCAGTGTAGATGCAGAGTCAATTGGCTACATGGTGTATGTGTGTGTGTGTGTGTGTGTGTGTGTGTGCCTGTGAGGTGTAACATCCATTCTGAAATGATCATGACAAGCTGGAAACATGTTTTTGTCTCAAGGTACGGATATATCTTTTACCTCCGCCAATGATGGAGCATGGAGACAGGGATGGGTCAGGTATATTTTGCAAACTGACACACTCAATTTCCTGTATAATTTGTGCCTGTCAAAGAAGATATTGCTGAATTTTTTGTGACAAGGAGAGATGCCTTCTCAGCGTGAATGTTCACCAGGCTGAAAAGTGAATCTATCTTTTAATCTTCAAACTAATTAAAAGCGATCACGATGACTGCAGAAATATCCTTATCCATCTAATATCTCCATTACCTCTAATTATTATACGCAAGATGGGAGATGCAGACTAATTAATAGAGGCAATCTGTGGGCAGGATTAATGGAATGGCAGGCCCATGGCAGAGATAGAGAGATAGAGAGAAAGATAGGGAAACAGGGAAGGATAAAGGAGGGGGGGGCGACAGGAGGGAGAGCTTCATGACTGGTACGTTGAGTGTGAGGCTACATGGGCTTCGAGATCTCAGTAGAAAACTTTTTCTTTCCCACTATTTCAGACCCAATCAGTTGTCCAGTAGATATGTTGCTGTGTGTACCTAAACCTAATCTAACTTTTATTTCAAGACGGTGCAGGTTCATTTCCAGACCGGTATGAACCTGCAATTTGCAAGTACGGTAATATGGAAGGATTAGGATTGCTGGAACGATCTACTTCTTATCTTTCATTTCCTTCTTATATTTCAGCATTATAGCTTATTAAATTTCAGTATGAAATCTAATTTCCCTCTTACGTTTCACTCAGATGCACACAGAGGTCACTGGATAATATGAAATAAAGGATGAAGGAAGCGATGAAGGAAGTGTGACTAAAGGAAAAAACTGTAGTTATTTATAATTAGGCCATGTTGAGGTTGAACTCAGGTCAGATCTATAAGACCTTTGGTGGCGCTTTAGAGGGACTTTTGAATTGGGCTGTAGAATGTTGAACTTGAAAGTGAAGTTTAAACATGAAAATCACCAAAATTGCAGTTATGAGGTTTAGACCCACTGATATGCAAGGTTGGTAAACATGAAAAAATATAGCTGCAAGCAGTCATTAGCAGGCTCCAAGCCCATGGACCAAGCACACACAGCTCCCTTAGATAATACAATTTGCAAAATTGCCAATGTCTCCTCAAAGCAATATTACAGAGCAAAAGTGTGATCGGACACTTCGCAAATAAGTGTGTGGAGTTTAATTGCTCCTGCAATAATTGCACATCTTCGCTGTTGACTTCATTTGTGAGTCTTGGCCAGAAGGTTATGTGTATCAACATTCGGGCCTGTCTGGCCTGATGGTGGTGCTATGAAACACAACCATATGTTGTCTGACACACTTCACATGCCCATCCCAAAACATGTATGTGAAGTTTAGTTGCTTAAGTGTCCTGTTTGCCGTCAACTTTGTTTGTGTCACAGTCAAAGAATTTCAAAATCTACTGATTGGATCATCATTGTGGGAGAAATGGCGAAAAAGAGGGTTTGCATAAAACTTGAACTGGTGGAAAGTGATCAAGGCAGAAATGAAACCAGTATGTTGAGTGAAAATCATTCTTGGCTATAGGATTCAGGAGTTATTTGCCAATATGTATGTATATACCAATGGTATATTTTGCCTGAGTAGTAGAGATTTGAAATCTATCCCCCAAATTGAATTGCTCTGGGACTTACAGCGTCTGAGCTCCAGATCATGTTAAGGCAGAGAACGAATGAAAACACTAATAAAAACTGCATGTGAACCAAGAGAACAAACTCAATTAGACAGGTTAACACGACAGCTAGACGAGTCTGACTGCAAGCTCGGAGGCCCGAGCCATCTGGAGCTAGAATGAACCTTACAGGGATTCTCTTTCAAGACCACATCAAGTATTTAACTTGGATGTGAACTCTGAAACCTGCCTCGGGCTCATCATTCATTAAGTAGAGATCGTCCCGCACTAAACCAGGCATGGCTTTTGTTCTTCTCTAATAAATGCAACCATTTAGGCTGTTCTTTCCCTTTCCTGGGCTGAGGATATTAATTGGTTTGCACTATTCCTTGCAACTAGATAATGGGGTACTGTATGAGAGCTCCATTGTACTGGCAGAGATACAGTATAATGTTGCACCCCAACGGGAAGCTTCAGACACACTGCTATTATTACAAAGACATTCTCAAATCTCTCATGGCCTGAAACACCACTTTATTAGTAAAACACATACTGTAGAAAAACCAGGGTAGAGCAGAGAAAGCGAGCGAGATGGAGAGAGAGAGAGAGACCGACAGAGAGAACAGCAGGTGGTTGGGGCAGCAGGGCTCCTTTTTTACGTTCTCTCCTCCCTTTCCTCCTTCCTCAATCTGTCCATTTCTGGTCCATCAGGAAGGCGACCGCTGTGAACCGGACTGCCTCCCCCCCCCCCGCTCTCTCTCCCTCTGCACTCTCTCGTTTTATGTGTCACTATCCGACCTGAAATAAACCACTGCTCTGATACAACTGTCAAATTATGCATACGTACCATGAATTATTGACGCGGGCCTATGAGCCAACGACCCGTCTAATGAGTCACTGGTGGGAATAACGGGAGGAAAGGGTTGCAGGGTTAATGATATGGAGGCCTATACTCCGCCATGTCACTTTGATGTTCTACATTACATCTTTTTTTTTTTTTTTCTGTTTCGCTCTTCGTGATGTTGCACCCTGCAATCCTTCAGCAACACTGTCTTCTCCCCCCCCTCCCCCCTCCTTGCTTGACATTAACCACCCTCCCCTTTGTACAGTGGCAATCAAAGGTAGACTGAGGGGGATACAGTCTTCAAAGGAGCAGGAGCTCGAATGGGAATCCAGACACGCATTCATCCTGTTGGCACTGCAGGAGGTTCCCTTTGTACTATTTTTGATAAATAGCTAATACAAATAACTATCTGCAAACACATACACACACATACACACACACACACATACACAGTAAGTACTGTAGGATGAAGCAGTGTTGTCTCAAAGGTACGGCATACATTGCTCAGAGGAGCATGTTCACACTAAAATAGCATTTGGGGCACAACAAATAAAGAAAACAGAAAGGAGAGGAAGTAATAGAAACACGGAACACACACACACACACACACACACACACACACACACACTGACCAGGGAGGAGCGTGTGACCTGACCTTGAGTGTGGAGTGAATATGAAACAAATGTGTGCACAGCAGACAAAATTTGCAATCTGCAAGTCGACAATCCGTTGCTAACAAGCAGCATACAGGTGCACATGTTTTCCTCATAGTACACAGAAATATAGTGTCAGAAGGATTTGTATTTTGTGTGCCCAGAACTTGAGATGCACAGGGGCATGCATATTGACAAAGACTCACAAGACAGGATTTGTACTTGTGTGCAAATTTTGTTTGCTGTGCACAATTTTTCTTCACATTTGTGACATACTAAAAACATGTGTACATTGTATTGGCATCATCTTCACTCCATACAAAATACTAAATAATACACACTCAAGGTCACACGCCCAGGTCAGTGTGTGTGTGTGTGTGTGTGTGTGTGTGTGTGTGTGTTCCGTGTTTCTATTATTTCTCTCCTTTCTGTTTTCTTTATTTGTTGTGCCCCGAATGCTATTTTAGTGTGAACATGCTCCTCTGAGCAATGTATGCCGTACCTTTGATATTAAAGGAGTCACAAAGGAGGACTATGCTCTCTCTCTCTCTTTCTTTCTCTTGCTCTATCTCTGTCTCTCCCTCTCTCTCTCTCTCTCTCTCTCAGTGATGGTAGTATGGCCTTGAGTGCAGTGATTATTCATGAGGGATAGGATAGGCTAGACTTATCTACTCTTCTGGAAAAAAGGCCTTGCGCACTAGTTTTATTGTCCTATTCCCCTTCTTCTATTCCAGCCATTCCATATTTACAGGAAAAAAATATTTGCAGTAAAATACTGCTGAAGTTCTGAAAAATAAAAGTTTTCATGGGTCGTAATTCCTACAAATGAATAGAGCACTTTATGCTTCCTTGTCAAGGCTATGTAGTCCAAAAGGTCCTCTCTCAAGGCACAGCACCTGCCTCCGTTAAACATGAAGACCTTTTTATTCACCAGGGCACTGTCGTTCTTTTATCTCTTCAGATCTCTGTTCTCTCTCTCTGGGCCATTAGTTGGTAATGGTATTAATAGCAGATCTATAGCTTTAGGCCACAGTAGGGATTCATTAGGGGGTGAATGAAGCCTATTATCCTGGGTAAAGTTAGGTTTTCTCAGTTTAACTGAGCACATCCCGCCTCCCTGTGTTTGTGCATGTGTGTGTGTGTGTGTGTGTGTGTGTGTGTGTGTGTGTGTGCGCGTGTGTTCACTTGCAGGCTCTTGGGCAAACTGAGTTAATGGTGGGAGACAAAAGGCGCTCTGAAGTTTGAATGGGGGTTATTATGCTACTGTAACATATGGGTGATGCTATGCTGGATGCAGCAAGGCTGTGGGGTCTGTCTGTTCCATTAGCAACTAATTGCTCTGTTTTTATATCGTAGCACATTTTATCTAAATGTTCTCATCCTGTTTAGCGTGATCAACGTTTCTGGCAAAGTCTCTGTCTTCATATTTTCCCCTCGAAAGCGAAAGGGCTGAATACTGTCTTGGTTTTTGCACGGAACATCCACATTCAGTATCTTGTGTGTTAGACCAGAGATTACAGTGATGTCAATCAAACATAGCTTGAACCTCGAACACAAAATCAAGAAGGTTGGGGGGATCGATAAGAAGAGGGCCTTTAAACATGCTGTTGCTCCAAGCACAAAACCACGTTTCAAGGATTTTGGCTGCTGGCAGTTTTTTGGCATCACAGTCTATACTGCCCTGCCTCAGTTTTCCTCATCTCACTCTAACACACACACACACACACACACACACACACACACAGACAAGCAAACGATTGAAACGAGAGACTAGAGCACTAGAGATTAATAGTTTCATTCATTTCAAGATTTTAGTTTAAAGCATATAAAACAAAATCAAAACGAAAACTCAGATTTGAGCAACATTCTCTCCCCGAGCACCACGTGTGTTATACCAGTGTGCAGATTAAGAGTTGAGAGCGAATGCATAGATTTCCCACAAGGCACCGAGCTCCTTAAACACAGCGCAGCACAACAGCGCTGAACGGAGTGAGACTGACGAAACATAAAGTCTAACGATATGGAGAAACAACCCAGAGGGTGAACTAACTGAAGTTATGGGTTAGCTGCGAAAAAAACAAACTCTCTACGGTCTTGTCTTTTCTCTCTCCTTCCCCATCATCCAATCCTCTCATTCTCTCTCCGTCTCCATTAGTGAACTGATATGGCCACCCAAAGAACCCAAACAACTAATTAGCAATGTGAAGATTTTCCTTTCATTAATTAGTAAAATAAGATCCTTCTTCTGTGGCACAAAGGGCCGCAGCAACCACAGGATCACACGGTGTAATTCACCGGAATACCTCCCACTGAAGCCTCCTGGTTTTAATGTGAAGTGGGTGTATAAATAGTTCCATCACCATGTAGTTGAGTTAATGATGTGTTTCGTTCCTTAGGGGACATCTACACAGATGACCTTGTGGGAACAACTGTCAATCACAGGGCTCACATTTTCTCTGTGTGTGTGTGTGTGTGTGTGTGTTTGCTTGAGTAAATGTGAGCATTGCTAAGCCTGCAAGGAACCCCACAGTGAGCCAGAGGTAAGAAATGCAAGTTAATAAGAACTCTGTGTGTGTGTGTGTGTGTGTGTGTGTGTGTGTGTGTGCCCTTGTCTATCTGTCCTTCCGGAAATCTTTCCTAGAAAGGTCAGGGATGTCCTATACATGTACAGCACAGATTCCATGATGGAGCAACATGAGTCAAGTCATTTGTTATGTGTTACGCGTCCTGCACATGCACACCCTCCTCCCCTGCACACCCTCCTCCCATGCACACACTCCTCCCATGCACACCCTCCTCCCATGCACACACTCCTCCCATGCACAGAGCATGCAAGCTCGTGAAAGATCATACTGTACTATGCTGATGCACTATATAAATTTTGATCAAGCAGAGACACACACACACACTTTGAAGAAATGATGCAGCGTCAGCCATTATGTACCAGCCAAGACTGCATGTTGAGATGGTACGTCACACACACACACACACACACACACACACATACAGGCAGATCACATAAACACACAAACACGCACTCACAGCTTGAGTAAATAGGGCATGACCTTGCAGCACCTAGCCTATATACGTGGTAAACTATGTGAGTGGCTGTGCTGCTCTTGTTCTGCCTTTCAACCCGCCCGTGGTCCTTGCTCTGTGTGTAGGCATGAGTGTATGAGCGTTGAGCACATCGAGTTTCGAGAAAATAAGTCACCCAAAACAGTTAAATATGATGTGATCTAAATTCTTCATCTCATAAGCGTATCTTTGTTCCCTCATTCGGCTAATGCACCCGCCATACCCACAATATCCCTCTCTCCTTGCCTCTCTCCCTCTCTATCTGGCGCTCGGCCAGTTTCCAAGCATGGTGATAGAGAAAAAGAAAATTGATTTCTAAAGAGCTCTGTCTGCTATCCCGGATATGAAATATGCACGCCGTTATTAGTCTAATGCTGATATTAACATAACACGACAACCGTATCAAGATATATATTAAAGATGTCTCGCTCCCTCTGAAAGATACATGAAACAGGCTGAAAATGACAAATTGCCACTTAACCGGTAGCGTAGTAAATCATTATCAATACTGCGTAATTGTGATGAGATGTGCTTTGTCTGGGGAAAAAGAAGCATTACAAGTCTTTTGGATTAGGCCGGCTTTGTGCTGGCGATGCTACGAGACAGACAGATACGACGTCCTGATCTACAGGATGGGCACAGTGGGCCGGGCCCTATTAGTGTTTATGCTGCAATTAATGTATGTACACAAAGAAAGGTCACACGGCACGCAAGGCAATGTGCCTTGCACACACACACACACACACACACAAACACAGATGCTGATGAGTCCATGCATAGACGCCCACAGTAAGCAGAAAGGTCACAGCACACGGTGGATATGAGAAGAAAATATTTGAAGAAGATATGCCGCCTGTTGCTATGGAGCAACATCTATCCTATCCACAGTCTATCCTAGAGATAAACACACACACACACACCTACACACACAAGCTCTATCAATCTTAAAGAAACTAGAGCAATAGCATGGTTGTGAACACACGCTCACTCTGTGCTCTATCAATCTTAGTCTTATTAAAGGAAGCCTGAAAGCAGTAGACACTTTTCAAGAACATCACTGCCTTGATTATTCCTCTAGGACTCTGTGTGTGTGTGCGTGTGTGTGTGTGTGTGTGTGTGTGTGTGGAGTGGGTGTGCTTTATTTGTATGCTGTGCATGTATCGTTGGAAGGCAGACACTTTTCAAGAACATCGCTTCCCCATTTATTCATTTAAGGGGGCTAAATTATGTTGGTTAATCAGATTCTCCCCAGTCCTAGTTCAGCACCGTGTGCGTTTGAGGGTGTGTGTGTGTGTGTGTGTGTGTGTGTGTGTGTGTGTGTATGTGTGTGCCTGAGAAGGACACTGATTGAGAGAGAGAGAGAGAATGAAAAAGCCTACAGAACTAAACTATGTTCCACATTATGAACATGGTATTTAGCTTGTTTTATTTTTTTCAATGAAATAATGTTTTTGTATTTTCTTCCCTATAAAAAAAATCATGCTTCCTACCTCTCACTCAGAGCTATTGGGGATTGGCAACAATATATACATCGATCATATGATATAATAATCCGTCACATTACTTTTACATAACTACCTTTACAATACTAGCACATAAGTAGCAAACTGAATTCGTAAAATCGTATTTTGTCGCTGTGAAACACAAAAACATCTTCAAATGTGACTAAATGGAATTACAGAATCATTATTCTATTGTATTCTATTCATTTCTATTCTAGCCCTAAGACATAGGGTGTTGCTGTACACATTGGCGGCCGGTCTCCTGCTGTGGACTGTGGCTGAAGTACAGTAATCCTGCCTGGGCAGAATCGATCACAGCGCAGGACTGGAAGATCTCTCCTGCTGTCTTCTGATCAATAACTGTATGTAAACAGAGCATGAGGCCTCGGCTCCTCAGGCAAGTTGGCTACATGTGGCTTTGCTTATAGAGTATTATGCTTATGGAATTGCAATGGAAATAAAAGCCTGAGTTAATAAAATGCTCTCTGCTGAGGATTGCAATGATGTATGTCTGTGAAGGCACAAATAAATGGAACTGTTTCAACTTGATGACACTTAGTTATAAAGTGATTGAATGAGTGATATTACCCGAGCTTTGATTTAGGGATAGCCTGTACATGTTGTGTGTGTATGTCAGCCCTGGTGACAGGCAGACGGTAAGCTGGTATCATACTGCAGCAGACACATAGTGTAAGGCTGACTGAACAGTCTTCCCAAAGTGACAAATGCTTGCGCTAAGAGTCATTTCAGTGAGACGGATAAGACGAATGAAATTGGATGCAGTGGGAATATTAGAAGTCATCCATATTATATTTGACATGCAACCTATTTTCTGGTTTTACCTATTGTCCATACTGAGGATGGAGTAGGGCTACATTTAGAAATTCTATCAAAAGTTTCCAAATAAAAAAGGAAATTAAAATTTCATTCCATACCTTTCATACTAGAGGGTAACTACATCCCGCCAATCGCTCTCTCAGGAAATTGGGGACTGAGCTCTAAGTCCACGAGGAACTACACAACAACATCTCATCTAGTGCAACACCTCGTCCTCAACATCTGAAGACAGGCTAGGAAATGTAACAGGCATAAATAATGAACAACTCCAACTGTTGATCCTGTCCTCATAAGACAGAACTATTGTATTTAAGAATCCTGTACAACAGCAAAACTTTAAAGAATCACACTACAGGTCAAAAACGATCCCTCAGAAAAACCTACAGATGAAAAAAGTCTGATAAGTAGACTAAAAACTAGTGGGAAGCACAGACCCGCACTATAAACCCCGATGGGAATTGCCTAACAATATTACAGTGATTCAGCCATTCTCCCGGGCAAAGATTGGGAAAATGATGGAGACGTCAGGGGATAAAGTCAGATCGTCAATAATTCATTTGTTGAACCAACTCTACTTAGGGTATTTCCCTTTCAATCCATATCACTCACCTTGCGCACCGAGGCAGTGATTCCTCGCCACGAAACCGACAACCATCCGCCAACCGCCTCTCGGATCTCTTGGCGCACCTGTACTGTAAAATCCGTTTAAAAAAACTTAGGAGGACTCCTCTGCGAGTCGAGGGTCCGGGTTTATACTGTTATTCAACGCCGATATGTGTATTTGGTTTTGTTTTTCCTGTCCCCCCCCCCCGTTTGTCGTGATGCGCTTGTCCTCTAGCGATTATTCTCTCGTACTATCGCGGAGGAAAGAAGCGGAGCGGTCTGTTGATATCTTCCACTACTACTAGAAACCAAGGAGGACAGCAAACAAAAGCAAAACAAAAAAAACCAAAACAAAAATAAAGTGCGCTATTCCAAAGCAAAGGGAGGAGGAAGGAAAAGAAAGAGTGTTGACCAGTCTCCACCAGAATGAAAGGAAGCGCGATGATCAGCTTCCAGAGAGGGCAGCTTAGGATAACTGCACCGACACTGCTCGGTTTGCAGAAAGAGTGGGAGCACTGGTCGAGTGAGTAGGTTTCAGCACAGTGCACCCACATGCGAAGGTATCATCTTACATAAAGTGCGTTTCTGAAGAGAGAGAGAGGAGAGACCCCCATCAACCTTTCATGAACAAGTCCCCGACGAGTAATGTTATGATATTCCGATAGCAACTAAAAGTGCGTCTGTGGTGCTCATCGGTGAGTCTACGGAGCTTTTGGCACTCCTTGTCATTTTAAAATCTCCTATGGTATCACTATAATATTCTTATAATATTCCTATAGGGACCTAAAGTATGTCTGTGGTGTTCAATAGTGAGTTTACAGTGAGCTTTTTGTACTTTATGTCATTTGTTAATCTCCTGTGATATTTCATTCATTCATTCATTCATTCATTCTTTACCCTGCTTATTCTTCTTCAGGGTCACGGGGCTGGAGGCTATCGCAGCATGCCTTGGCAAGGACACAAGGACAGGTTGCCAGTCCATCAGAGATATTATTCCTACAGGGATTTATTAGTTTAATAATCATGCTGTGATATTTGTATAGTGTCCTTCAAAAATTGCTAATAGGATTACAGTACTGTAATCATTATTTTGTTTGTTGTATTAGTAGCATCCTTATTGCTTACCCTAAATTCATTTTTCTTTTGGCTTCAGTTTCTTTTCCGTTTTGTTTCGTTTCACATGGTATTTTCTGTGCAGACATGCAATGCTCAGGACCTGAGACCAAGATGCTGCGTATTCTACTGTACTACGGTATACCCGTGTTCAGAACTGCCAGTTTCAACCTATCACTAATAATAATAATTGGCAGAAATAAACCCATGTTTTAGAAGGAATTATTTCTAATGAATTTCTATGAACAGTTGCCTCTGAATCCCAATCAAACCAAGGCAACATTACACAGCTATGAATCATATTCCAACTCCCAGAGACTCCATGTTCAATGCCAGAATGTTTTTCACAGCCAACAATACGCATCCTTGATCTACCACAAATGGCATGAATTCACTGTGGACCAGAAATACTTCCAAAAGCAATCACATGCACCAAATTTAGCAGTTGCTAAAAAGAATGATGCTGATATTCCCCTTTTTAATAATTTTCCCTTTTATTACCCCGAGTCTTTTCGAATTGTCACATTTTCTCGCCAGTGTATGGATGCGTATTCATTCTAGGAGAATGGGCGCCTATTACATGCTTTCAGAGGCTGTGACAGCAGCCCTCAGTGAGGAAGCCAAACACTTCACAGCTCAGACAATGTACCCAGGCACACGCGCACACACACTCACAAGCACGCACACACACACACACACACACACACATAACCACTCACACATGAACCCCACTGACACAATGCACATCGACGAGATGAAAGGGCCAATTTATCAAACCACCAGCCTAGGCAGGCCCGAGGACGTATGGTGCCAGCATTGGTCTGGAGAAAGGGGGCAGGATGTGCCTTTGTGTGTGTGTGTGTGTGTGTGTGTGTGTGTGTGTGTGTGTAACTTTATGTGACTGCTTTGCTTCTTTGCCTAGACAGTAAAGTGTCTTCTTTACACTTAACATGCACTTGCCCCTTGGGCTAATTTCCCCAAGCAACACTTTAAACCCAGATGCCAAACAAGGACAATAATCCAGCCGATGTGACACCATGATATGGGAGGTTTTTTGCTGTTTCTCGTTTTCAGCCTGCTTTAATGTGAAAAAGAGAAAGCTAGAGAGAGGGAGAGGGGAGAGTGTGTGCACTGGGGTCTGTCTCCTTGCCACGCTGTTCCCCATCAAACCGGTGGATCGATGTTCATTTCCAGTAGTTTACAGCGTTTACAAGCCCAAACTAATCCACTATTAGAGAGGTGCCGGCGTGACAGAGGAGCCGAGAAGGGGACAGAGTGGTGTTTGGAAAGGGGAGGTGAGGAGCGAGGAGGACGGGGGGGGTTTGTGTTGAAATAAATAAAAATTAAAAAAACACCAAAATGTGTCAATATATTCTTTCAGAGCATTTCAAAAGACCTTGCATAACACGACCTTGTGCGAGCATGGCCAAGCTGCAAGACATTGATATGGTGTAGTAAAATAATAGTCTGTAATCCTTTTCACAGACAGAGAGACACAAAGGGAAACAGTGAAAAGAGACAAAGAGCTGTATACATATATATATATATATATATATATATATGGTCCAATATTGAGCTTTTATTAAATACCAGATATCTGCCAGTCATGTCATCCACTGCCAATATAAGGGAGGTTCCTCCCTGACTGCAATGACAGAAAATCAGTCTGTAAAACCAGCAGTCAAATCTGAGTCTCTGCGTATTTTATTTGTTAATTTAATTGTTGAACTATTATGTTTTGTGAATTAATTCTTAATTTAAAGGCCCTAACAGCCCCTAATGTGCTAACTTGCCTAAAAGAACAGTCATTCATTAGTCTGGGTTTCAATGGAGAGTTTTAGTGCCCCATGGTTTAAATGTTGTTTCAGAGGCTTTTCCACCCTGCTAAGCATAAAATTCTGCTGGAAATACTGAATACTTTTTGGCAGGAAAAGGGTGAAATCTAAAGATACTGAGTGTTGCCACAAAATATCTTCAGTTTAAACATATAGGCATCGGCCTTCAAAAATCCATATTGGTTGAATCCTAATTAAACTTTTGGTAGAAAGTAGACATGTCTACTTTACATGTCTACTTTCTACCAAAAGTTTAATTTGAAGATTTAAGAGATACGACTAGGACAAAGGCAAATCAGAAACGAAGAGATTAAATTGATATACCAGATTTTATTTCCATTTATCCACTAAGTCCCTGGCTGCAGGACTGCTCTAAATTTAGACGTGTGAGTGTGTTTATGTGTGAGACAGAACATTTCTAATGTTAGTCCCCATATTTTGTGATGTCAGCTTCAGAGCTGTGCATCTGTTGGGTTTTGGCTGCTGGGATACTGGGCTGGTCTCCTTAACACGGTGCCAGGGTCCGGGGGGGGGGGGGGGGGGGGCAGCCTGCTGGCACAAACAGTTGGTAGCAGGCCCAATGAGAGTGAGGTGCCCGCTATAGTCTGAAAACAACCTGGTGTGTTAGCCTCAAAGCATCATTCATCGTGGTCCCAGTATTATTTTCAACACTATCCCTTTATTTGTCTTCCACAGGTCAGAGAAACAACCCGACATCCACCGCTGAAAGCTAAGCGCCTGTACATGGAGAGTCGGGAGAAATAGGTCCTCGGACATACAGAGGAATACGGGTCCATGTTCTCTTCAATAAAGTGTTTATTGGTAACAGCTGACGGGTAATCCAGAGATGGAGATTTCATTTCAAGACATCAGCAACTCTTGTAATTACAGCTCTCCCCCTCAGTTCAACAGCCATATATAGAGGTCAGCTGACACTGAGAGAGTGAAGAAGGGCCTAAATCAAATTTAATGTGGTCTTGTCTCCACCTTGAACACCAGAAGGAAGAGTGAGGAAGGAAGTGTAATTGATATCTGCAGTGTCAAGTCTTGTCTTCACTCCTTTTAATCCACACCTTTTTAGAGCAACACCAATATAAACCCATGCTCTCATTCAAAAACTAAAATGGCGATACATTTGAAGGAGCTTCTTTTTTCATCCTGCCACATGGAATATTTTGCATTAATAGCTTTTCTTAAATTTCACTTCTCTCTGAATCCCCCATAAAAACAAGTGATTTATTGAAGTTCAAGTTTAGCCCATCTCCTGCTTCTTGCCTCACTGTAACAAATCAAGTGATTTGTCAGAGTGTCTTGATGTCTGGGGTCAGAGTGTCCGACCCGTACGTTAGTACTGTAAATGTGATTTATAGCGAGGTGGCAGGCAGATCTAAGTCTGGCTTCCCAGCACTAACCTGACACTTGTCATCGGATGTCGGCGACACATGCAGATTCTATCCTATGTTTGCTGTGTGAAGAACTGCCAGAACTGTGTTTTGGCTTTTGAGGGTTAAAAATGAATGTATATGTTTGATGTTTCACGGCGACACGTCACAGCCTCATTCCTGTCTTCATGTTTTGTGTTGTTGGTGCTCCACAACATAGAATAGACATGGCTGTAAATACATCCATTGAACCAACTTTGCTGATTGGAATATAATCAATAGGATGTTGCTTTTGAATAGCAATGACCTTTAGTGACCTCTATCCAACCATTCCTAAGCCGTCCTGCTGCGCTGAAAATGCTGCCTGCCGTCTGTAGTGCTTTATTCTGCAATTGGTGGTTGTGGCCACCTAGAGGAAGAATGAACATAGTACAGTTTCCATCGATATCTACTGTTTACTCCATCACCTGAAGTGAGCTCTATTTATCTTTTGAAGCAGCTTTTTGGTGTGAGTATGGTATAATGTAGGACCCAGGTCTACAGGTTAACTGGAGTGCAACACATTGTGGATTGAAATCTAGTCTGTCACCTTTGTAGCATGCCTTGCTCTTTTTCCATCATTTACTGTCTCATAAAGTTGAACAACCATAGAGATAATCTTCAGACATATACTGTATCTATATACCTATATCTTGAAGGCTAAAATCCTGAGGGCTGACATGATCAGTGATGTAGTAAAAAAAGAAGGACAAACTATAAAGTCAGTCAGCATAAAGCGAGTAATATTTCACACATTTTCATATTACAAATATTGGTCCAATACTACTTAATATAATCTATACTATGAACAAAATGAACACTAAATTGAGTTTTGGTTTACCTTCACTATATCCCTGTGTTGTGTTATCCCTGAGTCAGCACTGACTGCAACACTTTCAAATTCCTTGGTATACTTTATTGTTCTTGGCTATACAATTTAATTGTCATTTTGATCAAAAGTTCCCAGCCAGGTGTATGTAGATGCAAATCCATCCAGCTGATTGTTGTGGACACTATGGGACACAAGGGGGCACTAGAGCGCCGTTATTTAAAGTATGCTTGTGGTTTATAAAGACTAAAGAGAATATTATAGCTTGAAAAAGAGAGAGAGAGAGAGAGAGAGAGAGAGAGAGAGAGAGAGAGAGAGAGAGAGAGTTAGAAAGAGACTTCACCAAAGCTTTGTGACGCACAGTTAATTGAGCCCTTCCATTTAAAACAACATTAATTACATTTATGGTGAATTTAGTTTACACACTGGAATTGAGTTTTCTTTCACTGAAATCATTTCGAGTTGATTTACTCCATCTTTTCCACTTCGTTGCCCATAATTAGATCCAAATGACTCATTCCTCATTACAGAAGTCTCCCTGGAATTTAAACAGTTGTGCTGACTTGCTGTGCATATGCCTGTGCTTGGATGTGTGTGTGTGTGTGCGTGTGTGTGTGTGTGTGTGTGTGTATGTGTATGTGTGCCTGGAGTGCTTGCACATACGTATTTGTATTATGTGTGCGTTGTGTGTGTCTTCTCCATGCTCAATGCCGTTGCAATGTGTCAGTGATGAACTCAACATTGTACTCCGCTCCCTGGCCCACAGTCTGTGTGACTCATGATTAAGCTCCTCTCTGGCTCCCACTGGGAGGTGGGGTCAGCCTAATCCTTTAAACCCCACTTTCTACCTCATCACAACCCAGCCCTCCACTCCCCGACTCTCACTCTCTAGTTTTCCCTTGTCTCTAGAGGCTCTGTTCTCGTTGTATCTGGTGCATGCATAGTGGAATATGGTAAGGAGGCTGTACGTGATGCACCCACTGGATATGTTCCCACATGCATACATGATGGAAATACTCACATAAACGTGCACACACACACACAAACACTCACAAACACATGCACGCACACACACACACACATACTTCGAGTCAAATGCACTTGTATGGTACAGTAATGGTACAGTATGGACATCGGCATGCTTGCTGTTGAATTTGACTTTGCACATTAATCTCTCCATGATCATTTCCAAACATGTTGAACTGCAAGCTCTACCTAAGCTCTGTGAATTTCCACTCCCTGTGTATCCATGCCGCTCCGAACAATGACATGATCCTCAAATGGCTTTATTCTAAATCCCCAGAAATCCGTAACAACCACCGGCATGAAAGTAAAGCGGGGTAACCCTTTCCAACAAGCCATTATTCTCTTTCTTCTAAACAAAAGGGACTCGGCTTTCCAGCTAACGAGACTGAACTCATGGTCTTGTGGTTGGAACTGAACGAAAACATTTACAGGGTCTGTGTGCTGCAGGGCCTCTGTAGTCACAACCGATGTATGTGTGCGTGTGTGTGCATGTATGTGTGCATGTGTGTGTGTGAGTTTCTGAGTGTAATAGCTTGTTGAGGTTTTGACCTGTGCCCAACATTTCCTCCGGCAGTCCCCTGGTCCAGTAGATGATTAGATTAGTGGTTTGAGGCTCTACCTAGGCCCTACACCATGAGTCCCAGGGACCAAGTGTGTGTGTGTGTGTGTGTGTGTGTGTGAGGGGTGTGGGGGTGAAACTTGACTTTTGAAGTTATTCAATGAACATCAGAACAATACAGCGGAAAAAGTAACTAAATTCATGTTAAAAACCAAACCAGTCATTGACTCACACGCAACCACCCGGCACACCAACAAACACACGCAAACAAACACAAACACAAGCAACAATATCATACCGAATAAACCGATATCTACAGCTCACACGGGTATATGTGTCATTTTCGGTGAATACAACCAGTCAGGCCCTCTTCTCCCACCAGCCCCCATTTATCCTGTAAATGTGATAATCATTTCTGAGAGACAGATACATGTGCTGCACATTACGGCATGCAGAGACCGTCCCTTTCAGCATCGCCTCAGGATCTGTAGCGGCCTCCCCCCCCTCACCTTGTTCCTGCAGGTCAGCCAAATGGCCAATTTGGCCTGACCAAACAGAAAATTTAATATTGCACTGTGAGTGTTTCAACAGACAGTCTAACAGAAAGGGAAATGGCTTGGTAAATCCATCAAACAGAATTACCTGTGAGAGCTAAGCTAACCTCACTTTATGTGTACTTTGTGTGTGTGTATGTACGTGTTCATTTGTGCGAGTGAGTGCGAAGGCTGTTATTCCACTAATTCAATATCCATCATTTCCTGCAGTTTTCTCCTGTAGTCCTGGTGTGTTTTGCCAAGACGTGATTGACAGCTGTGCCAAGTTAGTTCTCTCTGATGTGTGTTTGTGTGTTTGGCCCTTGCTCAATAGGTCCAGTGTCAATGAGTTATGTCTGTCAGGTGGACACACAGCCAGGCATCCTGGGAAAAATTTTCAAATGATACGGTACATAGATTGGCAATGTAATTTTCTTCCTTTGTGTGTGTGTGTGTGTGTGTGTGTGTGTTATGTTTCACTAATGCCTCTCAGGTGAGTGGCGCCCTGTGTGGATGTAGAGTGTCCAGGGGAAAGGTCTACATTCCCTCTACTGCACATCCATCATAGCTGATGATAAAGAGATGTTTGCTTAAATGCACCTGGAGATCCATCATGCAGCAGACTGCTGACCACACCATCACGTGCGCGCTCTCTGTTTGGCTTCCACTGCTCTGAGTCCCGTGGCTTTACATCTGCCCCTCTGAGGCCATTTTCAATATGTTTTATTTAGCGTGATAGAAAATCTCATCCGCCTGCCTGCTTTCCTCTAGCTGTGGAACTACTATGCTGTAAAAAGTTATCACATCAAGAAGTGGTTTTCAGATTGCGCCTGTTGTATTGTGTATGCATGTGTGCATGTTTGTTTGGGTGCCTGTGTGTGTGTGTGTGTGTGCTGACATGCTGTGCTTGCATATGCCTGCATGTGGATATTTACACATAAGTGAACTTCTATGTGTGTGTTCTGGTTCACTAATGAAAATGTCTTCCTTACTGACGTCGCATTTGGAGCGAGTGACTATTTGGAACAAGATGTTTAGAGAGAGAGAGAGAGAGAGAGAGAGAGAGAGCGAGGGAGAGAGAGCGGGAGAGAGACACGTGTCATCAGCAGGGGACAGGGTGGAGCAAAGATTTATGGGGCGCTGAGACTGACACAAGCCTTACTCATATTGCGAGCATCCAGGCAGGGTTGCAGATAAAGGATAATCATAAACACTATAGCCAAGTTCCTCCCAAAACATGCATGAACGCATTGACACACACACACACGACCACACACACACACACACACACACACACACACACACACACACTCACTCATTCCTACCCCTTTCCCCAAACGCCATTTTCCCAAATACCCAGAGAAGACAACCCTGCCATTCTTCTGTCCAACACATTCAAAATGAACAGAGAGTGAGAGAGAGAGAGAGAGAGAGAGAGAGAGAGAGAGAGAGGAGGCTTTATTTATTTATTTATGAATATTTATTTATTTATAATCTACAGATGGGCAGTTAAATTGTTAGCAATTTGAGAAGAACGGCTATGGTGGTGATCCAGACACCGCTCCATGTACCACAGTCCCGGGCCCCCAGGCCTTGTGGCTCCAGTATCCAGTACCCAGGTGCCTCAGCTGCTCTGCCGCAGCATGTGTTGTCCATGATGGGTTGCACTCTGGCTCGCCTCAGGCCTGGAGGTCCTGGTTAGCTCCAGATGTACTCTTTGGACCCTGGATGATGAGGTGATGGAGGGCCAACTGGACTGGGCCGCTGCCTACCCGGGGGCCCCCACTGGGCCAGCAGAGAGGGCTGGGAGGGCCCATATATGTATGATTTAGATAGACCAGGGCGCTATAGCTTTTTAAAGTTAATGATGCAACGGGAAGCTCCAGCCAAGCCACTGGATTGGTCAGAGAGACATTCCATTGCTTCATGAGCCTGTAAAGTGCACCAAGTGTTTTATAGGTTGTTTGCTAAGCTAACTAGTGGTAACCAAGGAACTAGTTAACCACATTTCCAACCTTTTTCCTTCTATTATTATGTATGAATCCTACATTTCAGACAGCTCACATTTGTTGCAAAAGCCATAATATCCTTGAAGATGTTCTTTATTATTATGTGCTTTGATGATGCCGACTATATTTAATTGTATGATAGTTATTTGAAGTTAAAAGAAGGCTGGCATAAGGAACTTAGGAAAATTGAGCAGATTAGGGGAACCAAAATGAAAAGTTTTTAAAGCAGGTCAAATAGAATCAAAGATTATTTCAGCTGAAACTGAAGTATTTGGCAGAACGCCTCCATACTGCAACATCGCAAATTAACTAAATCCCTTAAAGACTACAGACATTTTTATTTTCATCTGCAGTGCTGACTTCCATTAATCATTGGCTTGTATATGCCATAACAGAGCCAGTGAGTGCACATATGTTCACTCGTGCATACGCAAGCACACACACACACACACTGTACCACACTGTACTCATATACACACACACACACATGCACACACACAGAAAGCAAGGCCAACCAAAACAGGGATACATTAGGAAACCCTAGTAAGATTTACTGCTGTGATATGCAACCAGGGGGCTGAGGGGCAGAGGTTGGGGGCCGGGGTGATTTCTCCAATCTGAGATTGATAAATGGAAGCCACAGCGAGGACTAAACTTTCACTTAGTCCTACATTCCTCTGCTCATGTCTCTCATCAGTGTCTAATTGGCATTTAGCTGCTTCAGTGGTGCTGTGTGTGTGTGTGTGTGTGTGTGTGTGTGTGGGTGTGTCTGCATGTGCACACCATTTTCTTACTTCATCATCCATCTAATGAAATTCATAAGGAAGTGTACAGAATCAGCCAAACTCTCAATGTCACTGTGCTGCCTGGGACTACCAATGAGTACATGTGTGTGTGTGTTTGTTTGTGTTTCTGTGTGTGTGTGTGTGTGTGTGTGTCCTGTTTAGATGCATTGTAATTACTCATTACCTGATGCTGAGTCATTACCTGTTTAGGGAAACTGGATGCTCCAAGCTGCTCCTTTTAGATCAAGTGATGCAGCAGTTGTAGGAAAGAAGCCAGACTAAACAAGCTTTACCTGTGTGTGTGTGTGTGTGTGTGTGTGTGTGTGTGTGTGTGTGTCAGACTAAACAAGAATCAAGGGACAGAGACGTTCAACGATGGTAGGTCCAGAACAACAAGTAGCCGTGCTGTAAACAAACATGAGGAAATATGCAATTACAATAATGAGCAGCGGCAGCACATGTGGCTCAACTGCAGCAGCCAGTAATGACCTCAAACCATCTGCGCCACAGTGACACCACCATGCCTGTGCAGTTTATTTGATTAGGCGCGTGTGGTAAGCCGATAAAAAAAAAAAAATGCCGCGTCCCGGAAGTACAATGTGCGGTGCAGCATGTGAACATGTGTGTGTGTGCTTGTGTGTGTGTGTGTGTGTGTGTGTGGCTCACGAGAGGCGAGAGGTCTGTGTGTGTCCATCCTGGTAATAATTCTGCCAGGCAGCTCTCCCAGGGGGACAATAGAGTGGCACACACACACACACACACACACACACACACACACACACACACACACAGACACCAGCAACAGCCCCTAAGGGCATTATCCCCCCTCGCTCTTATTTACTCAGGCCAGCGCTGCTGCCATGGCAACCGGCAGTGTTTTGGAGAGTGCTTGTTTAGGGAATGTGTGTCGAGGGGACAGATGAGCGAACACATGGGACCCTCTGTGCTTCTACAGGCACCTGAGAGGGGAGGAAGGCGGGAGGAGGTTGGTGGCGGTGCAGGAGTGGAGAGCAGAGGGTCGAGTGAGTCCACAAGTAGAAGACCACCACACTGCCGCAGCCCCGTGACCTTTTACACCTGAAATGCCTGAAGAGTTACATGTGTTGCCAGCCAATCTGTTTACACACGTGTTGGCATCTGAGCTGCAACGGTACTGCAGTAGCCCTTTCTTTCTCTACAACCGAGCAGTGATGTTCTAATACAAAACTCATGTCTGGCTAGGTCGTTCCTGATGGCAGAAAACAGAACAAAACAAGAGAACAACAGTGGAGCGCTGCATGATAAGGCAATGCAGTGTTGCATGCAATGCCTACAGGAAAACGTTGGATTTGTACGGTTTGTATGCCTACATCTGTATTAGGTAATCCTTCATTGAACTCCTGGCCTGGTCCCCTTCAGTCAGAGCAGTAGCTGCTGTTCCCTGTTGGAGCTTAGAGCGGGTTAGCCGAGAGCCTTTTGGAGCCACTGGGCTGCGGCTCCGGGCCCGGCCAAGATGAACTCAGCTCCCACTCCCTTCACACTCCTCTGAAACCCCACCACCCCCCACGGCACCCCCACCTCAACAAACCTGGAAACAGCTAAGTCAAGAGTGCTCAGTAGTTTGAACGAGCTCTGTTGCTAACTCTAGCAACAAAATAATTTCTTTTCAGGAGTCATCTGTTAATCGAACAAAAGAATAGTAAGCAAATTCTTATGTTTCCTACTTGAAACTGAACAATGCAATAAAAACATCTGCTTTAGTATTCACTTATATGGATTAAGGCCAGAAGAGGGCAGTCATGTGCAGTATAAAATATGTATTGGCTGGCACCCACATGTCATATGCCATATATCTATTTTTTCCTGATGCAGGCTGCTTCATGTGTGTGTGTGTGTGTGTGTGTGTGTGTGTGTGTTGTGTGATTGAATGGGTTTACCCTGTACAGCAAGGAATCTGAGGAACGTGGATGGCCTGTTGATTGAACCAGTCCAGGGGTGAAGGTGTAAATCCCTCTATCACACACACTCAGCAGATAGACTGCACTCTCTCACTCTCACACACACACACACACACACACACACACACACACACACACAAACTGTCCTTGCTCATGCTTGTTAGTAGGAGCCCATTCACGTGTGTATCCACTGCATACAGAGATGAGGCTCCCATTAGATTATCAGTAGTTTACATCCCACAGATAGCATTGCAGTTAGCACGCGAGCAGAGTTGATGCTGACTGCAGCTCGACATCAAAGGAGCTGCTGCTTTGTGTGGTTGGAGTGATAAAACTGCCCGTCAATCTAAGAATGTTAATGATCTGGGCTCTGCTGCTTTTGATGGAAGAATAAATATAGAGCCAAGTGAGAGCGTGTGAAGTATGTGTGTGTGTGCGTGTGTGTGTATCCCATAAAACACAATACTTGAACACAAAATCACACATATAAATAGCAGTGCAAGTGCCTAATGAAGTACCACTGGAGAGAGTCCAGGCTGGGTGCATCTTGGGCTGGGTGCACTGGGAAGCTCCTGCAGGGTTTTGGAGTGTGTGTGACCACAGAGGCGGTTGAATAAGAGACCGTGTGAAAGTGTTGCCTGCTAAGCTGTGTGTGTGTGTGAGGCTAATTCATAGAGCTGCTCAGGGGAAATTATGAATCAGATTGTTTTCGACACGGAGCTCGAAGTCGGGTTGTCCTCAGAGAGAGAGAGGGAGAGAGAGAGAGAGAGAGAGAGAGAGAGAGAGAGAGGCATGGAAAGAATCACAGAGGATTTATGATGTCTGAGCCCTCCTGTGAGAGGACCTTTCCTCTGACAGGCAAGGAAATACTTCTCCAATCTGTCTCCCAGCATGTAACACACACATACATGCCCCCCCCCCCCCCCTCCCTCACCCTCCTCCCCCCCCCCCTCTATGCCCCCTCACTTTCTCTGTGTTTGTATTCGCCCGCTCTGTCTTTAAATCTGCTGGTAATGATGCAGCTCAGTGAAAGTGGTGAGAGCGGGAGGGGAGGGGGAAAAAAAAGAGAACAAGAGGGATACATCCAGTCCCCCGCAGCCTCAGGGATTCCCGAGCCGTGGAAAATGTGTGCAGCTCGTCCTCTCGTCATCCTCCGGGAGAGCACGGTTTCCAGGAAGTGTAGGGGTTAAGAACACACAGTTTGGTGCTGACCTCTTACCTCTTATTAGCCTAGCGTAGCCGCTAAGTGGCTCTCTGCGACTCCCTCCCTCAGCCTTGCCAGCCTCCCGGGCCATTTTTCACACAGTAGCGCGGGGGCCCCTGATGTGGCCCAGGTATCCAGCCCTCGCTCGCTCCGCCGTTGTGGTGAATGTGTAACCAGGCCAGCTTGTTACACTTCACTTCATTTTGGTTTGGTTTTGGCTTCGCAAATAAGCATGACCGCCGTACCAGTGGCGCAGACCCCGGCCCCGCTGCAGCAGAAGACACACGCTAACAAACAACATCTTTTGGTTCCCTTCGCTTGACATGAACGGCTTCAGACAGTAACCCCGGCTTGTTTTGCGGTTTTTCGTGTTGTGTGATTTTTGAGAGCTGCGTTGCCGCGGGCATAACCGCCGGCTTCATTCTTGTTGTCGTTTCTTCTTCTCCCCACAGCTGACCCATTTATGACCCGTTTTTTCTCGTCATGCCTGATATTAGAAAAGTTTAATCATTGCTGGGAGACACACAAAGAGGATTAACATTCCTGGGTCTCCTACACTCAGACGTTGCCCTACTCCCTCCCTCTACTCCTCTGTTTGGTCTCTCACCCCCCCCCCCCCTCTCTTTCTTCCTCACTTCTCTCCACTTTTTGCCCACTTTTCTTATTCCTCTGCTTGTTGCTTCGACCTACCCTTCCTTTCACACGTTATTTTTGGTCCCAATTACATCAAATACCTCACCGACTGCATTTTTTTGGCGCTTTTCTTCATCTCCTTCCACTTTTCTAATAATTGCGATGCCATTAGAATCAATAAATGCCGCTAAATATTTTTGTCGTGGTTGTTATGGCAGCGGGAACAAAGGCATCAAACGTTTTAAAAGATCAAAAGCGACTTAATGTGAAACGTCCCTTTCCTCTGTGTGTTTGTATCTGTGCAGGACATGACCAAATTTGTTTGTGTTTGCGCTGGATAGTTAAGCTGCAATTCCGCTGTTTCACCACGGCAGCTTCTTCTTGCACTTTTTCGCCTCAGGGGCTGAAGACTCTGTGTGTGGTGTGTGGGCTCCCTGGTGCCATGTCCTCTTACTGTATAATACATACAGGATGTGTCTGCTGTCTGCTGTCTACTGTAGCAACAGGGGCATCTGTGTGCTGTACAGTGCGCTCTCTGTGTGGACGGCAGTGTACGAGGCTGTATTTCACTTAGTAATGAGTTAGCAGAGAGATTAGTGTGGTTACAGTGTACAGCCCCGCGGCTCCACTCCTGCCCCATGTGTCTGGTATCTACAACTGATAGTGGGTACATTCACGTGTGTGTGTGTGCACCTCCCCACACACACACACACACACACACACACACAAACACTCCTGCTTTTGCTATGAACCACAGAATGCAGAAGCTTATGTTTTTTATAACAGCAGATAAGCGCTGATAGCTTTGCTCCAGCCAGCTGTTATCAGTCAGGTGGAAGTGAGTAAGTGGCTGACCACTACGGGTCTTCAACCACTGGTTGGGTGGGGCTCCTACTCCCTTCAGATACACTCTCCAACTATTCACCGGTGGAATGAGTGGAGAAATACATATCCAGAGAGAGGGGAGTGTCGAATATTTCACACATTCCTCACAGTCCAGCTGCACCGGGTGACCCTTGACCGTATGAAGGGCTAACCTATCTGTCGCTGGCGATCTCATTTTAAACCAGATTGTTTGATGTGTCGGTGGTGAAGCGAGATAGTCCTCAGGATGTGACAGTGACGTAGCTCAGTATACCACCACATATTCCCACTAAAAGACACCAAATGGCTTTACAACTCTGTGTAAAATCATGTAGCTCATCCATATGAGGCCCCCACAAGATACCCTTTCTGCCCCGGCCGTAAAGTAGAGTAGTATTTCAAGAGTTTTGTTTGATGTGTGATGCTATCTGCTGCATGTATAGCACCACCTCAGCGCTGTCTCCGGATTGATGAGTAGTTCGCCTGAGGCTGTACAGTAGACGCTCGGCTCGCCTTTGAAGCTCCGCATTGATGAAGTCAGCCGTCATCAGTCACAGCCTCGTTTCAGCTCTCCCACATTGTGCTTGAAGAGGTTAAGTACCTTCTGGCTCATACTTGTAGACCCTGCTAATTTGGACCCTCAAAAAAAAAAAAGTTTTATTATACTGCACAAGCCAGAAAGAAAGATAGATACTTTATTGAACCAAGGGCTATGCAGGGAACGCAGATATTAAGTGTCTTAGTAGCTGTGTTGGGCCACCCCTGAGCCATCAGAAAGACTTGAACCTTGGCATCGACTCCTTGGCATCGCTTTGTTGGAAAGATGGCGGCGTTCAGTTGATGATGGAAGTGGCGCTACCCCAGAATCTCTCATATAGTGTTAAGATCTGACTGATATGGTATATGGTTCACATCAATGGATAAAGCTGATGTCATCATCCTGGAGGCAACCACTCCCATCAACCCAGAAATGTTTCACCATGGGATGAATGGTATCATGCCCTGTAGGACTTGAGGATCTACACCATGACAGGAAAATGCTCGACACACCATAACAGAGCTGCCAAAAATTGCTATCATTTATTATATCCCTATAGGAGTCAGGTGTAACCTTTATTTTAGCAGTCACCCTCGGTTTTGGGTGTCTGCTGGCCAAGTGAGTGTTAAATGGTGAAACAGCCGTGTCATTAGTGTTATCTGCTGTGTGCTCTGGTCCGCCCCGCCACTCTCTGACCTCTCTCTCCCATAGCAGCAGCTTTCATCAGTCATAGAGCCTATCATCAGCTGTCATTAGTACTCTGAGAGGCCCCCTGCTCTCTCTCTCTCACACACACGCAGACACACACACACACACACACACACACACACACACACACACAGGTGACACAGCACAGGCCATTCTTCAAGGTTAGGCATTAATGCTTCTCCAAATGGGAGGCTTTGATAACCCTTCAGCCAACGACTTCAAAGAAGAAGAGATGTTTCATTCTATTTTTTTTTTAGTTTCTAGTTTGTTATTTGTCTGTCTTATAGTTTTGTTTTTGTCTAAGAGAAAGACCCTTTACCCAGAAACCTCAGCACACACCCTAATTGATTGTTACTTGTCATTGACCATGACCTGCTGTAATACACACACTCAAACACACACATGCACACACACCCCTTTCTGATACAGTATCTCCTCCAGAGGCAGTACTTGTTGACAGGTAGCCTATAAAGCCATCATTTTCCGGGGCGACAGAATGACTGGGTGAATTATTACAACCGCTCTGTCTTTTTTCTCTCTAAACACACACATCCATCTCCCCGATACTTCTCATTTGACAGAGACATGACCCAGTTTTTTTACCCTTCAGGCCTCCGACAGACCTTTATCATTAGTGGCTATTTCATGGTACATGCATATCCCTTCCACCCTGTTAGCTGATATGGCAAACATACTGTGCCTTCCCACACGCTCTTATGTAAGTATTTTTAATCCATGGAAAAATGTACTTTGCAGCTCTCTCTCCACACAGTTGGCTTAGCCGTGAAAACATGAGTAGTTACATGCAGCCGCCCACTGATTGAACACATCAGACATTTACACACCGCATTGTAAAGACGTTGCTCAGTAGGAGTAGGCTGCTGCGTGGTTTCTCTAACCGACAGTGCATTTTTTTCATGTTAAGCTGTGGGTATGTGGGGAGTTAGACAGAAAGACAGGTATACGGTACATTTCAAAGACACACAGAGATATTGTATAATAGATAGGCTGGCGGGCTAACATGGCTGTGGTCCCTTATTGAGTTGGCACCGGCCTCTTCTCGGGGAGCGGTCCCTGATCTGAGCCCCTGTTGTTGTTCTGAAAACGTGCATGTTTGCTTTGGCGAGGGGGAACGCCTGTAAATGTCTATTCTTAGCCAAGGTGCTGGCTGTGAACTGATTGACTGCCACATGTTAGCGCTGGACACACACAGATAAACACACACACACACACACACACTGACCAAGCTGTGGGTGCGAAAGCCATGCAGTTTATTAAAGGCATGTACAAGTCAATGCATGTGCGTGTACTGTACAATCTGTGTGTGTGTGTGTGTGTGTGTGTGTGTGTGTGTGTGCAAACTTAACTGTCTATGTGTGGATGAGTCAGTCCAGTACAGTTTGAGCGTTGTGTGATGAGTTTGTCATAGGAAGCAGTTGATTTGTTGACTCGTCCCTCTACATCAACAGGGCCTGCCAGCAGCGGGGCTACAGTCAGTGATATGGAGAGAGAGAGAGAGAGAGAGAGAGAGAGAGAGAGAGAGAGGCGAGAGAGGGAAGGTGAGGGGGGGGGGCGGAGGACGAGGCTGGACCGGACCACAGAGCTGTCTCAGGTCCAAACAGATCATATTCTACTGTAAACTATGATCTGAGGATGCATAGACACACCGGCGCCCGTGAGGACGACGGACATAGTCACGCACAGTTTCTCCTCCACCCGCGGTGGGCTGCACCGGTCATGTATGGACGCTCAACATTTACTCCACACATGTATATGTTTTCATAAAGAGAGAGAGACGCACTTGTCTTGTTAAAATAGACAACCAGAATGCACAAACAAACACGGTACATCGCAGCGCCGCTCCTGTCCATGACTTAAGAGGATTCCTAATCTAATCTCGCGTGCAATCATGGTACAAGACAAACTGATGGGAAACAGGCTGCACGTGGTATTCACAGACAAGAAGCTTGAATCAATCTTTACTGTAGGTTTAGACGTTTTGTTTGAAGTGTGCATTAGATGCTACAAAAAGATACCGCGCGAGGAAACGGGGGAAGAGTCAATTTGGCAGTAAGTGAAACAAATATTATGCCTGTGAGAGACGCGACGGTGTGGATACCTTCACTGTTTATCGTTTCCAGGGAGGCTTCGTGGACGTTACCTTGGCAGCGTTATTGCAGGGGGGCGCTTCCTTCTTTATGCCGTTCCTGCTCACAGAAATAGCATAATAGCGCTGGATAAAACAAATAACAGCTACAGTATGCCATTCAGGCCATTATGTAAGCCTGTCTACAAGGTTGTCTTCGGTCATACGGCGCATCTTGTTTCAGCGATTGTCCATAAATGCTTGGAATTTTTCCACCCGCTCAGCATTTTCTGACCGAATAATGTGTGAGTGGGACAAAAGGATGGTGATGAAGTATAGACCTGGTGACTATAGATGATTTAAACACATCATCTTTTTTTGTGATTTGATTCTTTTTTTCACTAAAATAGAGTGAAATTCTATTTTACGAGTGGCTTCGGGAGGCCTCATTACCAAGAAGCATACAGAGGATAAAACCAGGCAGTGAAAGGCATAGCTGGGCGTGGGATTAAAATAGTTGGACAGTGAGTGTTAACACGGTTCAAAGCCTGATGCCATGCCTTCCGGGCAATGGGTCGGTCCAGTGACACATCCCAGCAGAGAGAGGGCTCATCCTGGGCTCGGGGGGGTGAGTCAGCAGGGCCTTGTCTGGTCAGTTCCTGGTAGGCAGAGTGAAAATAAGGTGCATGGATGGATGCGGCTAGCTGATGAGTGTATGTTAGGAGGGGAGGTTTCCAGGAAATGGGACTGAGGGACAATGCAGGAATTGAAGGGGGATGGAGGGCCGGAGTAGCTGGGCGATAGTGGGCATTCTGCACCCAGAACAAACCCAGCACTGTACACGTTCCCTGCAAAACACATTCATACTTAAGGAATCTCCCCTTTGTCTCTGCCAGCCGTGTGAATGCTGTTTATTTAACCGAGTCTGCTTACCTGGAAAATGGTGCTATTCAGCTGTGCCTGCAGATTTCTAAACTGCAACCACTGAGCAAATCGCTCATGCTTGCCACTGTAAGGTATTGCTGTATGTGTGTGTGTGTGTGTGTGTTTGTGAGTGCGTGTACATGTTTGTGCGTTTTGTATGTGCTGTCGCCCCGGTCGTGGCTCTTCCTTTATGAGCTGGTGTTGACAGGCGGAGACAGAGGTTGTGTAGAGTGTGATGAGGGAGCCAGGGGAACTCTTTCAGATAGCTGAAGGTCAGACCCACCGAGGGTTTCATCATCACTCACTCTCTTCACTTCAACGGCACCGCGCTCCTGACTGGTAGATGACACATTCGCCTTCGCTGTGCTCTTCCTGACAGTGTAGCTATGTATATATATAAACATATTTAAGTTTATAAATGATATATCAACTCTAATGGTATATTTCATTTCATTTACGACCTGTAAACACATGCCTTCTGTTTCCTCTTCTTGGTGTAGGAAGTTCTTCACTGTCCTGTGAGACGACTGTAGGTCTTTCAGTCATATTTGTTTGAATAACTGGTGCTCCTGTTCTACCGAAACCCATGCAGTCATACCACATGTAACGCAGGTAATGAGGCTGTTTGTATCCAGTGTAATGCACGTCGTGTGGTGCACTGTAATAAAATGCAATGTAATGTCCCACTATGCGGTTTGGACGGCTGCGCCCGCTCCCTCTCTCTGTGACTGTGAGCTCACTGAGTCTGCCTAAACAAATACTTCATCATCCCTCTGAGAGGCGGGCGGCATGAAGAGGGAGAGACAGACAGAGAGAGAGAGAAACCTGTACTATGCAGAATAATGAATTATGTAGAGACGGAGACAAAAAGGAGACACGGTCATCAAGGAAAGAGACAGCCATGTACAGTACATAACCTCGAGGACTTGGCCTCCCCGCTGTCTATGAGGTATTTGGTCATGAGATCCTCGCCACCCATCGAGCTGTATCCCGACCCATCTGAGGAAAAGGGAACATGCATGCCACAACATTATTAGATCAGGGCTCCCAGGAACAGCACTGGTAAGACTCCTCGGGAGTCAAAGTGCTGCACGTCAATTTATGATCCCCATGATAGATAGATACTTTATTGATCCCGGGGGGAAATTCTGGTTGCAGCATAATAGTATCAAAAAATGCACAAAATACAAAGGCAAGGTACAAAATACAAAAAAAACAACAACTAAATACTAAAAAAAAACTACTTATTAATATGTAGCTGCATGGAAGGCAGCAAGATGTTCAGATAGTTCACATGACTCGGCAAGCTGTGTTTTCGTCTGACGGGGAGTCCAAACTAACTCACCATGTGCATCCCAGCTTTTGAATGTCATTTAAGCTATTTCCTGTAAGGCACTGAGCGATGACTTCATCACATGGTACGCTTGCTGTAAGTGCTTTCAGTGGCACTCGCCTTTATCGACACTTGAAATGTGTTATTGTTTTCATCTGATGTGTTAATAGATATCACTCTGGGTAAGTCTGCTGAAAGCGTGGTTGGAGCGATGGGGGAAGAAGAGACCACAAACTTAGAGGTCAGGGTGTGTCATCTCAGTCGTCTGTTTGTTTTTTTTGTCTTTCGCTCCTCGTTTTGATTAGATTTAAGCTCCCAAAATGACTTTATACCCTAGCAACGGTACTGCATCCTCCACACACACACACACACACACACAGACAGACACAGATATCGACCTGACCGATGGGTGTTTTTGGAGCACAAGCTCTGCCTTTCACATAGTTCCAGCGTGGACTCATGGAGGCTGACTGATGTGTGGTGAAGACATGTTCCTATGTGTGGTTTCTCTCTCTCTTCTCTCTCGTCTGCGTGTGTCTCTCTCAGAGATCTCCGAGAGTCTCTCTGCTCTCTGTCTGCCATCTCTTGTACTCTTGATCTCCGGCGAAACCAAAGAGACAGAGACACATACTGCAGATGAATAGATAGAGTCTAGATCAGAGACAGGGAGAGAGAGAGAGAGAGAGAGAGAGAGAAAATAAACATAGATATAGACAAAGGCACTAAAGGGAGTGAGGTTAGATGGACAGAGAATCAGTCCCTTGAACCGACTGACCTTCTAGCTTGTCTTGGCCGACGATCAGTGTGTACGCAGAGCATGTAAAACACACTCGATCCACAGATGAGCTCTTACTCATAGTTTGGAGATATGGGGGAGCAGGGTTCATTCCCTGGTCTGCTGGTTGAGTATATGGTTCGAGAGGAGCACAAGTTTCCAAAATCATGTAAGCTGAGCGGAGAACAAAAAGAGGCAGCGTAAATCATTTACATCTGGCTCGGTCCTGCTAGACGGCCACAAGAGCTCTGTGGTGGAATACAGCGCTGTCTTTTTTCCCTCTGCTCTGTCTATCTGTCTCACTCTCTGTCCCTCGCTGTCCCTCTGCAGTCACTCAGAGGTTTGGGTCTCCTCGGTGGAGCTTTGTCACACAGCGACGTTGAGCTTGGCGTGGTGGCGTAATGGATGTGTTGTTGTTGTTGTTGAGTGTGAGTCCTTGTATGTGTTCAGTAGATTCCAAACTGAATACCCACGTGAGCGAGTGTGTGGGTGTTTTCATGTTTGTGTATGTGTGTGTGTGTGTGCGTTTCATATCACTGTATATCACTAAAAGGAGTTGACACACATTTAGCAGATTTCACAGGAGCATGGCATGATATCTGTAGTTGCGTTCGCTGCCCAGATGCTCTTATTATGCCTCTATTTAAGCACCTGCTTTTCATTTCGGCTCTTGAACGTCTCTGCGGTCGGACAGTTGTTGTTATGACATCCCGGGAGTACTCACCCGACCCAGACCACACAACCCTCACATCCCTCACTATAAAACAACACAATGCTTCTGATGAAACGTTTTCCATTGAAACATACTTTCTCCTCTCTTGCCCAAGTGCTCCACTACGCCAAACATGTGTTGCTCTTTTGAAATGTTGGATCATTAATGTCCATAAACACTTCAAACGTTGAAGAGGGATTGCTCTGAAGCTGGCTCGGCGCTGCATTTGGTGGGGTTATTGTTTTAGGCAGCGGGGGAAAGTACAGACCGTTTTTTTGGGCGAGGGATCTGCTCATGGAAAGGAATCAGATGATTAAGACTGTACAGTCTGTATTCACACCAAGGACAAATACCAGCAGGGAACATTTAAGGGCTGTGGTTATAGCAGATTTGTCTGGATATTTATTGCAGTAGGCCTTATTGTAGAAAGCTTCAGTGAAAGTTTTAGTTCCTTATAATATGCAATGAAAGTCAATACGTCACCCGCATATCACACATTCTGAACACATTTCGGAGATCCGTCATCACTGGAGCCACGCAGCATCCTACAATACTAATCATGAAATCATTAAAGCCTCATTTCCCTCATCTCTCATTTGGAAAGACAGAAATAATAACATAATATCAGCTTCTGTAATCCCATCAGAGTGCTAAACAAGCATATTATTTTCCAATAAGTGACTGCTGCAAGGTCGCTAATCGAATGCTGTGGATGTGTCCAGCTGTGAGTATCTCAATTTGTAACTAAATGTTTTGTCATCTCAATGGCTTATGCAATGATAGCCTGGGCTCTAGTACGAGCCAAGCCTGGCACAGGAGAGGCTGCGCAGTGTAGAAATGGGCCAGTGAAAGAGAAACAATGAGGGAAGTTATTGTGAGTGAGTGAAGCATGAACTGTGGCTTGTTGTCAGCGGAGGAGGAGCGAAGGAGGGGGAAAAGGAGGAGGACAAGAGAAGTGTGAAGTGTGTTGTCTCAGGACTAAGGGGATGCAAGAGGATTGAGGGGGTGAGAGGAAGAGGAGCCGAACAAACTTAACTAGAGCTTAGGTCAGATTACAAGACTGCTCACATCTTGCATGACGAGGTCAGTTCAGACTAAATAAACGGTTTTGAGTAAATCGTTGCCTCGCTGTCATGAAGATGAGGGATCACGCACTACCAAATTCTCTCAGCATCTTGTCTCAAATTTTGCGAATCTCATGAAAACATGACCGCTCACGTCGACAGGAAAAAGGACGGTTGAACCACAAGAACCATCGAGAGGCAAAACAAACACGGAGGAGATAGTTGAAACAAATGCCAATGCTTGTACAGTAGTCTGCCTACAAAAGCAGGGAAAAAAAGTTTTCAAAAGTTGGTAGTTTTCCCCGTTGAGCTAAACTCCTATTGGCTGTTGCCAGGATCGCTATCAGATTTCAGTCTTGGTGAGTCTTGGACCGCTACACACTGCACAAGCCTGCCCAGACTGGGCCCGATAATCCAACACTTTCAAAAAAAATCTTGTTCTTCTCCAGCTGGTCTGGATTCATCCGCGAGGACCAAAGTCGAGCCATGTCACACCGCAGGATAATCTGCCAACTGCTGGTCCCAGGAGCCCCATATTGGCCCCGACTAGCCCAGATCACCCCGGTGGTCAGGATGGTCCACTCAGGCTTACACTCTGGAGTGACCTAGCCTTAGGATGAGAACTCTGCCAACCCACACCCCCTGAATCTGTGTATCTTCTTAAAGACTCATTGTGTTCAGCTCGCCACAGGAGGGGGGGCGGGAGAGGGAAGAGGGGAGAAAGGATGTGAAGGGGGGTGAGAGGAGGGAGGAGAGAGGATGGTAGGGGTTGCGATTGTGCATGGCTATTTCCACTTAACAATAGGTAGAATGGCACCCAAACACACACTCCTCGAGCCACATTGATTATCCTGGTGGGATGGAAAGAGACTGACAAGAAGGAGATGGGAGATTATTTCAATTAGTGGCCATAGTCCCACTTCACCAGACCGCCCTGTCGCTAAGGGTCTGATGGGGTCAAAGTTCACGACCCGGCTGCCAAAACAGGGAGGCTTAACTGTCGGTGTCACACTGGCTAACCCCCCAGCCACAGCGGAGGGCTGTAACTCCACACACATTTTATCAGCCTGCACACACACACACACACACACACACACACCTCCCCAGTTTCACCTCCTCCTGACCTTCTGCTCATCCCCGTCTGACCTTGACCCCTTGCTGTTGTGTGTGTGACAGAGAAAGAGAGAGAGAGAGGTCAACAGGTCGTGGATGTATTTATTGGTTGATGCTGGTCTTTCCAAACTGGTGTAAATCTCTGGACCCGGAAAGTGTTTGTAGCTCAGCGAGAGTGTGAACTTTTGTTTCCGCTTGTGTGTTTGTGTCTTTGTTTGTGCATGATGTCGCATGTTTGCACGCAGGCACTCTTCTGTATGAATGTGTGTGTGTGTGTGAGGGTGTGTGTGCATGGGCGTGTGTTTGCGAGTGTGAGTGTGTGTGCGCGCTTTCCATGTGGCGGTAAATCTCCAGGTTGACATGTTGGTTCAGTGGGGTAACAGCAGGTTTCGGCCCGTACTGATGGCGTTCACAGATGGCCCCGGGACCCTGCCCACGGGACGCCTGCCTACCTCACCTATCCATTTATTCATTTTCCACTGCAGATGAGACACACTGAGGCCAATGTGATTGTTTCCGAGAGGCAAAGTCCCTTGAGAGCAGCTCGGGTGTTTTCTTACCCGACCCCTTCTGCCCCCAACTGCCCCCCTCTTTCTCCTATTCAGTCACCCTCTCACTCCCACTCGCTCCTTCCTTTCCCCAGATATCTGTGTTTGCATGTGTGTGTGTGTGTATGTGTGTGTTCTGCAGCTCTAACCTCGCAACCCTAGTGCAATCGGCCGAGTGACAGGCTTTGACTAGACAGAATGTCATTGTCACAGTGTCATTGTGCCGCTGTGTCACTGTGTCAGTGTGTGACAGGTCAGTATTAATAGAAAAGACACCGCTATTGCTGCTGTCAGATACACTCACCGGCCACTTTATTAGGTACCCCTGCTCGTTAACGCAAATAGCCTGCTCCTCCAAACAGCGAATCATGTGGCTGCAACTCAATATATAAAGCATGCAGACATGGTGAAGTGTTTTTTTTGTTCGACCAAATGGGCCATTAGAATGGGCAAGATGCGTGATCCACTTTGACCGTGGTATGGTTGTTGGTGCCAGACGTGGTGGTTCCAGCATCTCAGAAACAGCTGCCCTCTGGGATTTTCACCACTACAGTCTCTAGAGTTTACAGAGAAAGGTGCGATAAACAAAAAGCATCCAGTGAGCGGCAGTTCTGCAGCCGAACACACCTTGTTAATGAGAGAGGTCAGAGGAGAACGAGCAGACAGAACAGAAAGGCCTCAAATGCTCAACTAACAGCTCTTTACAACAGTGGTGTGCAGAAGGGCACCTTGTTGAATCCATGCAGCGAAGAATTCAGGCTGTTCTGGAGGCAAAAGGGGGTTCTATCCGGTAGATAGGTGTACCTAATAAAGTGACCAGTGAGTGTATATGCACACACACACACACACACACACACACACACACACACACACACACACACACTGAACACATTGGAGCACATAAACACACACTACTTCTGCAATGAAATTGATAATAATGATGAAGAAGAAATTGGTAGTGACAGACAATTTGCTTGACATCCACCACTCACACACACACACACACACACACACACACACACACCTGTGCAGTGACATTATCAGTTAGCATTAGCATCATCTTACAGGATTTAAAGTGACACATTAGAGTGTGAATGCTTAGGCGTTGGAAAGGCTAACCCAGGGTAAAGTGTCTCATTGACTCTGAACAGCTGTGATCCCACACCCTGTTAGTCAATACACTCATATGCTCAGTCTGCACGATATAGTGGCTTATGAATGACGATACTAAAACAATACATCATTCATATTCATCACAAGTGAGAAACTGCCCGTGTTACCTTGATCAAGTGTGTGTGTAAATGATAGCTAAGCATCATGGAGAACAGCTGTCTGTCTCTCTGCACCACATGGAGACCTTTTCTGACTTTATTATCTGGAGAAAATGATTCCCTCGCTTGCTTTAGACCTTTTAAGGGGAGCCTTCAGTATATTACTATGAACACACATGAATGCACGCTTACACACAAACACATACACACACTTTTTTTTGAATGCAGCATCTTTAATGCATTTCACTGAGCATAGCAGCCCAAGGCTCAGAGCCAGTACAATCCTCTCTCTCTCGCTCACTCTCTCTCTAAATGAATGTATAATGCTGCCTGTCCTCTGTTCCAGCAGACAGGTGGTCTGGTCCAGACCAGAAGGTTGTTGGCTTACTGTCTAATGCTGTTTTAATGGCACCTCATGAGGTGTACTGCAACTGATTTAAATTTCACTGTCCCACCCAAAGACCATAATGCTCCTTTTCTGTTGAGGTACACTAGTGAACTCTGCTTATGGTATGTGTGTGTGTGTGTGTCTAAGTGAAAATAATCTGCCAATAGGATGAGATAGTGCCACTTGTTTCCAATGCAAGTCAACTTGTTTCAAGATATTTATACTCGTTTGTAGACAGAGAAACGCAAAAGTGAAATGATCTCATACCATTTGTAACCTTTTTTACTTCTTTTAAGAAAAATAAGATTTGAAGTCTGAATGCGAAACTACGTGACTTTTTAAGATGGACATTTTGTTGCACTGTGTGTGTGTGTGTGACGTGCACGTGTGTGTGCATGTGTGTATGCAGAGGTGACAGACAGACAGACAGACACTACTGAACTGTGAAAAAGGTGCTACTTATCAGCCCACTGCAATAAAAACAGACAATGAGGCCATTCTTCTCCGGTGTGTATGTGTGTATGTGTGTGTGTGTGTGTGTGTGTGAGTGAGACCAGAGAGTTGTCCAACTAGGGGAAAAGGGGTAAGACAAGGCAGGGCGGAGCAAAGCGGGCAATGTGTGTGTGTGTGTGTGTGTGTGTGATTGATATTTGACGATGGCCTTTTCTCTACGCCGCTTTCCCTCTGTAGTATTAATGACTTAACCAGGGTTGTAGCGTGTGTGTTTGCATGTGTGTATTTAATAACTGATGTCACGGCTGATTGGAGGAGAGCGGGAGACAATGCAAGCCTGTATTCCTACATTGGCGGGCGTGTGTGTTTCTGTGTGTGTGTGTGTGTGTGTGTGTCGCTGGTCCCTCGTCAGGCCCTTATTAACTACACTAAGTGACCTTTGAGGAGGTGCTGACGGGCGTCCGTGGGACCCAGCCAGACTCTTTTGCTCCTTTCTCTCCTCTCTCACGCTTTTTCCCTCTTTTTGTCCGCCTGCACTCCCGAGTTTACCACTCGCTATTGCTGCCTCTTTGAATCCTACTCATCCTTTCCCTCCAAGCTACCTCTAAAATCTACATTTTCTGCAAGAGAACTGTTTCAACTCTGGTAGAGAGGCGAACGTTTCCCAACATAGTGCATTCAGCCTCGATGGAACTGCAACTTTGAGCTCTGAACTTATCTCATTCAATCACACACATTACGCGAAGACAGCGATAGGGTTTGATGTGTCACACAAAGGCAGCCTTGTCCTGCAGGATTATAAGCAATATCCCTGTCCCTTCCTATTTCTGTCACTTCGCATTCTAGAGGCGGAGAACGTGCCTTATCTCGACTATCAGCTGGAAACATCGTCACACCGCTGGTGTTCTGGCTTCGTACGGTCCCGGATGGCCTCCGCGTTCTGGAAAATATGGGTGGAAGATATTGAAGAGTACGTTGTCACACTTGATCCATCTTGCAGGAACGCAGGATGCCAAATCTTTTCATTGCAGTGAATTCATTATGTGTGTGTCAGGATTGTTTAAGCTGCGGGTGGATTTGATAGAGTTTGTCAATTACGCTGCAGCCTGCTGTCTGTCTGCGTCACCCCCCCCCTTCACTCGCTAACACTCTTGAGTCCTGGTGGTTTTTGCTCAGCCCAGAGGGGGTGCTGGCTTCATGAAGATGTTGGCATTGCGCTGTGCACGATGGAGGTGTCACTTCTTTCCTCCCTTTCAAAGGAGAAGTTAAGGTGTGAGGGAGGGCATGCACTGACACTCGATCCCCTCCGGTCACTCTTTGAAAAATAGGACACCGACATATGAATGCATTGTAGGGAATGACAGGATTATAGGCTTACATTTTGTTGAACTCACATTATGTATGTGTGTGTGTGTGTGTGTGTGTTTGATTGAACTTACTGAAGATAAAGAAACTGCACATTTCAAAAAGGTTTGATTTTATAAAAATTTCAAATATATTTTATTCATTTACTTTTTTTGTAAAACAAAGACGTATTTCAGTAACAGAACTACTTACAGGTTAACTGATTAAAAAAAACATTATTGTCAAAGTTAAATTTCATCTTTTATTGCTACAGCAACAGTGAATTCAGGTGCTATGTCTGTACGTATGATTTCTGTTTTTATACCATAGAAGTATAACTGAAGCAAATTATAACAATTTCAGTAAAAAAGAAACATTTGAAGAGTGATAGTGAAAAAAATAGTGAGTACCAGAGACTTTCCAACCCAACAGCGTTGGTTCTGTCCGGAGTCTCTCTCTCTCTCTCTCTCTTTCTCCCCTTTTTTCTCAGGAAGATGTATTTTCTGCCTCACCCTGCTTCTCTCTCTCCGTTTATAAAGCAGAAGTATTCAAGTTTCCCTCTTTCAGCCCACAGAAGCTGTGCTGTACAACAGTCAATGGAAGCATCATCCAGTCCGTCAGTCTAATCTCTCTTTGCCGTGTCTTGTTCCATTGGTCTTCTTTCCCAGTAGGGGCAGATCTGGGGTAAGAGAAAGGCCTCGTTTTCTAACCATCTAGTGTTCAGCTGAATTACCTACTTTTTACATGATCAAACAAATACAGTTAAGTGGATCTTCTACATACATTGCTCTGCTTTGACGTCTTTTCTCGGGAGCTCTGCGCCAGTGTCTGCACCGGCCCATTGAATAGCCTGCATGTAGTGTATCTTTCCTCTTAGCCCTTTTTACATAGAAAACACCCTCCATTCCCACTCAACTCCCTGTCTGAAATAATTACATCATCAAACAAGAATTTTCCCTCCTGTAGTTGCCTCAACTCTTTAAATTCCCATTTCTATTGCTACTGTCTAATGGATAAACATGGTTGCTGTAAAATATCATACATGTGATTTGTACTACTATAACAAAAGAGGAAAAGAGAGTTGCCTTGGAAGTTTCTATGGATGAAGAAATTGCAGAGGGTAGCAATCTCATTTTAGGACAAAAATATCTGCTCTTCAACACTAGAAAAATGTAATATGTATGTAATGTGATATGTGGCTAGTTGTTATAAAGTCTGGGGTTTCTTTGGGGCTTTTATGTTCATGCAGTTTTCTGAGGGACTCGCATAGTGTGCAGGTGTTTTCTTCCCAGCTTTAATATGCCTGATTCATCTAAATGCATCAGAGCAACCCCTCTTGATGAGCTGATTCATGTTAAAGCTGAGAAAATAAAAGCCTGGCCACCCTGTGTGACCCCCTAGGACTACTCAGCGGGACGGTAACAGATTTTGAATGGATCTGGGGCTTGGGAAATGAATAACAGACAGGGAGAAGTAGGAACTAGGTGGAACAGGATGGAACAGGGGGAGCGATAATGAAGTGAACTAACTGCATAAGGGACTCGGGGGACAGTACAGCGACCTGTGTCACTGGAAGACGGTGTGGTAGGTGGGACACTGATGGGACTTCATGTACTTGATGGCGAACTTGAGCTCCTTGCTCTTCTTGTCCCACTTGTGAATGGACATGAGCAGCAGTTGCTGATCCACTTTGCGGCCCATGATGAGGAAGTTGGAGCTCAAGCTGTCCAGCTGGGAGCAGGGGCAGTTGGCTCCGTTCTTGATGTACAGGGTCAGCTTCTTCAGGTCCTTCTTCCGCAGCACGCCCTGCTTCAACACCTTCTTCTTCTTTTGTGCCGCGATCAGCTTCCTGTCGCCCTTCTCCTTCTTCACCTCCTTGATCTTCATCTTGAGGGCTGAGGGAGGAGAGAGGGAGTGAGTTTAACAGTTTAACTTGAATGTTTTTCTCAGAGGAAAAGCTATCCAATGATAATTTCAGTCTTAAGCGTCATATTCAATTTGCTTCATTAAATAACGTCATCCTAAACACATCCTCAGAACAAACAAGTGATGTAATGGAAAAATATGCCATTTTTCCTCTCAGTGAACCGAAACGTCTCAGCGTTTGATTTGTTTGCTCAAAGCGAACAGTAATTTACTTCCTTATACTGTAGTTGGACCACATTTTACACTGCATAGTCGGGTCATTATTTCTACCCTTTGTTTTCTACCAGACACAAACATTTACACCGTGGTGTGTCACTCTGTTTCCCCCCAGTTCCTTTCTACTTTCGAGTGCCTGTGAGATTTTTCAGAGTCGGCTCACAGGAAGAGCGCAGAGCTCCGTGCTGGGTCCTGAACAGAGGCGGCTAGTTTATACCTCTCCTGAGAATCATCATTTAACCGCTGACAAAAACTCAACACTAATATCCCGTGCAGCGTCCAAGACTGCATCCTGTGTGTGTGCGCGCGTGTGTGTGTGTTTGTGTCTATGTGTCTGTCTACTGTTTGACAGCACCAATTCGGTCCTCCTTGGGAAACACCCGAGGAGGACTACTCGCTAAAAAGAACAGGTGCTCAAGCTTTTGGTGTTAAAACGTCAATAATGTAAATAATAGCTTTTCTACCTAAAGAACCATTAACAAATCTATATGGGATCATAATAGTACCATCAAGAAGCACTTGTGGGTGTATTTAGACCTGTTTGTGAATGCACTGAACCACTTTAAATAACAATGATGAACCAATGACAAAATGATTATTTCTTTTAAACGTGTTTTAAAACAGTTTCATTGGTGGATTCATATACATCCATTTACTGTACTTCTCTACGTACGGACTCACTGCTAATCCAGGTCTCCAAAACAATTCAACTACATGTGCAATCAGATGTAATGCATATATTGTACTTCCTCATAGTTCTCTATCAGGAGATAATGTGACTTGAAAGCCCAAGACTACATAATTTCTCCTGACCAACAAATAACTTACTTACAAATAACGGTTATAGGATAGATAACCTCTGTGCAGGGTAGATATATGGTGTTAAGTTACGACAAACACCAGAATATCAAACTGATGAAGTATCTCCTGTCCGGCCTCGTGTTTACATGTTCACATTTATACACGTGAGAGATTAAAACTGAAGTGCCAAGCATTTTGAGAGAGGAATTCTCTGGGTGAGCATTTTTGACAGGCCAAATTAATCACGGGGCAGGGCAAAAGCGCACCGGTTGCTATGAAGCGGCGCTATGTAGCCGAGTCGCTTGGAAGCTGGCCATTTCACTTCTCGCCTCCTCGTCTACAGCTTTATAAACACGCCTTTCGTACACTCTGATACGTATACACGTGAGGTGGTAGCATGTTCAGGAAGGAATGTGTGCGCTGAGTTGCCTTCCCCGTCCTGATTCGCATCCACTTCCTTACTGTGTGGATGTGACTGTACGCATTCGTGTCTGCCTGCATGCCTGAATGTGTGTGTACGTACCTGAATGAGTGTATTCATGCATGTGTGTGTGTATGTGTGCATGTGTTCGACAAGGATAGCAAGGGTAAAATCATTTGCCCCGTGTGCATGCCCACCCATATTCAGTCATAAGTGATGCAGTGGGGCCCCCGCTGTGCAGTTGAGCCTGGCCAGCATCCCTGTGACAAGCTATGCCTACTTTTTATAAACTCACTCTCTTTTAAGTGAGTAGAGGAGGCATGGGGAGAGAGAGGGAGAGGGGAGAGAGAGAGAGAGAGAGAAGTGTGCTGTCATTTTGAGGAGAAACAGCTTTTCCTTGAGCTAAAGCACGTCACCTCCCTTACCAGCCAGGTGGAGGCTGCGTGGTCCGTACACTATCACAGACCCCCGCTCCACCCCTCCTCTCTCCTTTTCTACCCTTGTCATTTGTGCCATGTTGCTGAATGGTACAGAGAGGAATGTGGAGAAATATGGGATCGGACATCAAAAGGAGACTTACATAATAGCTACAATAAAAGCACTAGGTTTGATAGATGTTTAGGGTTGAGTCATTTCCAAAAAATGTGAAGGTAACAGCATTCATGAGGTGTGAGATAACGCTGTAATCACATACCACCCTATAGAATAACACAGTAGAGTCCCTCCTGGCTGGATCCCATAACACATACGTCTTTGTAATCTTGACTCCTCCAGTGATCCCAGAGTCTCATCCAGTGACATACATCTATAGCCAATAAAACGACTGTAATCCCTCCAGCACTTGTCCATGGCTGGCTACCTGCCACCCCCATGTAATCATGCTTCACTCTAATGAAGAGAATAAACATCTGTCTCGCTCTCTGTTGGCAACGCGAGATTGAGATATTAAATCTCCAAATGAATCAGACAAATAAATATCTTAAGTGTGATTTTGAAGTCATGATGAATTACGAGGGATGAGCTGACATTTTGGCTCCGAACGTGAGCAATGTTCTCAATGGAGTATTATTTTTTGTTGTTGCTGGAACGGGAACGATCATGTTCAGTCATTTCTGATTTCTAAGGTGTCGTCTTCTGTTAACAATCATCGTATTGCAGACATTTCTTAAGCGGGAGCAATTGCCAGAAAACAATTATGAAAGGTTTTGTTTTTTTTTGTGTTTTTTTAATTTTTTTTACTCCAGACATCTCCATTGTGTTATAAAATAGGCTGGGACAGCGTTCTGTAGAAATATGGTTTACAGCAAAGATCTGGCCACGTATCATTTTCTATTATAATTGATCTGTTCGGAAGACTGAGCCACGTTCTTCATGAGCCTCTCAGGGCCACGACTGTTCTCACCATCACTCGCTTTGTCATTAGAGTCTCATGACCACAGAAAACACAGAGCACTATATCATTATCTCTAAGGACTTGGGCAATAGTCCAGGCAGAATTTCCGATGGGCCGAAAAGCCTTGACGAGCAGAAATGATTGGATTAGTTATGTTCTGGCTTCGCGTGCAGGTCATAACCATAATGGTGAGAAAGAAGAATGTTGGAAAGCAGAATGTTTCAAAATGGTGTTGGATGGACATCGCATGGCCAGTGGTTGGAGAGATTGTTAAATTGACCTATCATTTTCTAAAAAAAAAACTAAAAAAACGGAAATATAATTATGCTTGCGGAGAGTGCCGTGTAAAATGGTAGTTGCTGAATGGTGTGCAGCCATGTGCAGTGTGTGTGTGTGTGTGTGTGTGTGTGGGTATGCACAATACCACTTTTTCATTTTGACTTTTCACTCCTCTGCCAATACCAGCCCAAATATTGTGGTTTGATTTCTAAATCAATACCATAGAAACTAAGATAAAAATCACAACTGAAAGAAATATCATTTAATGAAATAATGTAATAAATATAATTGAATGTTTTATTTCCATCATAAAACTTTTGAAGAGAGGGAACTGAAACTAAAAACAAAAACACTGCACTGTACGACCTTAGAAATAGGACCCGGCTTGTGATGCTAACAGAACCACCATGGCCTGTTTGAAGTCAAATGAATCTTCAGTTTCTGGTCAAATGAAGCTCAGCTGTTTGTAAATACATACATTTTCACTTTGATGTACATTTGTGCATGTAACATCTCAATTTGAAGATAGCAAATGAGACATGAAGCGGTGCGGTGTTGAAGTGCAAGATTGGCTCATTACCGATGCTCTGTATCGGATCAGTGCATCCCCTAGTTTATGTGGTTGTGTGTGAGTGTGTGTGTGTGTGTGTGTCTGTTTGTGCAGTGGTGGTCCTGGCATTGTTGGTAACATGAGGAGAAAAAAGAAACGTTCCATGCCGCCCCAAGCTAGGGGACACCCTATCTGACTGCTCCTATTGGCCAGGCCGCCGACCACCACTGAGTGTGTGTGTGTGTGTGTGTGTGTGTGTGTGTGTCTCTGTGTTTCTTCCTTCGGGTTTTGCACATTTGAATTGCTGGTACTCACCAAAGTCACTGGCGCAGTAATGTTCCATGATATTGTCTGCTTTCAGCTCGTTGTCACACGGGGGGCAGACCTTAGACACTGGAGGGGGCAAAGAGAGGACACCGTCATCAGTACTGATCTCTAACCATCTCTAACCATCTCTAACCATCTCTAACCATCTCCACATCATGTAAGATGATGCTGGTGAGCAAAGCTAATATCCAACAATGTTTCCAAAGAGCTCTGTGCACAGTGGACGGTTGAATGGAGCTCTTTTTTAGTCGAGTACAGTCAGCGAGACCAAAGTTGTGTCAATGTGTACTTGTTAAGCCCTGAGCACTTTTGAAGCACTTGTTTGGAGCCCCCCCCCCCACCCCCCCCCTTGTCAGAAGCTATTTGCTGCGGAGGGAATATATAGCCCAGGAGTCTGACTGATGTTTGCCCTGCAATTACAGTGGAGAAAATGTTTTAATTCCAGCCGTTGTATATTTTGGTGGTGCAGGCGTGGTCTTGGCTGCTCAGAAAGGTAAACGTTGCAGCAGGAGCAGCTGAACATGGTGAAAAGTGATTCAGTACACAGACACAGCCAGGGCTCGGGCCACACAGCAACCACACATTGTGAAACAAGCAAGTGGAAACCAAAGCAACAAGTTGAGTTTATTTTTAACTCTACATTTTTTGGCCAGGCCCCATTTTTGCTCATAACAAGTTTAGCCTCTAATGTTTGAGATTTTTTGATGTTGTGATTTATATTAGTGGATACCCACAGGGTGAAAGAGACAGAATGATTTATTTATTGTTTTCAAATCAATCAAATGTTGCTTGGTTTACAAAGTCACGAAAATCCTTCAGAAATTATTACAACTTGACAACATTACATATTGTATTCAAAGCACTTTCCATCATTCACTTTCATCACTAATACCCTTTACTCTCTCTCTCTCTCTCTCTCTCTCTCTCACACACACACACACACACACACACACACACACACACACACACACACACTGCATACCGCCTTGCCCTTTTCATCAAAGCCTCTTCAAAATCATCACAATGAACACATAAATGGCGCGTAATCCCAGAGGGACCGGTTGTGGTTGTGAGTATCTCGTATCACCGCCACCGATCCACACGCGGATCCACAACGTAGAGAAAGAGGTGTAACTTTAGAAAGGCATGATGGAGAGAAGGATGTGGTTGCAGCAGGTATAGAAATCCTCCCCTCCACACCACTGAAACATATATACCTAGCGGGCAGAGTGATGGAGCGTGCCATGATTAGAGACAACCGGTCTGTAGGGAAAACAACACGAGGCTTCTGCTGAATAAGCAACCTTGTTCAGAGTCGCCGGCCGACTGCTTACAGACGAGGTACATTTTTTTCTGCCATTCTCTCACCACATTATCCAAAATATTTAATATTTTCAAAACTCTCTTTCTCACCCCCTGTTACTCTCTCTCTCTCTCTCACACACACACACACACACAGAGGACTAGCCTAGCCCAGTCCAGCCCAGGCCCCTGGGTTAAAAGTCAGGGTTCAAAGGTTATCACCCCAGCCCAAACCTCAGCGTCTGGCCAGATAATGAGAGGGGTCAAAGTTCAGCATGCCTCACCGCCTAGGTCGTGGGGAGGTGAACCCCCAAACCGCCAAGTGTGTGTGTGTGTGTGTGTGTGTGTGTGTGTTGGTGGGAGTTGAACCATGTTCTTGTAGAGTAACTGCCACTTTTTCTCCTCAGAGAGTTCCCATGCTTTCAGGGGCGGGAGGCCTGCTAGGCCGAGAGGGTCAGGCCTCTAATTGTCTGGTGCTGACATGGAGACTGGGACTGGAGCACAGAAACACACTGAAACACACACACACACACACAGAAACACACACACACACACACAGATGGAGAAAGAGGCCCGAGCTGCCCTGGGTTTGTCTGTTTTGAACGATTCCCTTGAAGCTGTTACATCTCATTCAGACTCCAGAGTAATTCATTCTGGTTTCACAGGGGTGGTATGTTGGCAGAGGGCCCGGCTGTGTTGGTGCCAAAGCATGTGTCAGGAGAATGCGGTCCTTCCCTGAAACCCACTGGAGCTTGGACCACCATTTGGAGGCCGCAGAGAAATCAATTAAGTGACGACTACCCTCATCATCGTCCGCTCTCTGTAGGGGAATCAACCATCAACTTCTGATGGGAATCATCGCTTCATGGATTGATGTTTTTCTTCCTTTGACTTTGTACTGGATTTGCTGATTAAAGTCACATTTACAAGGCTGCGCCACGTCTCAGCAAACATTTTGACGTTGATGCGACGGCCCGCGCCAACGTTTGAAAACCCTGATTAAAGACACAGAAGTTGAGACGATGTCCATAGTTGGTACCTGCATCGCTTTGTGAAATCAGGACCTCGCTGTTCTGATATCAGTTTGAAACAGTTGCCAAAGCTGTGGTAATATCGTGTATTACTCTTTCGGGTTGACGTTGAACTTGGCCCCCCCCCCCCTGCACGTCACTGTTCATCAAATGCGTGCAGAGTTACATCCATAGACTTAACGTTCCCTAACAAAATGGCGAATGTAATATTATCTCTCAGCGCTTTCGCCATAGCCCTTTGACGGACAGAGCTGAGGGGGATGAGGAGGAGAAGAAGGGCGGAGAGGAGGATAGGGTAGGAGATGGCGGCAGAGTGAGCAGCAGGGTCTGTTGGGAAGCGTTAAGTGTCAAACAGCGAGCCAGAGTGGAAATGGTGACCGGCAAGAGTCCAGTAATTTAGCAACTTAACTTAGTCATAGCTCTGAGGTTATCTCCAAATATTTCTCTCCCTCCTGCTCTCTCTCTCTTTTCTGCTCTCAGTCTTTCCCTTTGTCTCTCTCGCCCCCTCTCACCGTCTTTTTGCACTTTTTTCACTTTCTGTCGGTCTTTCTCACACATGAACTGGATATCCATCTTAGTATTTCACTGCAAATTATGACGTCTCAAAATAGGAAGACAAATTTGATAACATTTTCTCAATACCACAAAAAAAGTTTTCACGCTTTGAGGCAGAAAAGGAGAGTTGATGAATAAATGTATGTGATAAATTGCGATGGAAACACACATGTCAAATACATTTTGACATATGCTGAGCATGATCGGCCCCATAAATCATTCGGTTTCATTGCACAACAGTTCAATGACCTCCTGTAAATGTCATATGTTTTGTCTTTGCCTTTTGCATTTTTTTTCATTTTTGTCTTTAAACAGCATAAAGTATGGCCGAGATTAGCTGACACGAACGAACAATAGCAAATTCCCCCAAAACTATTAACTCCTAAAAGTTTTCCCATTTTTCTCATGGGTGTTTTCTGACATTCACCCCTATTTTATTCACTTCAACTGAGGTGATGGAAACGCACCTTCACCTTCACGTGTTATTTTTTGCAACATTTCAGAAATGTGCTTAAAATTCACTTGACAGTCAGATGGAAACATAGCTATACACACATACACACTCCTACTCTGACACACACACACACACACACACACACAAAAGATAGCCAGACAGGTCTAACAATATCTTCATCTGATCCCCTTGCAGCCTGCACGTCACGGCGGCTTTTTTTTTACGAGAGAACGTTCCATGTAAAGTATGCGTAGGGCACAATCTCATGCCTCATTTGGGCCCTTTAACTTATGAGCAGCAACACTTATGACATAAAACGGTGCTGTGCCTGAGATGAAATACTACATGTGATTTATGTCGGAGGGGCTAACATCTGTTTAAATGCAGCATGCAGACAGACAGAGGAGGACTTAAACATGGCCTGCAGGCAGCCCCCAGGGCCCCCTAAAACACAGCACGCTCCTTGCATCTGTAGGAATCCTATACAGAAGAGAAAATACATTCTCAAAAGGCCTAGGCAGTCTTCCATGCACAGAGCATTGGATCACATTTTCCCTTTCATACAGCGGGCCAGGGCCACATGAGTAGCGCCCATTGTGCTGCTGGGGACCTGACAGTGCTGCCTGTCTGCCTTAGCATGGTTGTAACTTACACTGGCCACATCAATGGCACGCGAGGACAGACAATATCTTTCACACCATGCAATTTCAACAACTTTCGCTGGACAACGTGCATATTGTCCTGGAGAAAATTCATTTCGGAAAGCTTTAACCATGCACCTCGGTTTATTGATTTTTACCTCACTCCGGCCTATTGACCTGGCAGAGAAAGCGTAGACTCGTATCAACGAATATCATACCTTTGTATTTGCTGAGGACTAGCTACCGTTGCTATTGCTAAAGGTATTGTGATTAAATCCATGAGGAGAAGCAGTTTTGCCTGACAGAATGAGCTTCAGCTGGCCTTTTTTTGCCAGCTCTGCCTCCCTGGATGCCTGGGCTCTCTCCAGGACTCTGCTCTGCTCAGCTCTCGCCAGCAGTCTATAGTATCTACAGACTTGTGTTTCATGTAATCACACCCCATGGGCCCAAGCACACACACACACACACACACATATGCATGCATACACACAGGCATGAAATACACATATGCCAAAAGACATTCATAAACAAACACACACTCTCTCTCACACTTCGGGAGTGGTGTTTCTCTCACTTTGGGCTGTGACGGCGAGGTGGAAAGTGAATCTAACTCTGTACTGCTAGTTTCCACAGGAGCCCTCGAACCGTGCTATATCATGTAATTGCAGAATAGCTCAGATAGCATCTGGGCCTCCCAGACAGGGGCAGCAGCAGGCAGAACAGCACTAGATGCCAGTGATTGATACAGCCCTCCCAGATCCACTGGGATTACCACAATCCATAGATGATCCTGTGCAAAGAGCATATGTGATGCCCTTTGACATGAGGAGTTCCCAAGAAACTCAATTGTAAGAGTTTTAGCTGAAACCACTTTTTATTGCTGGCTTGTGTATCTTTGTGTGCTGCTTTTGAGAGGGATTGTTGTGTGTGTGTGTGTGTGTGTGTGTGTGTGTGTGTGTGTGTGTGTGTGTGTGTGTGTGTGTGTGTGTGTGTGTGTGTGTGTGTGAGCCAAAAGCTTGTCCTCAGGATGGCCTCATCGGCACATCAGAGAAACTCTGGTTCTTAACAGCATGTCAATGACTGAGCCTTCGGGCTAGAACTGATATGGGTTCACTCTCAGCACAATGTGTAGACACACACACACACACACGCACGCACACGCACACATGCGCGCGCGTGCACACACACACAAACAAACTCCAGCTGAAAAGTTTATACTCAACTGATCTTCCATTTTTCATGTCATGAATATGAAATATGAAAATGGATTCTTCCAAATAAGTCTTTTTTTCATGAGCCATCTTCAGTCTTTTCTTCCCTCCAGATTAAATTGCGTAACAGCAACGATCCCTCTACATTCTAACACTGATATCACACCACTTTCGGTAATCGAGCCGTCTCCACTGAGTATTTGATTAGATAAGATCAACAAACAGTTGTCTGTGTGAAGAGATGACAGATAAAGTTCATGCCGTCTCCTTCTTGGGGAGCATGTAAAAGAATGAGTTACGGCACTGAGAAACCAATATGTCACATAGTTGATACCAGTCCTACAAAAACAGAACAGCCATTTTCATAAATGGAATACGCCAGCTCTGCATGAATTCACCAGAGAAGCTTCAAGCGATCTTTTCCCCTCTTTCATGAGGGCAAACATCAGTACGCTGTCTTCTCCTCAACATTTCTGATCAAAAAGTGAAGATACGTCATAAAACTCGTTATGATAGAAAAAGCTATCGACATTTGGCATCACCGGCATCATTTTTTAAAAACTTTTTTTCCTTTGCAAGTTCTTTTTTCTAGCTCCAGTATCACTATTGCTTTGCAAAATGATGATTCTGATTATATAAATGCAAACTGCTATTAATTTAATTTAATTTAGTGCACAGAGGAATTGTGTTTCAAACCGCCGTAGGTAAGAGATGGCAGCAAACGGTTAAAGGCAAGAAGTGGAATAATGAGATGGTAAACCGTTTTCTTCAAGTCCCAATTGAAAGAGGAGAGGGGGACACTTTTTATGCTCCAGGAAGGAGCTTTTCTCCCCTTCTCGGCACTGTCTGTCTCTACCCTCCCTCTTTCCTCTCCTTTCACTCCTCGCTTTTCTGCTCTCTCGGGGACAATCAGACTCTGGCCATTCCCATTCTCTGCCTGGCTCTCTTGTCCTGTCATGTCGACTAATTAGTGGGACTCAGTAATTGGCCCTCTAGCTAATTGGCCTGCTGGCTGCCAGACCCAACAAAGGGAGAGCAGGCTGGGACACAGTGGGGACTGTCCCCCTCCACGGTCTGAAGACTCTCATCAACTCCCTCTCTCTCCCTCTCAGCGCTGACTGCTTTTTGTTAAGAGGCTGCTGAAGTAGTCGCGGTGCAGGCACACACACACACACACACACACACGCACACACACCTATTGCTCTCTCTTTATTTCCCATTTAGTCTCTCACAGCTCAGTCTGTCTGTCTGTCTGTCTGTCTGTCTGGCTGCCTTCTTGCTGTTGTTATATCTGTAAAGACTGTATCATATTTTACAACGACTGAAAACATATTTCATGAATCAAAAAACTGTTTTCTTCCTTGACTTTATTTGTGCATTTGCTTATATTTGTGCACTATTATTTATTAAAGTTATTGTTACTATGCAGACCATCTTCTGAATTGCTTGACCAGTTCAAAATAAATCTATTTACTCGGTAGGTGGATTGATTGACTAGTACCTTATGGAATGTCTTCAGCTGGGAAGGTGTGTGTTTTCAGTAAGCCTTGTTCAACATCACAGTCCATTTATCTTAACTGAGTGAACGATCAGCCCAGCGGAGTCTCTCAGTCTCTTGTCTTTCTCTGTCTGGCTCGTTCTCTCCCTGAGGCATGTGGCAGGGAGCTGTCCTGAACTGTCCACTTGCAGAGGAACTTTCCCTGTAGCCTGTTCCTGTCTCTCTCACTGACCTCCCCTGGATAGTCTCTCACTAAAACCTTCATCTGTCATCAGCACAGTGCGGTGCTGCCTATATGAGTCTCACTGTCTCACTGCACTCACGTTTACTCTGCAGGCTCTTGAGCAATGCAAAAATAATCTGTACCAAAATGATTTCTCCTCTTTTGTTTTGCTTTGATATTGTTTTATCATTGCAACAATTTATTGTGCACAATTATCCCCCGAATTTAATGTCAGAGAAAAAATATCAAAATTAATTATTTATAGAAATATATATAATCTCATTCCATAATAATTTGCTTTGTTATTTTAACAATCTTTTTTTCATGACAGAGCAATTTATTCTTTTAATCAATGTTTTTCACTCAGATACTTGACCATTAAAATTGCCTGGTAAAATGTATTTAGAATTAAAATACATTTTGTTAGCTATTATCAGCAGTATGAGGTTTACATGACAATCACCCCTCAAGCTCTATTTTATTCTGGAAAGATTTAATCTGTTTGATAACGCAATAAAGCAGTAATTAATTAAGTGTATTGTAATTACACTGACAAAATACTGAGCTTTTATATGCCCTGAAGTTTTGAAACACAGAGAGGGAGATGTTTCAATTTCAGCATGTGCAAAAAGTCATTATATATATCATTATATCAGAAAAAATTCAATATAGTTGCTGTAAGAATTAGAGCCTTAGTGCAGACCTACAACCTGTTAAGAGCTGTTGTGAACTGTTAAATTGCATGGGTATGCATTTGTGTGTGTGTGTGTGTGTGTGTGTGTGTGTGTGTGTCTACATAACTGTGTTGCCCTACCTGGCGGCTGGGTGGCATGGTTCCCAGCAAACTGCATGGGAATGCAGAGGTCATTATCAATGGGGAACTTATCGCAGGTCAGCATCTCTGGCCAGGGGAAGCCGTAGGTCTCCATTACTGGAGCACAGCTGTCCCTCACGGCCTCACACAGCGAGCGGCATGGGTAGATGGGCCTGTCCAGACACACCGGTGCAAACAGGGAGCACAGGAAGACTTGGGTATCGGCGTGGCACCGCTTGGCCAGGAGGGGCACCCAGCTGCCCGCCTGCTGCTTGACTTCTGGCATGGTCTCGTGGTCCAGGAGGTTGGGCAGCCTCATCTTCTTGTAGCCCACATTGTGGCACAGGCGCAGGTCGGCGGGGATGTCCACGCACTGGGGCTGCTTGGTGTAGAAGCGACCGTTGTGGAAGTTGTCCGACTGCCAACTGTAGTAGTCGTACTCGTCTGCGGCCGAGACGGTGGCGGTGAGGAGGAGGATGAGGAGGAAGGAGAAGAGCGAGAGGCCCAACGCCACACTGTAGGAACCCTGGGTTAATGCCCACCTGGGGCTCTTTTGTCCTTGTGCCATGGCTCTCTGAGTTCTGACCAACAATTCAAGATGGTTGTATCCAAAGTCTCCAAAGTGACTCAAAGAAGACAAAACGCAGAGAGAGAGAGAAACAAGTGGGGCGGGAGTACGAGCTGTAATCCCTTTTTTTTTCCTGAATATGGAGGCAGCGAATTGAAAACCAAAGTGTTTAATTCCCTTCTTCCCTGGAGAATCAGCCCTCTAAGCCTTGCAGTGAAACACCTCCCTGTGTGTGTGTATGTGTGCCTCAGGTAGCTGGAGTGGCGAGGCAGCAATCAAGAAGGGTGCAAACACAAGTACAGTGGCCTGCTGATTTCTCTTTCTAACTTTCCCTGTTCACTCTTTCTTGCTCTTCCTCTCTCTCTCTCTCTCTCTCTCTCTCTCTGTCTCTCTTCAACCAGTCTCCAGCCCTCTCCTGCTCTCTGTCTATCAGTCTGCAGCTGCGGTGAGCAGTACCTAGGCTTTAAGAGGCAGTTGAAGCTTGTCCCTTCAGGTGCCTGCCCCTAGCGGTCTCGGCCAATCACAACCCTGGGGGAGGTTCCCTTTGGGACACTCCTCCTGCCCCCTTTCCTCTTCAAAACCCCTCCTCTAAATGAGAGAGAGAGAGAGAGAGAGAGAGAGAGAGAGAGAGAGAGAGAATGCACAAGGGCCAGTTGCCAGTTTCCTCAGCTATACTTTTTTTTTTTTGTCGTCTTTTCTCTGATACATACAGCTTTTGTCTGATACACACCGACAAACTTTCTCTGTCACTTTGATCTCTAAATGTTTTTCTCATAGCATATGTTGTCGTGCTGTTATTAGTGTTGTGCCATACATTAATAAACCTTCTACCCACCTAACTTCACCAGAAGCTCGACAAGCTGCCTGCTCTGCGTAGCACATTGCCCCAATCACAACACACGATCTCTCAAGCCTGCTCACTTCATTAACTCAAAACAGCCAGGCATGAGAGGTTGCTGCTGGCATCAAAAGTGAGAGAACGGCAGTCACATGCTCTCACTCTCTCTCTCTCTCTCTCTCACACACACATGCATGAGTGCACACACAAAAGTGATAGAAAGAGACTGGAATGGTGTAAATGAGCAAATGCAAGAGATTCAGAAGAAAGAGAAGAAAGTGAATGAAGGGTGAGAGAGGAAGATGGAATGTGGGGGAGGCGAGGCCGCTTTGAGAGCGGGGTTGCAGCTACAGGTGGCTAGGTGGTTTAGCCACGCTATGTGAGATATGCTAATGCATGTGTTGGCTGTGAATAGAGGCACGCTGCCTCTCTGTCTCTTTCTATCAGTGCCACTGACACACACTGAGGGCCTTCGCCTTGGCAGCAAATTCACTAGAACGGATACATTCACATTCAAAGGGCTGCAGCATTGTGGCCTGGATGTGGGATTGGTGGCTCACTTGGAGGGTGTTCCCTCTTTTCAACATATTCTATGATATCCTGCATTTGATCTACGCCACATATAAATGTGCTTTTACTTATTATGTGGATGGAAATGTTGTAGCACACTACCATGAACGTTGTACGCTGCATTCTGATTGCACACAGGCAACGTGCCCTAATCCTTACAGATGATGACAAACTAAGTGATATTCTTTGTCTGGTGAAGTTCATAATATGTACATGTACATGTTTGTTGTTGAATTGCTTGATTGAATGTTGTGTTACACAGATTTCAGGAAGCTGAGATCCACAACAGCATATCTGGATAAGACCAAGATGAAATGAAGAAAAGTCTGTGGATAATAACACATCAGTAAGTGCCAATACAAACAAAGGGACACGGGACTAGGGCAGTGTGTGTGTGCGTGCGTGTGTGTGTGTGTGTGTGTGTTTTGAGAACAGTGGGAAGTGTACTTGGATAGAAATCAAGGGCAGCATTGTTCCCTGTCTGTATTGTTGAAGATGAAAAGCCAGAAACAGCAGTCTATAAAACCAGTCTAATTCATTAAGATAAAATCAGAGATAAAAAATAATAATAAATGTGGACCGGCACAAGGACAATCAACAAAACAGTCCACATCCAAGCACCAAGTGTCTTGACCACAGTTTCTCTCATTCTTGACGTCATAGGATTGTGTACAAGATGACTGCATCTTCTAATCAAGTTGTCCAAATGTTCCAGTCTTATCTCCCCGAGCCACAGTTCAAACCCCCCTTCACTTATTCTACTGCCCCGACACTGTAGAGTGATACGCTGGGAATCAAAGTGCTGCCAGCAGAGCAAACAAGCACAGTCTTCTAGAGGGCAGCCCGGGGCCTTGTTTCCATAACCTGCAACGTGGAAAGATGAGATAGTGGCAGGCTGAAGTCACCCCAAAGATGTCATCATCATCATCATCATCATCATCAAGCATCATGGAGCGGATTTTAAATGATTTTTGGTTTTGATAAGAAACACAGCCGAGGCTAATTGAACACAGCATTTCCTCTCCTCCACTGTTCCATCACTCCGCCCCGCTCTCATTCGTGTTAAAACACAGATAAACACATCGCTGCTAACCTTTGCACCAACCAGCTAATCAATATTAAGCACAGCTAATAATCTCTGGACCTTACACCTGGCAGGAGGGGCTGGTGAGATTATCATTGCAACACATTATTTTGCACTCAGACACTCCCCCAGACTAGCGCCGTACTGTGTGGTTGTAGTATCTTGTATACACGTTATTGAATTGGTGATCTAATTTAAGTCCACTAGCATTTCCTCTAGATACAGGCACAGTTTCCCGCCCTCAAGTCAGTAACAAAAAGTGTCTTTCGTGGTAATCAATCAACAATGGTTGTCTCCTCTTGTTCTCCTTCCCCTAACTGGCCCCTGTGGCCACTGGCCAATCAGTTCGACTCACCAGAGTTTCCAGCCCTCTGATTGGATGAGGGCTATAAGATTAGGTCCAGCCTGCATTGTTAGGCCAAAAGGTTCAGCATGGTTTGAAAAGAGTGTCTCAGCAACAAGTGTGTGTGTGCGTGTGTGTGTGTGTGTGTGTGTGTGTGTGTGTGTGTGTGTATGTGTGTCAGGGAGATTCTAAAGAGGAAAGGCTTGAGGGTGTGAGTGAGGTGGCCAGCAGCCCAGATATACCCTCCAAGCAGAATTTGGATTCCAAGCCACACAAGAAGACAGAGGGGATGATGGGAAATGCATCAGACACAGCAGCATGCAGCGTGTCCCTCTCTCAGATTATACTCCCACCGTTACGCAAACTGCAGAAAATTCAGAGATTAAGAATTCTTCTTTGCACTTCTTCTTTGTCAGTAATTGAACCAAAGACTCAAAGGTGCTATTACGTCAATTTTACTCAAGTCAGAGTAAAAGTATAATTAGCTCACTAATATAGAGCTCAAGCTATTTTTCAGTGAAAATCCTTAAGATTCAGAAAGTTCATCAAAATAGTTTGATGAGTCGTTATGAGCAGAAACCTGAAAGATTAAAAATTCTTTGTCACATATAGAAATCTACGCTTTGCCATGTAACTATATACTAGGAGGAGGCTGCAGCAAGGCTTTAGCCATGCTGTAACAGGTTTACTCCAAGAGCAACCCCCCACCCCTTCAGACACACACACACACACACACACACACACACACACACACACACACACACACACACACACACACACACACCTCCCAGCCTCACAGAACAACAATAGGGATTCGCTTGCAGAACTGTCAAAACAAGTGTGACATACGGAGAGCAGTGTCTCCCACAAACAGGCTCACATACATGCACGCATGTACACACACACACACACACACACACATACACTTTATTTGGCGGAAATAAAACATTCTATTATATTTATTTTTTCTGAAATTCTTAATAATTAATTAATAATTTAATTAATTTAATTAAAATGTCAATTAGTTTAAGGTAAGGATTTTTTTTCCTTTTCTGTGGTATTGATTTAGAATTGAAAACGCAATACTTTGTAAAGAAGTCACACACACACACACACACACACACACACACACACACACACACACAAACATAATAGAGACGAACTGCAGACTGTAGTGCAGATGAAACCAGTAAAGAAGCAAATTATTGCTGAACTAACGTTTAACCCACAAGAGGAATTTTTGGGAAAATTCAAACTTTATTTCTTTTCTCAGTTTTAAAATTGTGAAAGAAAAGTTCTTGCAACCAGTTAAGTGTATGACACGGGTTTTAAATATCAGAGAAGAGATGTGTCACGATGGACCCCTCCAGTACAAGTGAAACCTAGACGCAGGATGGATGATGAGGTTACCACTGTTTGACGTTTCCATTTCATATGACAATGTCTGGATTGAAATTTGCTCAACAAAACGAACCCCCAGTTTTCAGACTCAGGTGAAGTGTAAAGTGTGTAAGGCGAAGGAGAAGTGGTGAAATATATGATCTGATGTTTTTGTTGAATCTGTGAGTGGTTCAGGCTTGCTGGGTAATCTGACTATTTATCCTGCTTGCTTGCAAACAATGTTGGTAGGGTCAATCAGTCCACAGACTAGAGTGGATAAAGATCCTTAATCCTACGCACACACACACACACAGGCATGCACGCGCGCACACACACACACACACACACAAACACACAATCAAACAGAAAATAAATCAGTTGCTTTAGTGCCCCAACAATGTCACAGGCTAGTACAAACACTGGCAACACTAGTGCCAACTGAAAATATAAGGATTATACAGCTGATTTCTGCTTTGGTTCAGTTTGTTCAGTGTGCCCCAGGCCATGAGAGACTATGGAGGGGGGGGGGGGGGGGGGGGGGGGGTTGCACATAGTTGCTGAAATGTGATGAAATCATGTTGGAAGACTTTAGCACCACACAGTCAGATAGTGCTAAACCCCTAGATGCCTGTCACACTGGGCAGCGGTACAGAGATATGCTGCCAACTGTTTGCTCTTGCTCTGCCTGTCTCTGTAGCTCGCTCACATTCACTTGCCTCTCTCTCTAGATGTTTGTTCTCTCTCTCTCTCTCTGCGTGTTCTCTCTCTCTCTCAATCTCTCTACCCCCTGTTTCTATCTCTGTTTTTCTGTTCTTGTTCCAGCGTTTGGACGGCTCTGCTGCAGACGTCAGGGCTGACTATAGGGGTCAGAAGGTACATCCACTCACACAGTCACGCAGACAATTCCTGCCCCCTCCTCCTCCACCAGTCCACCCAACGCCCTCCTCCTCCTCCTCCTCGACCCCCCCCCCCCCCCCCCTCCCCTCCCATCTTGAAGCTGTCAACTTAAGGTCTTACGTTTGGCTTTATATTTCCCAATCAGAGCAAGAGTCTTTGTAAAGGCGCTTTGACTAGATCACCGTCATGGAACCCGATGTAAAGAGACAGAGTAGAAAGAGACTCCCACACTGGGTTGACGTCTGTGTGTGTGTGTGTGTGTGTGTGTGTGTGTGGCCGACAAACGGTCAACTTCCAGTAAAAGGGTTTTGAGTGATGTGAGACTTCCTCTGACGTGTCCGCAAAGCGTTGTGGGACGCACGCATGCACGCACGCACACACACATGCACATCGCATATAAACACCTCCAACAGACTGTTATTGTAACGGGGCCAGAGATGATAGCTCTTGTCAGCATTTTGTGTCAAATTGCTACCGTGGTGTTAAAATTCACACAATCGGTATGTGTGTGTAAGTCTAAGCATGCTAACGTATCCAGTTAAGTAAAAAAAAAAAAATGTCTTCACCCGATCGGAGGTATGCAAGTGTCAGCTTCAGCCCTGTCAATCAATTCATTTCAAGCAGAATACGTAGAGTGCACGTCCTCAGTGTTTACCTGCACAGTCAGCAAGTCTGTCATGTCGTCGCCTCCTGGCAAAGGAACAAGACAGAAGAGAAAAGGAGAGAAAGTAATGAAAAAAAGAACAATGGCCACTGGAGTTCGTCCCCTGGGGGAAATTATTTTTGCACAGAGCTCTTTTTTCCACAGCGCTTGACAAAACACAGTCACAGCAGATTCAGCCGGCGTGATCCGTCACAAAAAAGGAAACGCTTATTGACTAATTTAATTACATTTCATTTCGTTTCATTTTCGAAAGCTGGACAAAGTTGAGAGTAACCTTTTTCCCCCGTGACGTTTTTTTACGACTTGATCTGTATATTTTTAAGAGACTCGGATTTGGTCAGTTCAAAGTGGAGATTTGATTAGCTCTGAATATCTCCCATTCAACAGAGCTCCAGGGAGCGCCAGCCAGTCAAACCACACTGTAATGGAGTTTTGGTCAAATGCTCAAAGCGACTTCAGATCAGCCTCAGCCCCCGGGGCGAATCCAGAAAAAACTACATTCATATAATTGAATATCCAGAACAAATAAATGTCGGGGCTTTTGAAAATGCTGATGTATTTGAAGAGTGGATGTCAACCTTTCTGGAGCGCACCGGGCCCTTCCTTCCTGACCCCGAATGCTTGACTCATGACCTGTATATAAGCTACTGTGTGTCCCAGAGTGGGTCTTACAGTGAGTCTTTGGTGCGATTCCAAGTGCGGGTTTTCGTGTTAGTAATGTGAACCCAAGTGTGAGTCTGTGTGAGTACAAATGTTATTGTGAGTGTGAGCCCGAGGCAAAACCCAACTGAGTGTTTGGGCCATTACTGTGGGATCAGGTGTGATTTATGAGTTGTAGACTTTGTTTTTAAACATCTCCCGTCACTTGATCTATCTAGAATGTGTGTGTGTGTGTGTGTGTGTGTGTGTGTGTGTGTGTGTGCGGCTGCCTGTTTTAGGACATATAATCCCACACATGTCACGGAGGACAGTGAGAACCCATCTTTTCTCATCACACTATCTCTTCATCTTTGTGTGTGTGTGTGTGCATGGGAGGATTAGGTGGGTGTGTATGTGTGGGCGGGAGTGTGTGTGTCCTCACCACTCATTTCTGTAATAATCATCAGGGTCATCAGTTAAAGATCAGACCTCACCTCTGTTGAGAAATAGTGAGATAGGAGTTTCGACAACCAGCGAGGGATCTTCCCATATCTCGAAAAAAAAGATTGCAGGATAACATGTCTAGGTGATAGTAGAGGAAAGTCCTGTCATTATTTTCCCATCTCATTGACCAAAGTTAGTTTTCTAAGCTTCGTAAAGTAGGCTAAAACATCCATGATCTCTCATCTGTACACCTATAGCAGCTACACCACATAAAGACATTCTGCAGGCCCCGTTGTTAAATTGACAGACACCACCTACATCTGATTTGATAAAGCCGGTGTGGTTGTGATGACTTTCATGTGGTTTGCTACACGATGACCTCAGCATCACTTAAACAACATTTTACGTACTTATTGTAATGGATGCCTCTGACGTTTGTCGTCTTGGAAAATGCCTGCTACATTATCCAGGCCGACTGGCACACAAAGCTTTAGAGGAATGTCACTGTGTAACACTATTTTATAAATGGCTGCTTATTTGAACAGTAAATCCGCTCTAAATCAGAATTCATTGGGTTATTTTTATGACCTCCTGAGTTTATGAAAATGAATGAAATGATAAAATAGCACTCATGTGGATGGAAAATGTAAACGGAGTCCAAAAATTGTCCTACTCATTTTTCAGTTCAGCGGCTCCAAGGTTTGTTTCATCACATATTAAAGGATTGGTTCTTTAGTTTCTAGCTTTGGAAGAGAGATGTGCATGTTTGCAAATATTGATTGAACTGTCTAAGATCACAGAAATCTAATTTGTGAATTGTGCATTAAGGGCAATTTTTTGTTTCATGTGTCTCATGAAATGCATGGGGAAGTACATAATCTGACAACATGAAGAGTGGGGGAAATCTAGATGGGAAATGTACCCTTGAGCAAGGCATTTAACCCTGCTGTCAGAGGCTAACAGCAGAAGACTGGGGTTGCACTGGGACGTGCAACTGCAACGTGTGCAACTGCAAGAATGTGAACCAGGGCGTTGCTGCAAAAGAGCATGTGTCCTCAACAAACCTTCCCTGGATAAATAAAGGTAAGAAAACCCCCCAGTTAACTGTTAATTATTGTGAAAGTACAATGGAGCTTTTTACTAATTCGTGCTGTAGCTCAGCTACTGTACTGTGTTAATGGAAGAACAGCAGTGCCACTTTGGCAGGAAAGCCACTGTTCCAAACCACTTCATCTATCCTCTTCCAACCTGGTTACCATACACCTATGCTAGTTTTGGACAACACTGTCTTTGGAATAAGAAGAGGATAATTCTGAACACCCACACCCCACTCCATCTCTTTCTTTCTCTCCTTCTCGCACACACACACACACACACACACACACATACACATTACCCCACACATACCAATGTGCACAGATGAAAAATGTCAAGGACAGACCACCTGGCTATTCCATGCCTGGTCAGAGGAAAATCTTCCCTTCTCCATCAATGAGGTGCAGTGTGTCGAGCGCACTCTGTCCCACTCACATATCATGGCCATTAGACAGGCATGTGTTGGGCTGGCTCCAGGGCACTGCCTGCTCCTCCACTCACTGAAGTCCCATTCAAGGTAATCTACACCAATCCAACCAATTTCACAGGTGCAAAACTGTGTAACATGGAGAACTGGAAACATCATTGTGCTGTTCAGATGATCCTTGGGTTAATCCAGCAGCATGGGAAGGTCTATTTGACAAGTTGCTTATTAGACCATTAGCTGCTGTGGTGAGTATGACAAAGCAATATATACATACATCAGGGGTTCTTAAACACACACACACTACCCAAAAAAAGATATGATTTTGCTTGACAAGAATGTGTGTGTGTGTGTGTGCATGTTTGTGCACATGTGCATGCATGCCAGTGGCAATGCTTCTGTGTATGCATGCATGTGTGTGTTGTGTATTTATATATATATTTTTTCAGAATAGAACGATCAGACCCAAAGGTCCCACATAGTCAGGGCTCAGCTTACAGTCATGTAAGCTCAGCAGAGTGTGTGAATGCAGAGGGAGAGCTGCAGGCTGTGTGAGTGTGTGTGTGTGTGTGTGAGTCAGTGGCCAGGTCTGTAAACAGACCTCTCACAGCAAGGTGAGAAAACAACCTGAGCGGCTGTGGTCCTGTCTTACCCACTGTAGACGCAGACTCTCCCAATGTGTTTGGTCATATATATGCCGATGACCTTCAGTGGACATGCAGTGTTGCGTCTATTGTGGCACTGCTGGCGTTTCCCAGACAAAAGGCTTGAGGAGGTATTTTTTCCTCTCCTCATTTTGGATTAGTAGGCTGAACTCAGTACGCACTGTAATGAATCCAAATCCAACCAGATGGAGAGAGAATGGTTCCAATTTCACCTAATACACAATTCCACAAGGGAGAAGTATTAGGGGCTGTATACTTTGGGTCTTTTCTCCCATTCTCTCTTTCTTTTCTGTGACAGCAGAAGTGTCCTCCTCGTGACAGCGGACAGACTCTGAATCACAAGACCATTCGGAGTGCTGACAGATACTGTCTCTCACATAACTGCTCTCTCTCTCTCTCTCTCTCTCTCTCTCTCTCTCTCTCTCTCTCTTTCTGTTTTTCTGTCCCTCTGTATCTCTCTCTTTCTCTCTCTCTCTGTTGACAGATGCTGACAGCGTTCTCTCTCCCCACCCTGACCCCTGACCCTATCCCAGACTGCCCCTCAGTGATTATGATTGGCTGTGACATCTCTGTTCATTTCCTGGGTCACTGTTTTGATTATGGCTGCAGTCTGGTTAAGCTTAGCGCCATTTGACGGCTATTCACAGCGAGGACTATGATTGCCCGCAGACCGACTCCTCCCTTCCTGTTCCCAACTGCTATTGTCCTGCAAGCATGGCTTTCTTTCACAGCGCTATTTTATTATTTCCATTGGATACGATACATTATACATTAGTCACGGTACCTAGCTCTATGAACATTGTCAGGAGATCCACACTGTCTTTTACAGACAGCATCAAAAAGATGCATTAATCAATAAAGGCTAACCTTTCCTCAACCTTAAAAGAAACCAGTTTCTTTGAATTTGAAAATGGGTTCAGTGAATTTTTCTTATTTTGCAGTTTCTCTAACACTGACGTGTGGCCTGACCCTGACAGCTGTCTGGAATACTTCATTGATGAAGCTCGTATCCATCATCACTGCTGGAAACTAGAACATTCACCATCATAAATGCTGTTACTTTCACTGCTGGAATCTTGGCAGAGTGAGATCCCCTGCACTCGTACAGAACCAGTTTCGATAACCTCTTTTTTTTATGTTTTAATATTCTGTGAGTTCCCAGACAAATTTACTAAAGTCTCTTTGTGTGCCTGTGCTTCCAAATGAGATCAGTCTCAGCGTTGGCTTCAACATTCAACCCATCCCACAGTTCCTATACATTATCTCCCAGTTGTAGCCCATCAAATACAAACCAGGTTCACTAGCATGAGAACATTGAGGCTGCGCTGCCAAAACAATTTAGAAAGACGATGTACAAATCTCTCTCCTCTCTATACTCCCCTCCCTCTCTGCTCTCCCTCCCTCTCTCTCTCTCTCTTTGCTCTCTCTCTGTTCCCCTCCCTGCTCTCACAGCACCCACCAGATTCGTGCTGATGGCTGACAAGTGTGCCAGTTTGTCGTCATCATTATTAGGAGGTGGCAGGGAGCTGGAGGCTGGATAGGTGGTATGGTGGGTGGCAGCAAGGAGGGCTGATGTTCCTTTGACTCTGAGAATATGAGCTGTAATTTCCTGAGCCTAACACCCAGGTGTGCTCTATAAATAATCAGTGCTCAGGGGATGGCTGGATGCTGAAAGGTACCACAGCCGAAAAAGGGGGGAAAGTCTCTGATTGGATGTGGCCTCGCGTAGCTGAAAGGCTAGAGCATGGCATCAGCCCTGCCAGAGTTAGGCATCCTCATACTGGAGCCATCCTTGCCAAAAAAATACTGAGCTTTCAATAAAACATATGTCACAAATGGCGGCACATTGCATTCTATTCTATTCTATTCTATTCTATTCTATTCTATTCTGTTCTATTCTGTTCTATTGTCTTTGAGGAGGATCCAGGAATCAGAAGGAGTCAAGGAGTGGCAGGAGACAGGACATGGTGTAATGGAAGGTAGTGAGACACAGGCCTCTCATCAGCTACACACACACACACACACACACACACACACACACACACACACACACTGCTGTAATTAGCAGCCTAGCTGAGTTTAGCCCTCCCCTGGCAGGCGTGGGCCAGAGCTTAGCACAGGGCAGGAAGACTGTCTTACAGTGTGGAAAACACAAAGCACTTCAAAGGAACGGAGGACTGGCAAAGCCCGAGAGATGGCTGGGGAGATAGAGAGGGAAAGGGAGAGAATTAAGAGAAACAGGGGATGAGGAATATCTCCAAATTGCACTCCAGAGAGAGAGAGAGAGAGAGAGAGAGAGAGAGAGAGAGAGAGAGGAAATTCTTTCTTTCTTTCTTCTTCTTTCTTTCCTTCCTTCCTTCCTTCCTTCCTTCCTTCTTTCTTTCTTTCTTTCTTGATTTCTTACTTTCTTGTTTTCTTGCTTTCTTTCTTTCTTTCTTTCTTTCTTTCTTCTTGCTTTCTCTATCTCCCACCCCTCATCATGATGAGAGGGTGATCCCTTATATTCTATGATAGTGGGCATTTATAACATGAATACATGATACTACAGTATATGCTGGGGACAAGTACCATTATAGACAGCTAGCTATGGAGAGAAGCAAGAAGCAGACACACAGATTGAAGCACACAATCACAATCACTCTCTCTCTCTCTCTCTCTCTCTCTCTCTCTCTCTAACTCTCTCTCTCTCTCTCTCTCTCTCTCTCTCTCTCTCTAACTCTCTCTCTCTCTCTCTCTCTCTCTCTCTCTCTCTCTCTGTCTGTCTCTCTGATCCTAACACATCAGCTCCTCTGATTAGGCTTGAATGAAGTAGCCAGCGGTTCCGAGAAGAAACGGGCAGGGCTCCTTTCTGTGTGGCTGTTTCCAAGTCTCTGTGATAATAGAACCCCAGTGTGTGTGTGTGTGTGTGTGTGTGTGTGTGTGTGTGTGTATGTGCATATTCCCACACATTTGTTGGCGCATGCATGTTTGCGTGTTTGTGTGCTTACGTGTGTGTTTTGGGTGTGTGTGTGTGTCTGTGTACTTGTGTGTCTGCTTTTTCATCCATTCATTTGTGCTTGCGTTCTTGTGCGTACGTGTAATGAGGCCTGACATTCAACTTCCAACACTGCAGGGACACAAAAAGACCAGTTTTCCCCCAGTACTTCATTATCGAAGGGATCTTTTTAAAGCTTCCAAGCTGGAGTTACACGTTGCTGTTACTTTATCTGTCCTGTTCTGTTCATACGTTTGTTTTTCCCTGTCCTATTGGATGAGATGTGGCCATGTCGACCTCTACCTACCTCTTTCTCTCTCTCTGTTAGAAAGATGGATTAGATACCCACTTCCTTAGGGCAGGGTAGCTCTCCACGCAGGTGTACAATAGTACAAAAGTCTTTATGTACAATAGTACAAAGTCTTGAATAGCCTTGAACATTTCCATCCCAGGTTCTGTCAGGATATGTTTAATAACATAGATGTGCTGACATGTCAAACAGAGTATTTTGTATCATTGGCTCAAGCTCCGGCCTTTCCCTCAGAAGTGAGGTACTGTTTCCTCTTAATCATTTAAAATGTATGTTTGCATTTTTGCCCAATTGATAGAATAATATAATCCCTTCTGTTCTTTCCGCCTTTAGTCTCGAGTTCGGCTCTTTTTTGTTGTTGATTTCCCAAACGCTAATGCATGGAAAAAGAATTACAGATATTGTGTATCATATAATCAATCGCTGATTAAGTTCATCTTTATCTGCACTTTTTTATCACAAACACCCAAACCACACAGACGGAGGACTTTCCAGTACTAGAGTGTAGCTCAGTATAAACATGGATTTTTGCGTCCTCCTTTTTATCCTTTGTCCATTTTTATTCTGCTTTTATCTCCAGATGGCCACTAGAGGGGGCAGTGGACATAGTTGATCTTTGGCCTCTGACTGACCTGTCCTGGAGCACACTGACACTAAAGCTGCACCCTCAAGGCTTGTTTCTCACCATGTGAAATTATCTACATTGATCTTTATAATGCCATTATATGAGGAAGTTCCCTTTTCCCTCCTTAATTGTGAAAGGAATTTGTTTGAACTTTATCTACAGTGTTTGATCTTGTTTGGTGCCCTATGGAATAAGGCGTGGTGTGTGTGCGTGCGTGTGTGTGTGTGTGTGTGTGTGTGTGTGTGTGTGTGTGTTTTGGCTAGAAAACATCTTATAGGTAGAGCATAGTCATGCCTGCTCCTCTAGGATGAATGGGAAGTGTGAGCAGTCTGGGAGACGGTGATGCTGTTGATGGAGAGTTGGATGCCAGGCCATGGCCTTGGCCCTCAGGACACCGCCATCTGCTCTGCCACCTGAGGGCAGGAAACTGGCTGGCTTCATCTCACCCTCTACTATAGCACTCCACTGGCCTGCTCAACCACAGTAAAAATAACCTTTCCCGCACCCTGGAATTATGCTCTCACCCTCAGCTACAACAAGGCACAGTAGGCTTAAGAACTGAACTTTCTTTTATGATTATAGTCCTTTTCATATGGCGAGAGTGGTGTTATTGTCTGACACAACGTATTGGAAGTGCATTAGTGAGAGCTGAGGTTTTATTCAAAAGTCTTTCTCTGGAAATAGATGTCTTGCAATTATGAGGCTGTTTTTGTAAAGGTTAAAGAACATCATATTCTGATATTGTGACAGTAATGCAAAAAAATGTCTTCTGGTCTAGCAGATTTAAGCCTGGTATGTGTCACTGCGTGAATGCCACAGCTACCCACCAGCAGATCAGCACGGACCTGCTCTCATTCCTCCTTCTCAGAACTGGATGATTCCTCCTTTGGTTTCCATGTAAATAAACAGCAGCCAGATAACTGGCAGGCTGCTTTGCTGGATGTTTGATGGAATAAGTGTATTTTAATCTGTGTAGAGAATTGGCTGTGAGAGACAGATCCAGAGCCAAGCTGCACATCAGGACTCTGAGTGGGGATCTTTTCATTTTTTTGTACTCTCTTTTTCTTTTCTTTTCGATGACAGGGTCATTTTTCTTCTCTCAGTAGGATGGCTGCTGGTGGTGGTATCAGTACACTCTACTACATTACAGAGCACTTTATCATGGGGCTAGATCCAACAGCTTTCACACTCCTTGCTGTCAGTATCACTGACAGGGTGGTACTGAGCTAAGTTTTGCAGAAAACTCATAAATTCTGAATGTTTCAAATGTCAACCTTGTATGCCTCATGTCTTACTTTTACACTTTATTTATAGAATATGTGATAAAGCTGCTAGTTAATCATTGCTTACACACTGCTCCTCTGTACACTGCCAGTATTATAAGGACAGAGCACTAAACCAGGACATGAGCTCTACAGAAAACCTCTTAAAAGCTATGACTATCATCTGAGAAGGTGTATGCATCGGTGTCCTCTGGTCACCCAGCAGACAGGGGCTTCACCTTGCTATAGCACTCTTCAAATCACCCGTTATGTAAGTAGAACTGAGTGATCTCCCCCATTCTCTCTCTCTCTCTCTCTCTCTCTCTCTCTCCCCTAAATCTCCCCGATGGAATTGAAGGCTGATGCTGTATCATCTGCCTTCTGGCTGGACCTTTTCTCTTCATTACTGGAGATAAGGCCTCTTTTGCCTCCTGTCATGTTTTCACCGTACTTTGAGTGGACAGGCATGCAACAGTGTGCGCCTGTGAGTGTTCATAATTCGCTCACTGCCTCTCATCACGATCAATACTGTTTTGAGCGATCTGGCTTCGCACCAGCAGGCAGGAAATCATAAACTTCATGTTCTCCATTAAAACAGTTTTTATTCCCGTTTCTATTCATATCTTCTTTGGATCTATGAAGTCACTGTGCAAGTTACAATGGAAAACACCTTGTATTTATAACAGTGCAATGAACTTGATTTCTTGGTTATGTTTCACAAATCTTTCTCCAAATAGACTTTTACTGATTTTTTTATGAAACTATTTTTAATCTTAGTTCTTGTGATCCAAAACAAACCAACAGAGACACACAAACAGATCCTAGCTGAGTAATCTCAATAGTCTACTCTCTCTCTGCTTTGCAAATAAGAAGCAGATTGAGTCGACATCACCAGAGCAGAAAGCAGGAAGCAACTTTAGCTAAAGGCTCAATCAGCTTCTCATAAGACACAACCCAATAAATATCCCCTAACCAAAGCATAAAATCACATCTTTGCATTATTGCCATTAATCTGGCGTTGCGTGCCCAGACGGCTGCCATTTACCAATCACACAGTGGCTTTCATGTGTTGGCTCTGGGGGACCTTGGTGGTTTGATCCATGCATTTGATCAGACAGCATTACACAAGCGATGACAGTGCAAATAAAAACCATTCGACTCAAAGTCAAACAATCTCTAAAAGAGTATGACGTTCAGTTTTTTAACATATTACCCAGACAATAAGACAGAACTGTATTAGAAAGTCTGAGAGTTTATAACTGGAGTGGCTGGAAAATTAACTCATTGATTATTCATCAACATATTTCCACTGAAAGGGAAAAACTATTTTTAGAAGAAGAAAAGAATCCCCTCATGCCTAAGTAATACGTTTTATTTTTGGGACATTTTTTTACTAGACACAGTAGCAAGCGCTAAGGTGAGTGAAACCATGGCAACAAACCATACATACGTATGTAGCTGTAATACATAGTGTGCCGTGGGTTCCACTAGCTCAGTGGGAAGCTATGTGAGTCTCAGTGTCTCAGTACACCGACAGACTGTGATGTTTTCTTAGCTATAAAAGCCTTTCCACATGTCTCCAGGCTCTTATAGGTGTCCATCTCAAACCCGTCAGGAGCTGGGAGACCGGGCGACCCTTTTTACAGAACTGAGAAGGAGTGAAAACAATGATCTTATAGCCTCTAAAGCTATGGCTAAGGCCAACTAAAGTGAGAAACCAACCCCCGAGGAGCTGAGATTTTACCGTACTGTAAGCCTGTTTACAAGTCTAGCTTTATGCTTTGACAAAGCTCCAGATTAAAGTTGGAAAAACAGATACAGACTGAGAACCAGCCAAGACTGGTGCTATGCCTGTCTCAGTCTGAGAACTCTCTCTCTCTCTCTCTCTCTCTCTCTCTCTCTCTCTCTCTCTCTCTCTCTCTCTAAACAGTAGAATGTTTCTTTATATGGCAGTGCAGCAGTGTGCACATGAATGATCTGGGCAGGGATCTGTTGGCTCATCTCATTTCTCTCATCCCGTTCCCTCTGGCAGTGGGAATAGGACCACAGTTGTCAACATGGCGTACAGTAAAATAGATTGTTATTCAGTAGGACAGTGAAATGTCTGTGAGCCATCATTTTAATGGGATTGCAAGTATAGAATAGGTGACATTTATGGTGGGAACAAGATGAAGAGTGTGTGTCACAATTCTTATCAAAATATGGAGTCATAACCACTGCTTGTCATTTGTCTTTTATAAAGACAGTCTCATTATTACAGCAACAATGCCAAGCTTATACATTGTGAATTCACAGTGCATTTAAAGTGTAATCATTTACAACTGGAGTCAATTTATCTGAAGGCAGTGTTTTATTGTTACTCCAAGAGCTATGTTGTTGATGCTAACAAATTTGTGAAATGTGGATCCCCGCTGGAACCTCAAACTCGTTCAAACTGGCTGGGGAATTTCACTTGTGTTTGTTATTATCTTCCTCACCGCTAAATTAACACTATTGTCACTCACAGGGGATTATGTGCACACAAATCACATCCTCTCTGTCTTTCTGAATTTCTGTTTTCTCTCTTTTTTCCCCTCCCACTTTCTACTTTCTCTCTGTGTCTCTCTCGCCCTCTCTGATGGCTCAAAGCACCTAAATCCTGCTGATGTCTCTCCCTTGAGCTGAAATTTATTAGAGGAAGATCTATTTTGCCTTAGGCGCATTACTCGTTCCAGCCTTCGTTTTCAATTCCAATGTAATATTTTTAGCCTCCCTTGGACGGAATGCATATTTTCTATACAGCTGGATTCATATACGGTTGGTGATTCTGCCTTTCATGCCTGGGGCGGCCTGTTCTCTTTTCAGCTGTTAATCGAAAATGATCATGAAATCATATGTGGAGTATTCCACTGAGGAAGTTTTCCATCACCTCTGATTGTGTTTTGGCCCAAGCCATAATAGGGAACATACAGAATACCGAACTCTGAGTTGTATCTGTCTTCAGCCAGCTCCTCCCTGTGTTATTCCTCAGTAAGAACATACAAGCACACAAACGCTCACTGTTTGACTTTTATGTAGCTCTTAAAGATGGGCCTTTCTTCTCTCTGTGGGTGTCCCCTTTCTCCTCCTATCCTATCATTAGCCTCTTTATCGTTGACCATTGAGCCATTTATTCATCCTTTTCATCAGCTCCTCTCTCCAACTATTCTTTGCAGCTGGGAATGTGGTTCCTGAGTCAACGTGAACAGATTATTTTTTACTGCTTTGACTGTCCTCCCCTCAGTTGATTTCAGAGCTGAGTGATTTGGTTCCTATAGTGATGTGTGAACCAAGATGATGAAGCTGATGTGACTGTGTCTTGCATGTACGGATACCCAATATCCAAGCTGGCGTGCAACATCTAGGCTAGCCAGTATTGATATCAGACACTAGAACATCCACTTCACTGGCTTTCAAATTAAAAGTCTGGACTCGATTTGATTGCCAGCAAGAGGGACAGGTCAACATTCCTGAAGGGCCGAATCAGGGTCTTATCCAACGGTTGAAAAGCCACACAGGCAGTCAAGTCAAGTCAAGTCAAGTCAAGTATAGCCCTTAATCACAGTTTCACAATGCCCACATAATGAAAACAATAAATGATGGCCATTAATGGGCATTACTCACTAAAGTGTTACAGTAACATCATTACTTTCTGCAGTAACGAGTACTGTAACAAATTACTATTTCAATATTACAGTTACCAATCAGATAAATAAATTGTTCCAATCTTACTTTTGTTTTCACCCGTTCCACATTTCAGTTTAATAAACCAATCTCCATCCTGGATTTATTTATGTCGTATGCGCCACACTCTTGGATTAAAGATGGATACATATACATAATATAATATCATGGATATAAAAATAGCATGGTCAATTGTAAACTATGGCAGGTACTAAAAGCTAAGCAGGAAGTATTTGGTTCAGTCACGAAGGCGAACAGGTGAGATATTTTGAAGGTAAGAAACAATCTGCTTTTATATTTGGGGCAGTAACGGCAAATGAATAATAAGTAAAGTAATATTATTACTTTTGAAATAAGTAATGAGTAAACAGGAATATATTACATTTTTTGAGTAACAAGCCCAACATTGATGACGGCACACCACCCCCCCCCAACCTTCACTGAAGACAAGGAAAAACTCCTACAAACAAAAAGAAAATGGAAGAAACCTTGGGAGGGGCTCCTCAGAGAGGGATCCCCCCACCAGGACGGTCAGGCTACAATATGTGCCAAGGATGGGCAAGCAAACTGGAACATAAACAAAGTATAGAGAATAAACACAATAAGGACACTGGCTGGCCCAATAACCAACATTTCTGTTTTGTTGGCATTGAGAAGCAGGAAATTTAGGGAGATTCAGTGTTTTGGATAGGTACGCCTCTAAATTTAGGAATTGGGAGTGGTCGTTCGGTTTAATGGGTACATAAAGTTGAGTATCGTCGGTGTAGCAATGAAAATTAACACCAAATTTGTGGATCATTTCACAGAGCGGTAGTGTATAGACAGAGAATAGCAGCACGGCCTAAGACAGAGCCTAGTGGGACACCAAAGTATACAATGCAAAACTCTGAGGTCATATTGTTGTGGAAGACGCAGTCTGATCTATCAAGTAGATAGGACCTAAACCATGAAAGCGCCGATCCTCAGACATCATTGTAGACAGCATCACACGTACAAAGACAAACACAGGCAAGCATGATGACAAACATATACACTCTTACCCACACAACACACTAAACACATTCACACACACACACACACGCACACACACTCTAAATGATGGATGTGGCAGGCAGTTCCAAATGCAGACTCACTCAAGACAACTTGTGGAGTTTTGTTCAGCTTGACCTTGATATTCAGAAACGTGGAGACAGTCGAGGTGATGTTTATTTGCTTTTAGAGATTCCAAGTTAATATATTTTTTTGGGGTTTGAGAGTTCTCATTTCCTGTCATGTTGGAGGGGAACAAGATCTCTTCTAATGCACTCCTCTGATGGTGTGTATGTGTGTCTGTGTGTGTGTGTGTGTGTGTGAGAGAGAGAGGGGATTCTCGACTTGTGGTTGAGTCAATAGGAGAAGGGTGTTTGTGGTGGCACAGCGCCTAGAAGACTCTGAGATAGAGAACATGATGCGCATATGCATGCAAACCTGCCGGATCACTCCCTTGTACAGGTAGCATATGCATAGAAAAGCAGAAGTAGATGACACTGTGAGACACATACAAGCACCCCTGCATAAACAAGTACATTCAAGTGTTCAGATCTCACCACCAGAATATAATTTAGACAGTCTGCTTGAGGAATGCAAACCTCCCGGGAAATACAATCTGCTCTAAAAGTCTTCAACTCTGATTTGATTGCCAACAAGGGGGACAGGTCAACATTCCTGGAGGGCCGGATCGGGGACTGATCCAACTGTTGACACGCCTCATACACACACACACACAGGCACACATGAAGACAAATACACTTGTGAGGACCTCCAATGATTACATTCATTCCCTAGCTCTTAACCCTGACCTTTACTACATGCCTAACCTTAACCCTGGCCCTATCTTAAACCCAATCCTAATTCTAACCTTAACACTAAACCCAAGTCCAAACCCATAATAGCCCTTTAAAGATTTGAGCACTGGACAAATATAACTATAATAATTTCCTCATCGTTCTATCGAGAGCAGTTGGTTCTCATAAGTCTAGAAATACTAGAACATAGTCACTCACAGCCATGCACATGCAAAGACACACGTAAAGATGAACACACATGCAAACACACACACACACACACACGCACATGCATACACACATGCATGCATTCATACCGCAGGATCACTCAAACTGTGGGTGGGCCACCCACTGGCCCATTGTCTCCACTTTGTCCAATGAAATGGGCCAAAATAAATGTATTTCATCCTGATACTGACACTGAATAGGAATACAACAACTTCAGAAGTTTCTGGGCTCATTTGGACTTATGTATAAAAGATTCCTATATGCAAATTTTGTTCTTAGCACCAAATTCAAGTCAAATTTATGAAATATGAAAAAGGAGTCCAAATCAATTGGATATTGCTATTATTTTAGGATGAGTTTATTACATTACATTCCAGTCATTTAGCAGACACTTTTATCCAAAGCGACTTACAAAGGTGATAGTTTTACACTTTGTGGGGATCGAACCCATGAGACTGAGATCCTCGTGCTCTACCGATTGAGCTGTCCGGGCTTGACATTTATGTGATATATCAAATGCTAAATCAAATTTGTAGCATTATCTAAGGTATGAAAGGTGCAGATATTTGACCTTAAAGAATGATGGAACAAAGTATAAAGTCAAAGAACATGTTGCTAACCATGATTTGATTAAACTACAAAGTCAAAACCACATTAACCGAGAAATACTGACAAAGTACATAACATTAGCATTTAAAGACACAAGAGCAAAGAAACCACAGTTATGGCTTGTGTTTTTTTTCTTTTCATCCCTGGTTCAGTATCACCATCTTCAACATTTCACAGCACCGGCTTCAAATAGAAACTGACATTTTGGGAGTGAAGCAGAAACCATGAATATTTTGCTGAAATAAATATTTCATGAACTAAGGGATGTAAAGTAAGGCAATATTTGTGTGTGTGTGGTGTGTGTGTGTATATGTGTGTGCACAGCATATGTTTCAATATGATAATCTAGGACTGTGGCAAAGTTATTATTTTCTGCTGAAGTGCAGATTCAGACTCATTTACCAGACCAGAATGAGATGTTTTATGAATACATCCTCTTGCATTACATTCTCAATATGAACGGGAACGTTCATACGTTCAGCCATGGTGGAAATTTAACAGTAACAACCCAGTAATTTTCCCATCCGCTGCTAACCCAAAAGACAATCAATCCAAAACCAAAACCCAATATCCAATATCTTTCCAATCTCAGTCCAACTATGACCAAATGTAAACATAACACATATCTGTGTCAATCTGTACCTCCACACACACACACACACGCACGCACGCACGCAAATACACACACAGTATTTCCTGTGTCAATCCATAGCAAGAACTGTGCCTCCAAGCCTTTCATTTGCTCGTCATTAATAAGAGGAGTATTTCCTGCTAACACAGAACTGTGAGCTACAGATCAACCACAGACCCCAGGCTGCCTTGTCTCACCCCTTTTTCATACTGCTGCTCTATATTTCACTTCCTGTTTAAGTTCCACTTACCACACATTATGTATATATGTAATGAACCTGAATCACATGAGCTGTAGCAACTGAAAAGTAGGTTTAGGTTTCCCACTAAACCAAACAAAACATGGGCCAGTGGCCGTTGTACATACATGTGATGTGATGCTGTGTAGTCTACAGTAAGTAGCACAAACATCGGTGGGTTTGTGTGTGTGTGTGTGTGTGTGTGTGTGTGAGAGAGAGAGAGAGTGAGAGTGAAAGCCTAAGCAAGTGTGGAGGATGCTCTAGGGCGAGTACACACACTCACATACATACACACAAACACATGCGCGTGAACCTGCGCGTAAGTACACACACAGAGCAATGTGTGCCAGAGTGTGATTAGATACGCATCTTTTCAGGCAATCTGGAGGAAGCAGCAGGATCCTGGCAAATAATGTTAGTTCTGCATAATTCTCATTTTGCTCTTGTATTCTATTTTTAGATTCTGTTTCCATTCATATAGTTGGATGCTGCTGAGGGGAACGTGTTTGTGTTTGTGTGTGTGTATGTCATGTCTTTGCCAGGAGGGTATCTAAGCATACCTCAGGGAATGGATGGCATAGTGATAGAGTAAATGTCTAATTTCAGCACATGCCATGACTCATGATGTCAGAGAACAAAAAGCCAATTAGGTTTTTACCCAAAATAGTACCATCAAAGTGATTTCACTTCCTATCCTTCAAGTGTATTTTTTTCAAAACAAAAAACAAGTGTCAGGAACAGAAAAAGATTAGCTTTAATCTGTCATATTGACTGCTAGGACAACCTTCTAAAAATGTGCAAACCATCCTTGCTATGTTTAGAAAGTCAGACCTATATCTGTTTGTGAACTGGAGGAACTATCTGTTCATGAAAGGAATCAAAGTGGTCCTATCTTACATTAGTGTGATGAATGTTTAATACAAGTGCTTTCTAAAGGTAGTGAATTAAACATATAGTAACCCAGCATGACCACTCCTGACCCAACCTGCCTTATAGGGCGGCTATTGTAAATGTATTGGCTGGAATCTGTGCTACTCAATAGTGAGTTTATAATGTTTATAATATAAAGGACAAAATGAAGGAGAAATAAAGTCTGTAGTAATTTGCAAAGGGAGCAATGCAGTTTGCAGACTTTATTTCTCTTTCATATAGTACTTTCATATAGTACTTTCATATAGTACTTTATATAGAGTAGTTCTGCAAAAATGCATTATAGCACTACTATGGTTCTTTTTCCTGAGGGATTGTACATTGTATGATTACATTTGGATGTATTTGATGAAACTATTTAAGTATGTCTGTGCTTAGATGAGCAATAAGGCACAGGGGGAGGCTCAGAGTGAAGTGAAGTGTGAACTGTTTTAGCCCCCTGATCTTTCCCTCTGTAACCCGTTCTGATCCAGCGTGTTGCCGGGCAGTTATCAGAGTTATCAGGGCAAAAGAGAGTGCGAGGGTGAAGATGTGCGTTGTTGTTGACTGCAGATCGAGAGTGGGGAAACGAAGGCACTTTATTTGAATTATTGATAATCAATGGAATTATTAATAACCCACTAAAAACGAGACAGAAAAAGAAAAACTAACCTAAATAAACCTCAGGCGTTTGAAAAATACCAGATCTGCTAACCTTGATGACTGAAGCTGAGAGCGAATTATTCTCGATTCATGAATTCATCTGTAATTAGCATAGCTCTTCCCCCATCCTCTGTACGCAAAACACACGCACACAGACACACAGACACACGCGCACACACCGGCGCGCGCTGGTGCGTCCCGCCCTCCTGAGAAGCTGGAGCCGCGTTGTCCCACACAACCCAGGCAAACGATTCCTGCACCGTTTTCAGCACGGGACAGATCCTGCACCGTCTTACTGCAATATGGCGACAGAGGTAAGACACTTGGCTCTTCACCTTTTCAGCTTTCTTGTGAACAATGTCCGAGAAATAATTCTGTTTCTCCGTTTGTATATTTTTTTGTAGTAACAGATGCAGGTTGAAAGATACAGCCTTGCAAATTGCTCGCTGTTGCCTCTGATGTCTGTGCTTGATCGTGGCGCTGCTGAATCTTGCTTTAAATCAACCGAGCAGAATATTGTCTTATTTATAGACACCTTCCTTATTATGAATCTAGAGTCGAGGACCATCTTTAAGTGTCTTAATGTTGCTGTACACCCAAATATTCTAGAGAAAATAGCGCATAGAACAGCTTCAATTTCACTAATTTCGATTGCTGTTGCTGTTTTTTTTTTTTTACTTCTCTAATACCTCACAGAAAGCCCCAGATCGTGAGTGAACTGATGAAGCTTGTTTTGTAAATCCACAGCTCAGTGTGTGAAGTGAAACCCAGTTGATTCAGGTAGAGAATATAGGCTCAGAGCCCAGGAGGTTGGTGAAAGTCGTGATGTGATGATGGAGCAGTCAGTACCATGGACAGGGACAGAGCTCTCTCTCTCTCTCTCTCTCTCTCTCTCTTTCCTTTTCTCTCTCTGTCTGTCTTATTTTGAAATTGGCTTGACAGGAGTTCATTAGAGTGCCAGATTTTGAAACATCCCCCACTGTGCCCTCCAGTGTCATGCTCCCTTCATTGCTCCAACTAACGTGGTCCGTGTGTTCAGCAGCTCCTGTTGGATGCCACTTTCAGTAGGATGTAACATGCTATGTCACACAGTCCAACTAGTCATCCCTAACAGCATCAACAGCCTTTGCTGATGTATTTTTAGCCTATGTAATGCCTGGTAGCGCTGAGGCTAGCAGCACTTCTCCCCCTCGCACTCTGTGTGTGTCCTTGGTGATGTCACCATATTGCTGAAGACATGGCTGCCTTGGTTATCATAATAATGGCCACACTAGAAGACAGCCATTCCCTTAGTGTAACTTTGGGACTGATAATAGCCTTCACCTGACAACAGCTTGCACTAATGCTCGTGTGGTACCCCCTGTGTGTCTGTGTGTTTCATGTGTACCTGGGTAATTGAATATACCTGTACCCTACGTGTCATTTATGAGTCATTGAACCTGTAATTCAAGCATGATAATGCTGTAGGTAAAGAGGCAGTAGACGGTAAGTCCCAAGCTGTCAGGATTGATGGTTGTGTTTTTCTGGGCCTGCAAAATGATGGCAGAGCGGCCCTGATTTCCTCTGGTGGTCTGCCAGTATTCCTGTCCAAGCCCCATCAATTCCAAACACACAAATACACACAGACTGAGGACACACACACACACACACACACACACGCACAGGGATGCACATGCACAACACACACATGCACCCATGAACACAGACATAAACGCATACGTACAACCAGGACAGGGTTTGTGTCCAAGGCCCATCAATTATCCATGACATATTTAATGTGAACAGGCTGCTGCAGTTTGTAACCATCAGTGATTGGAGTCTCAGATGAATAGTGCAGTCATAGTCTCTCTCTCTCTCTCTCTCTCTCTCTCTCTCTCTCTCTCTCTCTCGCTCTCTCTTCACTTATCTTATCCAGCTCCACTGTGAGATATACCGTATGCCAAGTCAGCAAATGACCAGGCTAAGTGAGTGAGTTCCATCAAGACATAGTGTGTATTTCAGTCAGCACACACTGCAGACTGTATAGTGCTGCATGGATGGTCTGTGGATCCATTAAGGCCACTCCTGCCAGATCCTGCTCCCAAACTGTAGTCTAGCCCTGGGTTGAGAATTACAATGTTAAGGAACAATTTGTTCCTTAACAGTAGTACAGTAATCATCTCCCTGGCATAGAACCTGCATTCTGCTGAAACAATATTCCCCCTATTTCCAAAACGATTTCTGCTCCCAGTTTGGTCCCGCAGTCGAACTTCCACCTAGTTGTCAAAGAAATTTGACTGTTTTGTCGTCACTGTCTAAACTTCAGTGATTTATAGACCGATCAGGCTAGCCCAGCTTGGCAGCAAACAGGAACAATTCTGCAGGAAAGCAGTTGAATCATAAAAGGATGAAGAGAAAGAGCTGAACGCAAGACAGAGAGAAATGCTGAAAGAGCTATCAGAAGGAAGTGAGAAGTCTAACTCTGAGAGTGTATTCACTGTGCGTGTGTGTGTGCCCTTTGTACTGCCTGCCCACTGGCAGCGCTCATCCATGCTGTCGCTGAACGCTCCTCCACTTGGAGTGACTAAACTAGGAAAGATGTCATTGCAATGAGAGCCACACAGACCAACAGACTCAAGCTGGGGGAAAAACGAGAGGGGGGGGGGGCATCAGTAGAGAGAGTATGAGAGAGAAGGTATTTGCACCGCCCTTCGCAGAGACCAGTTGTCAATCAAACTGTGATGTGTTTTTCCTTTTCTTTTGATGAAGTGTGAGTTTCTGTAGGTTCCCATCTTTTCTTTGTCTGTTGCCCACGCTAACTCCCCAGTTCTTCTTCTGTTTATTCCAACCAAACTGTTGCTGCTGCCAGAAACGTAAAACGTATCACTTCCTGCTCGGCAGAGGAATTTTCCCTGGGAACGACTTACTATCTGGTGATAGAGAGCAGCAAACCCGAACATTTATTTATATGACAATGTCGCAGATTATTACTTTAACTTTATCTTGTTCTACCATTTCCACCGTGTTGTGTTCTGTCATTTAGCTTGTGAGTTGTTTCTTTCATTGTCATCTTGATTTTTTGTTTGTTCATTTGATTCTTTCTTTTTATGTTTTCATGGTTTTTTTAAAATCTCACCTGCACAAACTAGTAATTTGTCTCTCTTCTTTCTGTTTTTCTATGCTTGTATTTCACTTCCGCTGTATTTTTATCACTTCACTTCAATTGATCAATGTGCAAATCATTTTCTACTAAAATAAAACTAAAATAAGGTTTTAATAGAGCCTGTGTGATTAGAGTGACACTTTGACGTTGTTGTCTGCCTGTCTTCTATATTTAGACGCAAGAATAGACTGGATATGAGCCGTGGTCTCCCACGCAGGAAAGGAAACATTTGGCAGTCAGTCAACGGAGGACCTTTTTTGTTCAAGGCGGATATTCAGGCTTACATGGTCATAGACGAGGCCACTCTGCCGCACAGATGTAGTCTTTATGTAGTCAGTCACTTTTTACATGCTTGCTGCACTGGTACTACTGTACGTGTAAGAGAAATCATATTCAAAATTCAGCATACAATCTTTGTCAAAATTGGAGCAGTGGTGTGTGAGATACCATGTTTGAGTTTAAAAGTATGACCTTTAATTATAGCGCCCCCTTAGGCCAATCGGTGTCATTTTTTAAACACTGGATCATAGTGCAAAATCAGGCCAGTGGTGTGAGAGATTTCACATTTGACTGCTTGGCTCAGCTGCATTCAGATGTAAGGAAGAGATCAGTGGGCCAACAAAAGGCCAAAACACCCTTTAAAGTGCCATTGGCCTGAATGTAGAGCATCTAACAGGGCAAGGGGAGTCAAGCCAATTTCATTCAGATGCCTCTCGACTGCTCCCAGGACCCCAGTCAGCTGAAGTGTTGGCATCAGCTGTGATATTCTACTAGTCATCAGGTCTTAGATATTGTCATTTGGAGCCATGTGTAGCTGGATGTAATGCTCTGATTCCTCTTCCCATGAAAATCTTGATGTGGTCATGTGATGCACTGTCCACAGTACAAGAACCAAAGGCCTGTCTGACTGGGATTAGTATGGAAACACACACACACGCACACACACACACACACACACCTTGCACACTTGCACGTACACAAACAGTCACAAACCGAGTTATCATAATGACTCTGACGTCGGGCCAAATGAATCTTAGTTGGATGAATTGCGTTGAAACATGTGCTGATAATTGCTTCTATTAATAGAGTGACTTGTTGTTCATCATGATGGCCTGAAGATAGAGAGGGAGAGATGGGGGAGGGAGGGAAGGGTAGAGAGACAGAGAAGGCAGAAAGGAAGATTTTAAGAGCTCAGGCTAGACAGAAAGATCTAGTGGTTGTGGGATGTTTTTGGCATGTTTGCAGATGAAAATAGCAGCTTGGATGTTATTCGTGGTTGTGAATGATACAGCCTATATAGAGCTGAAAAGCTGGCAGTGTACTATGTCTTCTTACATCGACATTACTGCGGTGCTCATATGTGTGAGTAACCTCGTAAATAGTGCCTCTATTACCCTGCTTACTTTCAGTAATAACGGCAGTCTAAGCCAGACTGTGATATCCAATGAATAATATTTAGTAAATATTGCACTTGCACTTTGGGAAATATAGAGAGAAGAAAAATCTGAGGATCATATTTGAATGTTGAACACATTCCTGTGAAACTGAGTCCTCATAAAACAGATTTTAGAGGCCCTAAAATCAATATGAACCTCATATTCTGTCTGTGTCTCTCTTTCTCTCACGCTATCCATTCACCCCCTTTTCCTTCCTCCCTCTCTTCCTCCCTGCACGCTTCTATCTCTAATTACCGTCCTCTCGAGGGGAGTAATTCAGATCAGCAGGGGGCAAGTTTACACTGGCCCACTTGCCCACTACTGTACACCTCTCAAGGGGACGACTGTTTGGGTGTAAAACACACCACTCAGCACCAAAGTGCTATAAAGCGGAGTCTTTCAAAGTGTTGGCCATTACTGCAGTTGGGCCTATTGATGCAGGAGGAATGCTGTGAGAGTGCTAACAGAGACTGCACCGCTGTTGACAGAGTAATGTGGTACCATACTCTCTGTCCAGGCTACTTGCACCTGTGTTGTCTACTAGAAATACCACGTGAAGCTGGCGGGAAATATTGGATATCTTTATATAACTATGGTCTTTGTTTAGGCTGGCTGCTGTGAACAAGTAGAAAGTTTGACTTAAAACACAGGCCTACTTCCCTTCGATTTGACTGTACAGTGGAGGCCATCTTATACACCCCCCCCCCCCCCCCCCACATACCTACATAAAAATAATCTATTGCAAGCATGAAAAAACTTGGTCTCTCAAATATGCTGTGGACAGATTGTAACTTATGCCTTTAAAAGAGAACAAAAGTTGAATTTGCCTCTTCTCAGGGTTGGAGCTACAGTACAGCCCTAGTGCAAAAAGCTTACCATATATATTAGTATGTACCCATACAAGTATATATGTGCTTTGTATTGTGAATTGGTCTTGTGTGTTTCATCTCTCCCCCTTTGTGTCTGTGTGTAGTTCCATAACCTCCAGGAGCTGAGGCACAGCCCATCTCTAGCCACCAAGGTGTTCATTCAGAGAGACTACAGCGAAGGAACCGTCTGCCGCTTCCAGACCAAGTTTCCCTCAGAGCTCGACAGCAGGGTGAGCACATGCACACACACATACACACACACACACACACACACACACACACACACACAGGAAGAGCGATGGGCTTGATAAGGTCAGTAAGTAGGTGCAGCCTGGCTGACAGCACACAGTTGAATGATGGATATAGACTCATACATCTCATTCGCATTGTGCATACACACATGTGCGCGCATGCACACACACACACACACACACACACACACACACACACACACACACACACATATACACACACAAATAAACAGTGTGGGAAAGCCAGAGAGACACAGAGTGAACTTCCCAGTTGAGCATAACAACCAATCCAGTGATTTTAATCATTAATATCCAAAAGACCATCAGACATAAGGAGAGAGTGTGATGACATTGCAAGATGTCCTTTCCATCCCCTCTAAAGACGGATAACGAGCTTTGCAAAATGACCTCTAATGTCCTGCAGTCCCAGATCAAAGGACAGAAGGAGAATAGAAAGGGTTGCAAGGGTTTAAACTCTCCTGTGTGCACTCAGAGGAAAGGTACAGCTGAAGAGGAAGTAGCTGTATGGTGTTTATTCACACTTGGTTTACATTCAGCACAGGGAGACAAGATGGTGTGCATTGGTGCTGTTTTCAGATTACAAGGATATTAGTGAGTAGTGTGAAGGAGAGGTGTAATTTTAGACCCGTAATTAGCATCTGAAGCAGACAGTCCTGAGAGAGAGAGAGACTGAGAAACACATAGAGACACGTGGAGAGTCAGTGTAAGACATTTCTTAATCTGCATCACTTTATTGTGGATATTCTCTGTCAGATACTCCAGCAACTTCTCTTTACTGTCTTATTTGTGAGCCTTTTTCAAGTTTTTTTTTCCACGTTAGCCTTAGATAGCCTCAAATTCCACAAGTGAGGTGTGCTTTTAAATCATTTAAAAAAGGAGTGTATTGGGTGAACAGATTGCAGGTGGTGGTGGTGGGGGGGGGGGTATATATTTGGCAGGCTATTTTCTAGCTGAACAGCTTGCTCCCACAGGTTTGCTAAACACTTTTCACTGACGCAGTCCTTTACGGCGTGTGCATGCATCCGTATCTGTACCTGTACGTGTGTTTGTGTATATAAGTAGATTGAGCGGACCTTGTTTGAGGAGACGGTGAAAACCCTGAACTCTTACTACGCGGAGGCGGAGAAGATTGGAGGCCAGTCGTACCTGGAAGGATGTCTGGCTTGTGCCACAGCTTACATCATCTTCCTCTGCATGGAGACACGTTACGAGAAGGTAGTGAACTTGTGCACGCCAAAATGCTAACACGCACCGTGGCCATATACTACCTCAGCACCGGACATGGTTTGTTTCTTATCCATACAAAGATGAAAGCATTCCAGCGCACACTGAGACACTGAGACACTGAGACACTGAGACACTGAAACACTGAGACACTGAAACACTGAGACACTGAAACACTGAAACACTGAGACACTGAGACACTGAGACACTGAGACACTGAAACACTGAGACACTGAGACACTGAGACACTGAAACACTGAGACACTGAAACACTGAAACACTGAGACACTGAGACATCGCTTTCATATCTACTTTTATTTCAAGCAAACAAAGGGTTATTTTTGTATTGGTGTGAATCCGTGTATAGTATGTATAGTATGTATAGTATGTATAGTATGTATAGTATGATTCTTCAGTATTCTGCTGTGTCTGCAGCTTTCTGTAGCCCATCTATCTATTGTATTAAAATATTGTGGAGATACCTCAAAAACATCTTGTTAATCCTTCAATGTTCAAAATGTTCCAACAGTCTTTTTGCACAACTTTGACCTTTTGACTATTGAAGGGCAAACCTGACAAAGGCATGAGGCAAAACACACTGTGTCCTTCAATGTCCTTGTAAAAACAAATTCAAGAAAAATTCAAGATATGTAAGTAATGGAATGAATATATTTCCTTCTCTAACCACCGCTGTAGAATAGCACCACTCTGAACCAGTTATAAAGCTGGTTATTACAAACTCCAGTGTCCATCCACAAGACTTATTGCCATATTTGTCCATTTTGATGGAACCCAACAACTTGTGTCTTCTCCCGTGCTCTTGCAGATGTCTGATTTACTAAGGCCAGAACACACACTTGTTCAACACAGAGCAACAGAGCCAAAAAACATGAGATACGATCTGATTTGTTCTGTCTGTACTGTACTGCCCCCCCCCCACCCCTCCCCCAGCTGTCCATCCACTGCCTTTTTACTGCCTGCTCTAAAGCCTGCACCTGTGTGCCGGTGGGCAAGGCATGGCATGCCAACCGTAACGTGGTGTTTACCTTCAGCGTGTCCACGGTGAACATCTTGAGAAAGGGCAGGTGATTAAACCTCCCCTCAGCTGTGTTGCTGCTTGTCACTCTGCTGAGACAGAACAAGCACACACACACACACACACAAACACACCAAGTTTGATTTATCCTCTGTTGAGCATGTGTGTTTACCTGCCGCTTTCTCTGATGAAACCAGAGTGGCGTGACGTCCCAGCATGCCCCTCTCCTCTGATCTCTGTCACCGGCGACATTCATCGCCATATTCTTGTTGCTCTTTTGTAAACGTTTCTTTATCAAAGCGGTACAGGGGTACTGGGTGCTGACCAAGAAGCACAAAAGGGCTCATTGGCGTATTGAAACCATGCAGAAATGGCCTGGTCCCGGGGCTCCTTTCATCTCCCTGTCAGCTGAGTGCTGCTCCACGGAGATGCTGAGATACTATCAGCCCTAGAGGAGTTGTTTATTTATCCATTTTACTAAATCATCTTGGCTGAATGAGCTTTTGACTGAGGATGATCAAATATACCCACCCAAGTTGACGGTGACGGTGTGTGTGTGTGTGTGTGTGTGTGTGTGGTGCTTGAGCTGATAAGAGGTCACACACCAGTGAGCCTGGAACAGTGTGCAGATTCCCTGGAGCAGCCACGGCTCTTGATGCTCACGTCTCATTCTGTCAAAGGACACTGATTACTTCCAGCATGTCAGAACAGATACACGTGCACACAAGCAGTCACAACCTTTCCCTCACACATAGCATGTGCTCTCTCTCTCACTCTGCCACTTTCCTTTTCTTTCTCTGCCATTCACGGCATGTATGTATGGGAAATACACAAATACACACAAACGCACGTAATTCGCCTTATACATGGGAGATGTAACGACATCCACACTTTCTTGTACATGGCACACATGTGAAACAGATTTTGATACCTTCGCTTCTTAGTACACACACTCACAAAGCTTTTCCCAAGGGGGTGTCACACACACACACGCCAGTACAACAGAGACACAGCTTGGATTCTTCGCTACACTGAAGAGGATTGAGCTGCCCTGAGAGCTCCCAAGCAGTAAAAGGATTAGCCTCTTCTGTTGTCCTTTTTGTGGGACACTGAAAAACCCTTTGGGCCAAAACACACTGTTTGAACGCTGTTAAGAATGTTAAGAACATTGTTGCTAGCTAAATATTGATCGCCTTTCGTCATCTAGGTGCACACAAGATACATGACTACATTTCGCTCTGTCTCCCTAGGGGGAATCATTTTGAGTTTCAAAGTTTTCTCTGCGATAGACAAAAAGCAGGGCAAAGCACTGCCTTTTGATGATGTGTTCTACGGCTTTTCACAGAGGAACTTTTTCTTTTTTGCGCCCCATTCATGATAACGTTTTCCAAATGTGTCATGTTCCAAAATATCTTCACATCAAATGGGGAGACAGAAAGAAGCATTAGTGAAAGTTCTGTGGTTTAGCACAGGGTCACTACATTAGCAGCTGTGCCTGCAGCTGTAGCAGCATTGGGCATCTCATAGCAGCATTGCTCAGCGTGTCGCTCAGTCTATATTATTATAGTTTCACAAGCCTGAGTACTGTAGTGACCTTGAGCTTACTCACAAAAAGGATGTGTCATTTTTAATCCACATACTGACCGTTATATGTGGATATTGACATACTGTAAGTTGTGTTGAAAACGACACCTCCTTTTTAAGAGTGGTGACAACTTGTGTGTACGTGAAGTCCGACGGAGCACGGCGAAGCTGATGGACATGGATAGGCAGAGTTCAGCAGAGGCATGGCACATCAGCATTGTTGGTGTCCATGGATGCATAGCCAAGCTTGAATGAGCTGCGCTAATGATGCTACTCTAGCTAATAGCAGTCATTTGGTTATCAGCAGCAACCTGGGACTGCATCAAAGCGCCTAGGGTTTCTCATCTCATGTCAACATAGTCACTCATACTCTGCTATTCTCTGGGGGAAAATCTCTCGCTGTGTGTGTGTATGTGTGTGCGTGTGCGTATACATGCTGGTAATGCGTACGTGAATGCATACAGGCAGGCATGTGTGTGCCAAGGTGTGGAGTTAACTTAGCGCTTAGCTTCACTCCACCGCTGCTCCGTGGTTATTGCAGAGCTGATGCAATACTCACTTGCAAAATTGAGAAAATGTATAGTGCCAATGCAATCTAAATAAACTGTCGGCCTCACGTTTTAGAGTGTTTCCAAATTGCCCCGACAGTTAACCAAGCCATGACATTTAGCCTGAGAGAGCCATCTTTGGAATTAGGAACTAAAGCTTCCAAATGGAAAACTTCAAACGGCGAAAAAGCTCATAGTCGTCAATTTCAGTAATTTAATTCATGGAGCCTTGCTTGACATGAGTAGCTTGGAACTGTGTATAAAAATAACTGCCGTACTTAGAGCATAATGGAATTATTTTGAGTTTAGATTATAGTGTTCAGGAAAAATAAAGACAGGCAATGACTCGGGAGATTCAGTATCGTATGCCGTACGTTAACTCTGCACAGAACTACAAACTCATTTCTTCCATCTTTCATTTCTTCCACCCAAGACAGCACAGGAGGGGGTTAAGGTTTCTTCCCGCCCTGTCCTTGTTTCGCCTTTCCTTAGATATATGGTTATTGCATGCGTTACAGGGTGCACTTTCAAAAGTAATATGCTTGTTATGGATATCCAGTTGTCTGTTCCCATTACGTGCCGCTAGACCGTATACAGCTCTGATTCTGTACATCTTTTAGCTTTTCATTTTGCCTCTGATGGTTCTAATCAAATCTGGATTATATCTCTCTAACCCTCCCTAACCCTCCCCCCTCTGTTCCAGGTGCTGAAGAAGATCTCGGGCTACATCCAGGAGCAGAATGAGAAGATCTACGCTCCTAGAGGTCTCCTCCTCACAGACCCCATAGAGAGAGGCATGAGGGTTGTATCCTTAACTCGTCTTCTGCCGTTCACTCTGTCCCGTTGTTCAGCAAATAGGAATAGGAATCTTCCCCGTAAAATACCACCGGGAGGCCCTTAACGCCCCAACTGCTGCAGAGGAGCTGCTCCGTGATCGACTGTGTTGTACGGAGAAACTCCCTCATGTGAATGTGAAAAAGAGCGTGAACGGTCAGTCAACTTTCCCAAGATAAATAAAGGTAAAATAATCCCCTTGTTCAGGGTGCTCTGGTGAATCAACAGCCTAAGGTGTTGCGGTGTTGAGAGTGAGTCATGTGGACGTCTCAAGTCATCTCCTCTTTCTCCCCCATCTTTCCTCCTTACATTCTGCAAAAAAAAAAGAAAGAAATACTGTTAAACAATCTTATAAAAACACATAAATCACAAGGTTGCCACCTGTTGAAGCGCCCCGTCTTACGTTCTTTTATATTTGTGTTACCGTGTTTTCAGAAGTGGCCAGAGGCACGTCTCTCTGTCAATGGGAGTAATCCCAGTACAGTTCCTGGTGCAGTTGGGAGGCAGGAGGAGAGAGAGAATGTGTCCACTAGACCATCACATAGGCCTGGCTTACTGTAGCTGGCTCCGGCTGGCTAGGAGAGCAGGCTCCAACACACGGGGCCAACTTATTACATACACTTATTAGTCAATACACTCGTATACAATATGGCCTCTGTTTGAGATAGAGAGGAGGCCAGTGAGAGGCCACATTCTCCCAAACGGCAGGTTTGAACATGACCTGCTTCACTTATCTTGATGTTTTGTGTGATCTCTCTCTTCTTAAACTTTATCAGCCTTAGAACCAATTTGAGTACATTTTGTTTTGCTACTACTCCTATTATGTTGGGACCCATCAGACTAAGGGCTGTGATCCCCTGTGTGTGATGAGCAGTTAGGGGGTTTCGGTCACATCAGGACATAAGGCTCTCAGTTCTGGGATAATCTCTAAGCACACCCAAACCTACTCTCGCACTATTCTCTCCATCAATAGTAATGGTGATCCTTGACGTTTTTCCTGTCCTCAGATAGAAATCAGTGTGTTTGAGGACCGGGGCTCGGGCAGCTCCAGTCCCAGCAGCAGCGCGTCATCGGCGGGCAGCAGCGCTCGGTGACTGGAGGGGCAGCGCCAGGGCTACGGGTATCACCACAGGGGCAGCGGCACGCTCACCAACATCCGCATGCTGAAACATGAGAGCACCAGGTTCTAAGACGAGGGGAGGCAGAGGCTAGGAGAGGAGATCCACAGCAGCTACACTCGCCTCTGACGTCCCACCACGAGGACAGGGGCTGGCATACACAACACAACCTGCACATAGGCAGCAAGCACATACATGTACACAAGCAAAATGAAAGATATTCAGTCTGTGAGTGGATATCTTTCTCTTCCAGAGCTACCCAAACCATAATTATCATCATAATTTCTTTTGTTCCTATTTTTCCATTCACCTATTCCCTCATTCCATCTCAATGTCTGTTTCCATGAGTCAGACCATCTCTGTGTTACAGCAGATTCAGCAGGCTTACCCCTGATTAGATCGGACTTCAACACTTGATTGTTTTTTGGGTGGGGGCGGGGTCACTGTCACTATGTCTATCTGCTGACATGTTGGCAGTGCTACATGAAGTCCTAGGTCTGTGAAGCAGCTTTGAAATCTGGAGGGAGGGAAACGACCAGCCTCCTGGGAGATCCAATGTTCTCAAGTCTTGCTGAATGATTGCATTCATGTCGGGTAGTTGGGGGTCAAGCCGCTTCGAATGCTGGCAAATTGGGCCTGCAGTGGGACGGCTTGGTTCTATGCTCTGTTCACATGCATTTGGCTTGGATATCAAACAGCTAACAGAGAGCACCTTGGATTATTTATCCTTCCTCCATTCACAGCACTGGATACTGGTGATCCACATCACAGCTGTAGGTCACAGTCCTACACACAAACGCTCTCTCTCTCTCTCACTCTCTCTCTGTCTCACACACACACTCACACACACGTATACACAAACACACATAAAACATATACAGTATACAAGCATTCACTCTCTCACACACACACACACACACACACATGCACACCTGTGGCCACTGGCCATGCGTTCCTGCACACATAGATTCTGGCAGACGTGGAGCTGACCTAGCCAGACAATATTCTCTGTGGTCTCAGCTCATTGGGAACACAAGCAAGCCTAGGCCTTTAAAACCACGCTATTTGCTCTGTTTGTGTGTATCTGGTGTGTGTGAGTGTGTGCGTGCGTGCGTGTGTGTGTGTGTGTGTGTCACCAGTCCCGGCGTTGCTCAGTGAGATCATCGTGAGATGAAAGGTGGCTGGCTAATTGTTAAGGAGATCGTTAGAGAGCAGGGTTTCAGTCCTAAATGAGCCCTGAATGAAGTTTAGTTAGATTTGGTTCAGAGGAAACTGACAGTGTGTGGGGTGTTAACACTACAGCTGTGTAATGAATGTCTGTAGGCCTGTATGGGTGTTAATGACAGCCTTGTGTGTGTGTGCGTGTGTGGGTGTGGGTGTGGGTGTGTGTGTGTTTTGGTGTGTTGGAGAATCAGCCCACTCCAAGTGCCATAACTGAACCATAACTCAGCGGTTCTCTGGGACGCAGATGAGACAGAGTGGCTGCTGATTATGTTGTTTATGATACATAACGCAAGATCAAAACAGATAAATTAAAGAACTTTACTGGGTGTTCTGTATTTGACATACACACACACCACAAAAAAAGGGAGTAATTTAGAGAGACATCGACACAGATGGTCTAAGATCTCAAATTGAAAATGTATGTATCATCAAATGACGTGTTCATCATTGCCATACTTCATTTTTCACAGTTTTCCATGTTAATTTCAAGAAGTTTGGTCATTGTTTTATTGTGTGGCGTTCTCTTTTGGTCGGGGAAACACAGTTGCAGCGCCCTCTAGGGTCAAGTGGAGGACATGCTCTTTCAATTTACGAATGCCGGGCAAAAGATTCAGCTTAGACGTGAAGTTTGTACGATTCTAAGCATCATAACATTTCTAAAATGTTGGATAAAATTGAACCTAAAGACGAGCCAAAAGATGATCAGAAAGTAGCAAAAATGGTGTTTCCAGGAGACAACACACCCACACAAAATGTCCAACAAAGTCTGTACTTTCTTAAACACTTGCAAACTGTTTCAGTGTCTTATCAGCTTTTATTTTCGTTGCCATGTGTTTTCTTTTCTTTCCACCATTTTTGACATACCTCATAATATGATCTCTCATCCAACACCTTTTCTTCCATTTCTGCCATATAGCCTAGCCAGATAGAAGCTCTACAACCGGCCTTGTGCTCTTTCACCACAGCAGTCGAGTTCAGTTGTGCTTGTGTTCAGCCCCCTGTGCTTTTGATGCCTTCATGTTTCATCCCAGTGGAATGGATACCCAACCTGGGGCTGATGGACTGACCAATATTAAAAAGACTGATCACTGCCAATAAGCAAATAAAGGAGCTCATTGGACAATGTATAAAAACAATGAGTGGGCGTGTATATGAGCTGTACAGTAGAAGAACTGAAATGTGCTTGTCACCATTTTTACACACTGGATGGAAACGCCTTGATGCTTTTGAACTCCAAAATCTTTGTTTGTTTCAGTCTCCAACCCCATTTTTTTTCACTATTTTGATAATGCTGAAGATTAAATTGGACATCAAGTGACATCGAGAGTATAAAAGCATACCCTCTGTACCGCTGTGAGCTCAAGAGTCTGCTGTAAAATGAATGAAAAACAGAATTTTGTTTGTGAACGAGTTATAAAAGAAATAGTGTGATAATATATCTGATTATGATGTTAGAGATAATAATGATGTCAATTGTTATAGTGGAGGTAAATATTGAGGTGATGATGATGATGATGATGATGATGATGATGATGATGATAACGATGCAATGATCCTCAGGGGAAAGTCCAAAATGTACCAAATTCATAGGCTAAGGTTCTTAAGACTGTGAGGAGAAATAGAAGCACTGTGTGCCAGTATATATGGCTTTATTATGATATGTAGCATGTTCGTTCAGGAACTACTTTGATGAAGGGAAAGAAAACTACACCAACTCAGTGTATTTTCATAGAGATATAAGTACATTATTATGAAACAGGTCAAATTCAGAAGATGCTCACTATGGAGATAACCTCTATGCTGAAACACTTCTTTGGAAGGAAAGATAAGAGGAAATATCAAAACATGCTGTGTGTGCCAAGTGAAGATGTACAGTCCATTTTAGTATATAAACTCTCACATGCCATATATTTATCTCTGTACTGTATGTTGAGTCTGACACGTGGAGTCATCGGTGAGCCCAGATGTGTATATTATGCTGTTGTTACAAGGTGGGGAAAGTATTCATGGCGCAGTATGATGTCTTCCTAAAATGTAAGTGATGTTGTGCACAGCCTTGGTACCAGCCTCTTTGTGTTTTGTGCTCAGAACTGTTTTGCCTTGGGAGACTGAGACTGTAGTGTATGTCGGATGCTGCATGTTGTGTGCATAAACAAGGCAGTACCAGATGGCGAAAAAGTGAAATCCCTGCTCTCCAAAGTCAAAGTCTCTCAGTCCTGCTGCTGAGAGGAAGAGGAATTTATAACTTATCTTGATGCTATTTATGTGTTTACATCATATTATTTACATTTATTGAATTTAATTCATACTTGACTTTTTCCCCAAAGCTGATTATTGATCTGAGCCTGGAGAGAACGAGTCGGAGCTGTCTCAAGGGAGATAAATAAAGTGTTGTATGAAGACGATGGAGAGATTTATTGTGACACCTGGGCGTTTGTTGGTGTCTCGCTAGGTTCGGTCCGTGGGAAGAGCTCTGACCTCCGTGTCCATAGACGAGACATTTGGATTGTTGTTACTGGAGCCATGCTGTGTCTCTGATCTATCCTGGAAAATACAATTTGAGTTCATCTGAGGTTGGGATCCCTCTCTCTCTCCCTCTCTCCCTCTCCCTCTCTCTCTCTCTCTCTCTCTCTCTCTCTCTCTCTCTCTTACATCTCCAGGATGTTGAGAGAAGGGAAATTCAGACTGAGACCAAGTCACCTCACCACTATGAAATCTGGTGTACATGGTGGGCAAATGCCTTCCAACAAATATTACCACAATCGGCTAGATTGGGCCGCTATTATTAAAAGTCAAAAAATTTAAACTTTAACTCCTACATTGTAAGTCCAGTTGGAAACTAATCTTGGTAGGCTACACATATCCAGCTATCCTTGCCTCCTAAGGCTTTTTCAATTTATGACCAATCAACACACAGCTTAGTACACAGCTTTAGGGGACCTACCTACACAAATGATCCATAAATGAGCTAAAAACAATATGGCTGTCAGATGAACATGATAAAGGGTGTGGCCTTGCACAAAATAGACCATAACTCATCGACAAAACATCTGTTGAGTAGAGGGGCACGTCACACAGGTCCAGTATGTGGTTTAGTTGTGATTGGGTCTATATGGGAATAAGATCGGCACTTTTGGGTGTAGACACATTACAGCTCATAACAAATGGGAATGGCCCCACCAAATTTCACCACTCACATTATCACAATACTGTTAACATCATTAATAATAACAACAGAACCGTCACAATATCAATCAGTGTGTATGTTATTGCTGTGAAACCTCTTGCGTCAAATTCTAATCTCTGAACAGTTTTATACATCTGCTGGCATGTCGCAGTACGAGACTGACTGACTCGTTAAAATGGACGTTTTTTTTTGCAGTGTGTGTGTGTGTGTGTGTGTGTGTGTGTGTTTCCAGAGGTGTACAGTAGATCCATCATAGCCTGCTCATAAGGCCAACAATTCTAGCTGGCGATAAGGTTCTGGCTCACACAAAGGCTGTTAAGATCACAGGCCTGGAGACGGAGGAGGAGCGGAGAGAGTGAACTAATATTTTCTCAAAGACACGGCAGAGGAGTGAGGAAACACTTCAACACCTGCGGAGAAAGGTCACACACACACACACACACTAACAGGCCGCTCTCTAGTCTCCATATCTGCAACCCCCCTTTCTCTCCAGCACAAGCACCCTTTCTTCCACCCGATCCGTCTATCGCCTGTGCCCGCCGGTAGAAAGCTGTTTCTGCAATTGTTTTCAGTTTCCAAGTCTCAAAAATTCCTCCGTCTTTGGCCGCACAGCACTTTCTATTTCCGTTGTGTTATACTTCCTCCACACCCTTCCTGTCTTTCATTCCACGTTCTCTAAACAGAAAAAAAAAAAAACGTGTACCGCTTTACCTTTCCACAATTTGTTTTCTGTCTGAGTCACAGACAGGAAGAAAAAAAAAAACCTCTCTTTCTGGTATTGATTGGTTAAAATGTTTATTCCAACAAATGGGAGAAAATCAGTATACCACCGCTCTGCCTCAGTGTGCCAAGCATATTTTGACTGGCAGTTGTGCTTGCCAACCACAGTGAAAGATCAGTGCAGTCATTATACTGAAGTTTTGGATTGTGTTTTTGAATTTAATGAATCAAACATGGAGCTGGTCAGGGCAGCTCTTGCCGTCAAGGCCCCAGAGTAAAGCCGAGGCTGCAGCGACAACGAGAGCAACCTCTGTTGTTGTGTGTTCACATCCTCCGTTCTGCTGTTGACACCAGAAACACACACACACACACGTGCACAAATACACTAATAGGTGATTATCAATATACTCTAAGTAACAGTGTTGCCCCAAAAAAATGACGAAACAAGAAGAATTCAAGGGTTTATTAAACTGTGACAGTCTCTCGTTAGGCCTCACATGGCACAACATACTGTTTGGCCCAGAGCCAATCAGAGAGCTTCAATCTAGAGCATTAACCAATGACAGATTATACATTTACTGATCATACCAACAGCATGAACTCAAACACGTCAACTCAACATTCTTGTGTTTCACTTCTTTCAAACACTACACAGAGTCTTGTGAAAAGCCCCTTAGCCCTGCACACACAGGAGGAGGATCCCTCATCCAGTCAAGAGCCCAGTGAGTTATCGCTGTGTATTAAACCAAATCCCGGGTGATGTATCAAAGCATTATTTTTATTTCCACATTACATGTGTTGTTTTATAGTTTAGAAAGAATCAATGCTAGTGATCCCTTCAAAACACACACGGACATGCATACACACACACACACACACACACACACACACACACACGCTCAGACGCATTTGGTTTGTTGTTGTTAGAAGATGTGTATGGCTATTCTTTGTGATTTCCAACATTTGTTTTGAATATTTATTCACACATGAAATTCCATGTGCACGACTGGGCAACCGCGGCACTGAGACGATCTTTGAAGAGGGAGAGAGAAAAAAGCGAGAGAGAGAGAGAGAGAGAGAGAGAGAGAGAGAGAGAGAGCATGGTGGAAACTACAGGACTTGTCTGTGTTTTGGCCACACTTGATTTATTGTGCTTAGCCCAGTCTTGGAGACTCTCCTTTAAATCGATTTTTCCCCCTCTCCACCGCTGCCCTGCCTGTTGGCTTTGGCATGGACATCCGCTCGGTTTATTTAACCTCAGAGTGATTGACAGCTCTTGTGTTGTGTCTGCCGCTGGACCTCGCCCAAGTGCAGCCCAGAATGCTACACAAAAACACAATGTTAAGCATCAGAGGCTGGAAACGTGTGGTTCCAGTTAAAATGTCACTTCTGATCACTTTGGTTAATTGTGACACAGGGGTCATTGTGTGTTGTTCTTGTTAGATCGACTTTTATAGTCAAATAAATGGCGCTGTGTCAGTCATTTCCGTCCCAACTGCCTTTATAAGCTGAACAGGAGCAGAGACGGGTCCAGGGGTGAAACAGGGATAAAGGTTGACAGAGGGAAGAGCTTTGAACCGTTGTCTCTCTATTCTACATCCAACAACAAACACCGGGCCACACACACAGAGAAACAGAGAGAGAGAGAGAAACAGACATTACTGAATACACCTCATAGACAATGATGAAGGTCCACTGAGACTAGTTTATGGGGCAATGAAAGCTGAAAGGTCATACCTGTGACAGCTTCTGTTTATGATTGACATGTGATGTGATGTTTGGATCAGTGGCAGAGTCTCTCCTTTCACAACTTTCCACCCTCCTCCAATGCCAGAAGGAGACAGATGGTTTATTTAGGCTTATTGTGTGTGTGTGTGTGCGTGTGTGTGTGTGTGTGTGTGTGTGTGTGCGTGCGTGCATGTGTTTTTGTGTACAGGTTAGGATGTGTTTGTGCAAATTTCCCCCCAGTGTATGCTGGGAAAGGCTCAAGCCCCCTGTGACAATGAAAAGGCTTAAGCACTGTAGTAGAGAAAATGAATGACAACAGGTATTTGATCAGATTTATTCAGTTATTTTATTATCTTGTCTGCAGTTATCTGCACTTTGAACAAGTGGTTTGGTCATAAATGAGTAAAATCACAGTGACTATTGAAATATTTAGCCCATACAACACAGCACACACTGGCTCCAGGACGCCTCCAAGCTGCTTAACAGACAATAATTGTGCGTGATGTCATTCGAGCCGTCTTCAAGCCAAATTGGTCATAGGAGCAGATTAGCCTCCAGTGAAAGACTTGCTTTAGTGTTAAAAACTGAACCAGGCACTGTGAAATTACTCAAGCAAGTTGAAATCAAATTACTTGGAATGTGCTTCAAGCAACTACGAGGAAAAAAACCTGACGATGCATTAATGTTATCTGAGGGTGCGATGCACTGGCCCGAGGAGAAAAGAGTTTGCACACGACACCACTCCACTCACCGAGTGCCCAAAAAGCCTGCTGGGATAGCTGCATCGAAGACAAGCTCATTCTCATAAGACTGGTGTTACAATCACAGAAAATAAACGTACATATACTAACTGCAGATAAGGATGCTGCAACGTAAACATCCACACTTCTTCTCTTCTGCTTCCTCTTCTTTTCTCGGCATATTCACGATGCTGTACTAGTATTCTCATAACATATCCTTCCATAGCCTTTCTCTTCTCGTTTTCTTTGTGCACAACATGTGTTTGTCTACATTGTGTGATTGCAGGTTGTGGGATTTTTGTGGTTGGTGGTCCGAACAACAAAACAAAAGGCATTTGGAGTATTTTTCCACATGGAACACATGCTCTCACACAAACATGACGTGCACACGCACAGGCACACACACGCACAGGCACACACACACACATGCGCACATGCACACGCACACGCACACACGGTTCCAAAGCAGCTCCCCTGACACACACACACAGACCAAGCGTTGTGTTCCAGGTTTTATTTTGCACAGGGACATCTCCACTAGCAGTTCATTTCAGCAGAGAGAAACACAGCTGGAGCCTCTGTCAGCAGAGGGACATGAACAATGCAGTGGCAGTGACCATGCCAGACACGTACACACACACAGACACACACACACACACACACACACACACACACACTCTCAGCCTCCTGCTAGCAGAGAACAGGAGGTTGGACATCACTCATCAACAGTGTTCAGGTACATTACACAGTTAAAGGATCATACAGGCATATTTATTTCTAGCCTGCCTCTCTATTTGGTGTTATTCTTGGTGGCGTCTACATTCTGGTATTGTAGTTACTGATATCATGTGTCATTTCACTACCTTTCCAAAGTCATGTATTTCCATTCTACTTCCAAAGACTATGAAATTCAACTTCCAGGGATGTCTAAAGCGGTCGAGTGAGGTAATCCATCACTGCAAACATTATGTTGTCGCTTCTTTTTTTTCCAACATTACTTCATACTTTCAATAAATCAGTTTCACTGGACAAAAAGGAGTTTGAACGTCTGAATTGAGCCTTTGTACAACAACGTGTGAATTCAGAGATCCTCGCAGAGTAGATCAACAGGTACAATGTTAAGTTGCCTGTACATAGCTAAGCTTACAAAGCACTCACTGACGTCCCCTAGAATTAGGTTGCACCCTGATGACTGTTAGTCACAACCCATTTCTGGAAAAGTTGCTGTTACACAGTAGATTCACACAACCATGACAGTAAATGACAACATCATTGTTAGTAGGAGTTGTGTATTCAGTAGGGGAGGAACGAAAATACTTGAAGAACGCCAGTATGTCCCTTTAAAATGTACACTATCGATAAACATTGTTGCACCTCTCCATGCAAACTGTGTGCTTGTGTCAACTCTTAACATTGTTGTATCTTAGCGTTACAAGCCTGGCCCAACTGTGCTTCAAACGACAATCAAGGACAGAAAAAGTCTCATTATGTGGCATGGCATTGCTTTTCGTTGATGATGACCAAACCCATGTTAAACTGAGTAACCTTGGTAACCCGCTGGCAACTCCTGTACACCATTAGGGCCTCTCCACAGTATCCACAGAGATCATAACAACACTGTCACTATGGATCCAACAAGACATTTTCATTGTTTTTACATATCCCTCATTGTTTTTATATTGGTTTTTCATGCTTCCTCTGGTCATTTCTTTGTGAAAAATGTCTCTGATAGGCATAACTGCATCTCGGTTGAAATGTTTGATATTTACAGGTGGCATCTGTGGCTCGTGTCCAACTCATTACCAGGCTTGGGGGACGGCTGTCAGGGGCCTAATTTGGTGCTGTATCTTCAATGGAATGTGTGAGGTGTTAAGCTACAAATTTCACAATATATAACACTTGCCTCAGTGAGGGAATAGGGAGAAATCCACAGATCACACACACACACACACACACACACACACACACACACACATGCACACACACCGCTCTGGAGGACTGTGCGGGAGTTCTGGCCGATGCTAGATGAGGAATGCGTCCCCTGTTGTGATCGTGGTCTTAACATGCTGTCAACATCTTGCGGAGGAACATGTTTTCTCATTTTGGTCATCTTTTGTGTTAAAATATATTATATCATCAACTTTCATAAAAAGTTTGAACAAACATGCAGCAATGAGACAAAAATGAAGCTTTTTGCATTGAAAAAAAAACACAGTTTAAGGGTTTCGTGTGCTTTAGGTATTTCCTTCAACATCAGTATGAAACATGAGTGAGACTCTATCACCAAATTAGGGCATTATTAGACTAGCGGGGTTTGGTTTAGTTTTACCTGCTATCTTCCTGTCATCAGTACCTGACATTCAATTGAACAGGAAAACAAGCAATAGTAAATACAAATGTAACACTAATAGTAAATAGTAAATACTATAAACTGATGTCCATTTATATTTAACAACAGGTAGACTTTATGTGGCAAACCTGGTAGTTGAATATTGTTTAGCAATAGCATTCAATTCCACCTTCTAACGACAGATATCTTTAAAAAATTGTGCCCGTCTGTGATCGTGCATGCACACGCGTACGTGTGTGTTTATCTTCAATACTGCACTGTTGTATTATTCATAGGTAACAGAATGTAACCTAGCATCTGAGACAGATGGTCTGGCATATGTTCCCCTACCCGACTGCTTCTTTGGACACAGCGCGCACGCACACACACACACACACACACACACACACACACACACGAAATCTAAAGCTTGGAGGCCCGGTGTTCCTCAGCATCCCAATAAGCCCATAATAAGAATGAGAGTGACATTGTGAGGATTAACATGGTGGCATGGTGGCGATACAGATGGGCCCTCAGCATGTCTCTAATGAATGGAGTCTGTAGAGCCAGTAGATCCGTCTGCTGTATGTACAGTGATTTATACACTGTAGCTCCACTTAATGACTTGGCCTCAGTTCAGGTCCCACTAAGATAAGTGCCAGGTGATGACGTGAGGGCTCTGCGGGTGTGACACAGTTAGATCTGAACCCCTTAGCTCCCAGCAGGCATGCTCCCTGTGTGAGTTTCTCTACAGTCCACAGGGGACTGGGAGCTAGAAGGTGACACATGGGGGGGGGGGGGGGGCAAGACCATGAACAACTGATGAAAAAAGAGAGGAGAGGCCCGTGGGCAGTTTTTCTAAGATGAAGAAGAAGAGAAGAAGAAGTGAGTGGAAAAGAAGTGGAAAAGTTTGCCCCGAGTTTCTGTACATTCCCATTCACCCTCGGAGTAGTGAGTGACTGGGACAGCGGTGGAGAAGGAGACAAGATTCCTTTGTGGAGAGGAGAGCAGCAGCTACAGTAATCCGGTCTGGAGGTGGGTGGAGAGGAGAGGTAGCACAGAGACGGAGAGAGGCCAGAGAGAAAGGCCGGACCACCGTCGCACCCCGGAAGACCGCGTCCCCCCAAAGTAAGCCACCTGGGCTGCAGGGAAAGAGGACAGCGAAAGGTTACAGGATAGCCTCTGCATGTCTGGGGGCGGAGGGGGTTAGTCATGCAGACAGTGGGGTGCAGAGAGGGGACACAGTCAGAGGAATGTTAGCACCTCTAAGCCTTTACTCAAAACCAGATTAATTAAGGCAGCTTAAGGCATCTCATTCTCCAGCAGTATTTGCTTTGTTCTCCTGAACTTGGTAATCCAGTTAAGTCTACCCTGACTCTGCCAGCAGCACTCACCCACGCAGGCTGACCCATCTTTGTTGGGCTCGAAGCCCTGGTTGCATCTCTTGTTGGCGCGACATTTATAGCTGCCGTACGTATTGGTGCAGATGGGACGGTCGGGGGGGCACACAGAGGGGAACTGGGTACACTCGTCTTTATCTGGAGGGGGGGGGGGGGGGGGGGGGGGGGTAAGGGAGGCAGGGGAGAGGGAGAGGGAGGAGGGAGACTTTCCTTAAGAATGTTGAACATGAGGAAATGGGCATTAAAAGGTCAGACAGGTATGGAGGTGCATCTTCAGTATTTAGTAAATCCTTTCCTTACCAGTGCATCGGCCGTTCTCATTCATGGCAAACCCATGGCCACACTGCAAGAGATAAAAAAAGAGGATATGAACTAGACTCTTAAAGTAAAACTGCATTTAAACTGATTTCCTACAGCACACAGCACAGTACCTCTATTTCCACAGTAGGAGTAGCTTCCTCCTCGTCTAGCGGATAGGAGATCTGCAGCACTGAGTTGATCTCTGAAGGCTCCAGAGGTCTGGCCACTGAACGACCATCTGGCCAGTACACCTCCACACTGGTGGCCACGTCCTTACCTGGTCAGACACACGCACACGGGAGAGCGTCCATATGTGTGGGAAAACAGCGAATGTGTCAGCTGAGCCTGCGTACTGCCGTCACCAACTTGCTCATTCTCTCACCCCAGCATCACCCCAGCATCACCCCAGCATCACCCCAGCATCCCCCTGCAGGCTTTGTTTCTATGGTGCCCTGGGGGCGGGAGGTTGCAGATGATCTCTACCTGCTCACACTTTTGGCTGGCTTTTAATTATGGGAGTGGGAGTGATGGGAAACAGAGTCTTGAAACCATGATAACATCTGTATTTCCATTAATTCTCAATAAATGTTTCATGTTTCACATTTCAACTGATGGTTCATTCATGGGTTGTCATGAGTTTCCCTCATGAAGCTTTCTCTTTCCTCGTTTCTCTCACTTTCTCTCTGACACACACACACACACACACACACACACACACACACACACACACACACACACACACACACACACACACAGAGTGGTTCTCTCGTCTTCTCCCTCCATTAACTATTTTAATCAGGCATAGAGAAAGCCCCTCTCTAGAGGGCCTCTCAAGACCTTAATTAAAGTGGCATTTCTAATGTAAACAGATCTTGAGTTACCTTGCCAGACTCTTGCCAGGCGCTCTACTCAGCAGGTGTGTCTCTGAAGAGCCAAAAGACATTTCACCTGTTCAGCACCCATATGACACCCTCTTAGCTAGTGGTAGGATGTGTGTCTCACATGTCCACCGGGAGCGATGCTCTTTGCGAGCATGGAGGTCTGTTCAGAGGCCACAATGGTGTGGAAACAGTTTGTTCCTTACAGCATGTTATGAGTAATCAGGCATTGCAATTGTGTGTCTACAGAGTTGATGTGTGCTTGGACCTTCCTGATACAGAGCAGGCCCAGTATCCAGGGCCATGGAGCAGTGGTGGGTGGGCTGCCAGAGCTGGATGGCCACCAGCTGACTAGCCTGGGGGGGGGGGGGGGGGGGGTCTGAGACAGGGAGCTGGTTCCTAACAAGCCAGGCCGGCTTCCAGCTGCAACACCTGTCCCCCATCTCTCCCCCTTCCTCCCACAGACAGCTCGCTCTCCCATGGGCCTCAAATCAGGCAGGAGGTATTAAAGCAATGCTTTCCACATGGAGCTTTCACTTTCCTCCACTGGTACTCTCTGTAAGTCTTCATTCTGTCCCTTTCCATCTGTCTGTCTATCTGTCCTCTGGGGTGGCAGAGTGCATTTGTGGTTGGAAAGACGTCCCATACCCAAGAGGACACAGGTTTGATCTCTGCAACAGCCATGTGTCCTGTCAAAGTGTCCTTGAGCAAGGCAGTGAACCGTTACATACTCACTCACTGTAAGCCACTGGGAATTTAGGCATTTTAGGCAATTGTAAACAGAAACATGTCTAGCTTGGTCTCTGAAAATGCTCCCCTATGGTAGCAGACCTACCAAGACCAAAGTGGGCGACGGGCTCCATCTCACACAGATACCCGGAGCCGCCGTCGATAATGCGTGTGTGTGGGCCGCTCTTCTTGGTGTACACCACCACCTTAGCTCCTCTGGCAAAGGCACCGAACTGGGTCCGGGGTATCACACGCAGCCACGAGTTAGTTGTACCCTGAGAGACAGAAGGAGAAAAGACAGGGTAACGTTGGGTTTGTTGGGATTAGACCGCCCATTGAATGCCAGACCCACATTAAGATTTCCAAAATATCGATGCACACACACACCTGGTTGACTCTGTAAATGGAGAGCGGCTGTGCTGCACTCTCACCATGCGACACTAGCAGGTCCAGGCGACCGTCTCCATCAAAGTCTGTCACTATGGCTCCTGGAGATCCACAACACACACGATGCAACGAAATAACTTCAGACTACATAATATCAGAGGACACTGGGCATCGTGTCTGAATAGTCATACTACTTCTGTGAAAGAAGCCTGCTTGCTTTTAACACCAGCACGTGGAGCTCTGATGCCATCTGATGGTAGTATATAGGCACAGCAGATTCATTTGAAGCACGTTTGATAACACAGTTTGTATAGATGTGAGGCGTTGAGTAATCTATTGTTGATGTTGTGTTATCAGAGAATTGTTTGTTCTCGTCAGACTCACCAGTTCCTCGTCCCTCTGGCTCCGCTGCATCCCCGACGTTCAGTTCCTCTATCTGGGGGTCTCCATGCTCTCTCCTGGTTACTCTACCGCAGCATAACACATAACATAACACAGCAGTTACTTATTACCATCAAAACAATACAGATATAGTCACTATAAAATATCACTTTTTAAAAGCTTGCTGCTGGTTATGTGCTGATCTTTGCTGCTGAACTCCAAACTCAGCTAAACATTGATTGGTTGTATTGAATGAATTAGCTTGAGCACAATAGTTGAGCTTGGTGTTCCACTGCCAGAAAGCAAAGTTCATTTATCTGATCCATCTTCATATTAGATCATTTTAGAGACTCGAGCTCTGGACCAGTGACCCCCAGCAGACCAGCATCCTGTCCAACAGGACGGATCGTCCTCCAATAAACTGGCATTTGGGAATAGTCTCTGGGGCTCCATCTGATGAACTGACCCACCAGCTCATGGTAACATGTATCATTACTGCTACATCCTGTTCAGAAAAATATGCCAGATCAGATTTTCATTTAAACAGGATGGATTTATTCTAGTGCTAAGTTCTAATAACCGATATGTAGGAATATCATATATTGCATTTAGAGAACTGTATTCATTAATATTATCAAGAGAGGAAGCCAAACCAAAAGGAGACCTAAAACTGTCTTAATGAAAGATTCATTCATGTGTGGAGGAGGAGGCGGGGTGCCAGACTAGATAAGTATCCTTGCCTGGGAATTTCAAATTCTTCTCAGCTTCGCAGCTCAGTTTGAGAACATTAAATCAAGGCACAAGGCTAGTCCATTAAGCTCATCATCAAGCTGCTATTAAAACGTACTATTATAGTACAGCGTGTGTGTGTGAGTATGTGGGTGTGTGTCTGTACGAGTGCTATCTGTGAGTGTGTACCTGAAGAGCCTGTTGGCAGAGGAGCCCCTGTAGGCAATGTTATTGAAGAAGACCTCCAGCTCATTGTCATTGTCAAAGTCTGCAGCAATGACGGTGCGGACCGGGGATGGCATGGAAAACTTCTGGGACGCTATGTCCTGCACAGGGGGAGCACACCAGGACATCAGCGAAGCACATACTGTTCTGCACACATGTATACACACCCAAATCCACAGACCTTCACATTTCACTGTGGAGGGAATAATACTTGAAATTAAATACCACATTTATAAACTGTGACATTAAAGTCTCTGGAGCCAGGTAAATATAACTCTGATCTCCTCTGGTCTCCATGTTGACCACACACTGCTTTTAATTGGCCATTGTGAATCAGTACTAGTATTGATTACTGTGTAGGTGTGTGGGCACATTTACATCAAATACAGGCTATACAGCATATAATAGTGCAGACAATAGCCTGCTGACTGCGGCTGCTGTATTTTTCCTGGTTTACTCTGATGTAATTCTGCTTTTTATTCATGTATTGTCTTTTATTGTTAACATTTTCCAATAAATAAATGTCCATTTCTGCTGCTCTCTATCACCAGTTGATACAACACAATAGTGATTCAACCTATACGCAGTTCATGAAAGCTATTACAGGAACAGTGTACAGGAAATTATGTGTTTTACGTTTCCAGTATCAGCGACATCGGTTTGTTTGGAAGAAATGGAAGAAGAACTGGGTCGGTAGCATGAGCAGCAATGACTGAACAGACAAAGAAGAGATCGGTACCTACAGGAACTCAAACTTCATCAAAAGAAAATCTAAGGACAAAGATGTCACAGTTTGATTGTGAAGTGATCTCTGGGAAGCGTGCTGAAAAAACACCAGGCTATAGTGCAAATTGGCTGGTGGACACACGGTGCAGGCTTTTGCACTGCCGTAGTGCAAGCTCTTGTCATTCCATCACAGGCACAAGAACAAGGGGGGCAGGGCGGCCTAGCGCCTACAGAGACCATCCTATAACCAGAAGGTCACGGGTTCAATCTCCACAACATGTCCATCAACAGCCATGTGTCCTGTCAAAGTGTCCTTGAGCAAGACATTGAGCCCACATCTGCTCACTCAGTGTAAGTCACTCTGGATGTGAGTGGAAGCTAAATGCATAAAACCTAAGAACAAAATGCCTTCTCGCATCTTCCAGCACCAGGGAAGCGGACCGCTGGGCAGCCCGGGATTTTGGACTGAGGGCATTTGCTGCAGCCGCATGCCCAAAGAGCCTCTGCGGCGGGGGGAGTTTTTTGCATGGGAAAGTAACGGATACCTCCTCGCTTCGGTGACGCGCTGATAAGTTGAGGAAGAGTTATAGAGCAGCCCTTCACTCCCTCCAGTATTTACTCCCTGTTTTAATTATAAGGCTCATAAAGTTGCAGGGAGGGCTGCCCAGAGTGACCTTCTTCTACGCAGGTGAAGGAGAGGGGATGGCCAACTGAGGCCATGAGGCTGGAGGGAGGAAGGGGGGGTACATATAGGTGGATGAATGGATATGACATGAGGTGAAAGAACAGAGCAGAGAACTGCCCTGAGTAAGCAGAGGATGATGTGGAGCATGGGTTCATATTAGGGCTGTCAAACGATTACAATTTTTAATCAGATTAATCACAGGGCCGCTGTGGATTAATTTAGATTAATCACGATTAATACCCATTCATTATTAATTGTGTTTCATTTTGTGGGGGCAAAAAGACTCATGACAGAAGGCGATATATACACTTAACATGTGTTTTATTTAAACTATAGAACAGATATGGTGTCCAGATATCAAAATAAAGGGTGGTTTGGCGCAAGCCGGGCGTCGCCGAAGTACTTGCAGAGGAATCCCCGACTAATGTATGCTTCGCGTTGATGTGGTACTTTAAGCTGGAAGTGCTTCGGTGAAACGAAAACTCCTTCCTGCAGAGTGTGCAAACTACTTTATGTCGGTCGATTGTCCCGTCTTGGGTTTTTTTGTACTCAAACTTCCCATCGAGAGGGCCAATATGTTGTTTAGAGTCGTCCATCTTTATCGAGTTGGTTCTGCTGCCAGATAGCGTTGGAGCACCAATCCGCGCCAGTGAGTGGAATTGTGGGATTTTGAGTCATTGTGCGCTGCGCATGTGTTAATTGCGCTAAAATTTGTAATCAAATTAATCATGCAAATTAATTAATCTGGATTAACGCGTTAATTTTGACAGCCCTAGTTCATATGATTCCGTTTTTGATAAATATGAGCTATGATTGGTCTAGTTGATATACAGTATATGTCATAGTGGAAAGTAACTATTTGGTATTTTAGTATTTTTAATCTGTACTTTTATTTTCGCTTGAGCAATTACTTTACTTCAATTACTTTAATAATGTACTCCTATTTTTACTTGACCAAGTTTTATCATAAGAAATTAGAGTAGTAGGTATAATGATATAGCATTTACAGTTCTTTTACTTGACCTCCCTCTATAACTCTACTTACTGTTCCATGAGTAAAAGTACTCTTACTCTTACTCAATACTTCTTCTTGAATTAAATATTTTACATCTATCTGTACATACATATATAAATATGTATGTATATGCATATGTATGTATGTGTGTGTGTGTGTGTGTGTGTGTGAATCTGTAAAACCTATTTCAAGGGAAACCTCGGCAATAGATTTTAATTAAAGCACAAACAGGCTTAATCGGCACTTTCCACCTCCCAGGCAAAGCTGCTGTTTCATCCCAATTTAATTAGCGGTTTACTGGAGTGATACAACAGCTTCATTACGGGGGTCAAAGGTCAACGCGGCTAGTGGGATTGTCAGCTTGTGTGTGGAGTGGGTCTTAAACGCGGTGTGGGTTTGTGATTTACCCATCTTCCTGAAAGAAAACATCAGACAGCTAATTGAATTTGTCATTTGTCTTCTCTCTCTGTGTGTGTGTGTGTGTGTGTGTGCGCGCGTGCGTCACACACTGATGGAACTGTCTCTGGAGCAAACATCACACATTAACCCCTTCTTTGACCCCCATAAAAATGTCTCCTCTGACGTTTATCTCTCCGCTAAAGGATGTGGTCACAGGTGCTTGCAGATAGATCACTGAGCGTGAAAACCTCTGCAGATTTACACACAGCAGAGTCTGTCTCTGTCTTTGCTGCTATGCGTACCACACACACACATGCACGCAGACACACGGAAAACACACACCGCCGTCTATCTCACAGCAGTCACCGGTACAATCGTTGGTCGGGTAAATCACGATTTGTCCATCTGTAAATCTCACTCGATGCCCAAGTGAGTGTCGTTGACATGTGTGCTAATTCACTAGCATTGATAATCCTGTGATTCACAACGCTAATAGGTGAGCTTTGCTGTCTTTGCGCTGCGTGTTCGTTAGACATCGATTCTGGCCCGAGGGAGGAGAAGAGAGAAGCACTCCCTCTCTCAAAGTCCATCAGTAGCTTTAAGTAAGCGCTATAAGTGCTAGTTAATTACAGTGCAGTGCTGGTTATAATAGGATGGCTGTTAGTCGTTCCAATCATTGGCTCCTTCTGCACACGTGGAATTGCTCGATAGCAGGAATCGCAATTTTCAAGAGGGAGTCTCGTACGTACCTTGAACCTCTGCTTGCGGTTGTTCAGCTGCATGTACAGGCGGTGTGGCCCGTTCCAATTGCCATAGACGATGTCCGTCTTGCCATCGCGGTTGAAGTCAGCCAGAGCCACGCCTCTGCCATGCTGCATGGGGTCCTCCACACCTACGATAACATGTCACACCACAGACACATGATCTAGTACACGTATTGGGGGTTTTGCACGAGATTCACACTGTTTTTTTCTGGAAATAACTCTGTTTATGTCACTTAAACTTGATTTTTTTTATCTCCTCTCCTTTGTCTCACCAGCCTGCTGAGCCACGTCAGTGAAAGTCCCATCTCCGTTGTTCCTAAAGAGGAAGTTGGAGCCGTACTCGTTGTCACAAAAGACATCGGACAGGGTTTGACTTACAATGGGCCCCACCACCACACCTCGCCCTCCTGCACAGAGACAGAAGAAGTGAGTGAAGAACAGAGATGAGACCCAGAGGTAAAGAGAAGATGAGGTGGGTAAAGAGAGGGTGAGCAGAAGAGAAGGCACAAAAAAAGGAGAGAGAAGAATGAAAGAGGACAGGTTAGGAGAGAGAGAGAGAGAACAGAAAGAAGGAGAGCGATCAGGCTCCATAACAGAAGTGATGAGAGAGAGATCATTACTGTCTTTCCAGGCCATTTCCTCTAAGCAGGGCAGGTCTTTCTGCTGACACAGACACTGAATACTACGGACCACACACACACACACACAGATAAATACACCTGGACCAAAGCACAAACAAATGCATGCACACACAAACACACCACACACTGAGAATTTCCTGCATTTACCGAAGACTTACAGTAATTCACTCTCTATAAAAAAAGATCGTCCTCTTTCCAATTCTGTGCCTGTTCAATTTCCACTCAGTATCACCCCAGGATTTTCCAATGACGTTCTATAAAATAAAGTGCCTCACCAAAGTGTCTCATCTGAAACCAGTGGAGTCTAATTATGGAGTTGAGGAGGCTGTGATTGCCCTTCCAGTATGCAGAGTCAGTGCTGTGTGTCAGGACTATCCCCTGATTTACTGACCCGCTCTATCAGGCCAGACAAATATCACCAGCCCCCTACGACCATAAACCACCAATGTCTCCTCCGAGACATGTAACCATTAGATATACAACTTCACTGACTATCCCTCTGCACTGATTAACAGCGGTTTGATGAGAAAGGCATCTACAGTGTATCATTCGCAGACAATCTCTGCGGGCTGACTCTGCCCCCTGGTGGCTAAGACGACATCCTACATGGAAAATCAATACATGACGAAGATTTTTAGCTGCAACCTGCAACTTGTGTGTTGTGTGTTGAATGTGTTGTGTTGGTTTACATCATCTATATCTCATTCCCATTGACATGAGTGATAACTCATCGGAATACCTCCAGGCTATGGTCAAGCCTTACACCCCCGCCCGACCACTTCGCTCTGCTGCCTCGAGGCGACTGGTTGCCCCGTCACTCAGAGGCCCCTACGCCCGATCTACACGGTCACGGCTGTTCTCTGTCCTGGCCCCACAGTGGTGGAATGAACTCCCCACTGTTGTCAAGACAGCAGATTCGCTGCCCATCTTTTCGCCGCAGGCTGAAAACCCACCTCTTCAAGAAACATTACCCTGACCCTTCCTCTTAGCACTTGCTTATTTGTTTCACTTATTTGTCTTAGCTCTTGTTTATTTGCTTCACTTATTTGTTTAAATTTCTATTGATGCCAAAGTCGCACTGACATGTGTGATGGCTCGTCAGACTCGGGAGTGAGTATCCTATTGATTGATGTCATTTAAGCCCCTCCCCCTTCCCTTTTGGGGGTTTTATTGTTGTTTCTTTTTATTCATCCAAAAGTCACAGTGAGAATGAGATAGCTCAATGAACTGGTGATTTCATTTAAGCCCCTCCTCCTTTCCTAATTGGCTGTTTTTTGATCAGCTGTATCTATTGATTCTGAAGCCACATTGAGATGTGTGATGGCTCACTCAACTGCAGTTGATTGGTAATGTCATTTAAGCCCCTCCCCCTTTCCAGATTGGGTGTGTTTTGACTATCTATTCATTCCAAAGTCACATTGACTGATGGCTTGCTGGACTTGGGAAAGAGAATCCTATTGATTAGCAATGTATTTAAGCCCCTCCTCCTTGACTGATCGGCTCCTTTTTGAGCATCTATATCTATTGATTCTGAAACCAAGGCAATTGCCTAGAAATAGAAACAAAAGGGTGAAAGCACACATCGATAAGCACACATCAATGGGATAGGTGGTTTCATAGAGCCAAAAGGTCACATCTTATCACTCTTTATGCTGTTATCCTCAGATATAGGCAGCATACTTTCACTGAATAAAGCACAGTTAACTCCTGAAAAGATTGTCATGTGACATAACAACAAAAAGTGCTGAACGTGCATTGATGGTGTCAACTCTGCTTCTAAGTCAGTGTTCCTATTTACACTAGTCTTGATTTTCCAAATTCTGGCCACGTACCACTTTGACCAGACAGACTGACACCACAGTGACACCACAGTGACAGCCCACAGCCTCAGACCTTAGCAGGGAGGCCTGGGGCATGTTGCCTGGGGAAGCAGTGATAGATGCCATTTCTGGGCCATTGAGCTGGTCCAGGCTGATCTATGGGCATGTCGCCCTTCCCCTTTGCTTCCCTGTGACTTTGACTGGAGTAAACAGCTGACAGGGCCAAAAGAGCCCGCGAACACCGCTCTCCCTCTCTCTAGTCCTTTCTCTCCATTCTCACTCTACCACTCATCACGTTCTATTGCTTCCCCTCTCTCTTTTTTACTCCTTGTACCACTCCAACTCTCCCTCGCTCACCTTCCTACTAACACCCCTCCTCACTCCCTATATTTCAGACTCTCTGGGTACAGTGAGCACATGGCCCTCTGCAAATGTCTGTATAAATCAGAATAAGGGTCCAGTAGTTGTGGTCCACATCACACATACACTCCCACTCTCACTCTCAGCCACTTATTCTCTCTAGCGCCAAGCACAGTAATATGAAGATACATGCAAACACACACACACAACTACAAAAGCGCATTGCACTCACACCTACCAGTGAACTTGTTGACTCCAGCCTGCTCTGCCACGTTGGAAAGGGCAATGATGCCTTGCGAAAGGTCACTCGCAGCCTCATCCATCTCTATGAGTGCATGGGGACCCACATCTCCACTGGCATAGTTAGCTATGTAGATGGCATAGCGGCCTGTGCCCTGCAAAACGGCAAAGATGGCTTTCTTCAGTTCAAAGCATAATAAAACAGAGAGAAAGAACATGAGGAAGTTGTAATTGCATGTGATTTTTTATTGCATGTGAGTATTTCATGACCTTTTTCTTTCGACTCTGTCTATCCCAGTGAACAAATACTATGCATCTCACCTTTTCCCAATCAAACCCTTTGTTTTCCGTTTATCTTCCCTCTACACCGTTTCCTACCCTTTACCCCACCTTCTCCCCAGTTCTCCCTCTACCCTTTTCTCTGCCTCCCTTTGGAGATTAATTTCACACTCCATTATCAGTCAGAGTCCCTGCAGACACAAACTCACAGACGGAACCACACTAATAGACTACACACTCAATTCCAATGAGCTTCCCGACCAGGCCTAACACATTTCAATCAATACACACATACACACACACACAGGACATTTGTGTAAACATTGCCA
>JAXDDX010000050.1:1947500-2212500 GCA_034670405.1 Hoplostethus atlanticus
CTGCATGATGTGTGAAGCCTAAATCAGGTGATGCCACTTACACAAAAATGTACGTTCAAGATCTCATAATTAGCTGTAATCAGATCTTCCCTAATCAGAGAATTTCATTAGTGTAGCAATTTTTTTAGGCTTTTTTTTAGGCTTTATTAGGCAAAATCTAAGTGGCATAGCTGGACTTGAACTGATTCTGGATTCATCCCAGGCTACCAATATAAACAAGGCTAGATAATGTTAGCACAGTGGGAGGGACAAGAAGCAACTTTCATCTCTGGAAATCTAAAGTTTTACAATCAGCAAAGGGGCATTTTAAGAAGAGGAAATTGACTTTCTGCCTGAACATTAAAGTTTGGTTTTAAAAGTCAGTCTTTTGTCACTCAGCTCCGGGGGATATTGTTGCTTGTCCGATCACGCTGGGAGTGAAAGGCCACACGCTTCTTCTCTCCGCTCTAATTGCTAGTCAGGCCACCCAATCTGATTATGAGTGAAAGTGTCTCTCTGCTAGAATACAAACCCAGGGACGACCAAAAGCGGGACCACAGTGATTTCCTGGATGATAGTCTAATGGGGGTTTTTCCATTTCACCACGGCACACTTCACTAGAACAGAAGGCCTATAGGGCGAACATGCCAAAGTACTAAAACACTCCATCTTCACAGTAGAGCCGCTTCTCACCCCCATCGACACATCGATTCAAATCTATTAGCCAAGAGCAGATTGTATGAGGTCTTGTGATGGCCTGCCGTCCTGTCGAGGATACCTGCTGAATAGGACATCTCGGCTAAATGACATTTATTAAGGAGGGTCATTTTCTTCAATCTATATTCTGTTAAGCATTGTGAAATTTATTCATGCTTCATTGGGCAGACACGTCCTGCAGCCTTGCCAAACTGCTCCCATCAGTGGAGCTCCATCCAATCACATCCATTTTCATCAGCTGAGTGAGCCTCAGGGCACCCTTACAATCTCCTGTCTTCTAGTCTTTGTCTTTTTCTTCAACTTTTAGCTCAGAAAATGACAGTGCACTTGAATTTTTCCTCTGTGTTAGTGGGAAGATCACTCACCGAAAAAAGAATTGCTCTAATGACTGCATGTACAAGGTCTAAAGAGTGAAGAGCGCTTATAATACTGTAAGAAGAGCAAGGAAATATTAAGAGTCTAGTAAATTATTCTGGGATGAATCTAACTTTGTTTAACATAAGGGTAGTTAACCCAACCTCCCCCCCTATTCTCCCACCTTCCCTCCCTCCCTCTCTCACCCAGCCACAAACATCTCCAGGTCTCCGTCCCCGTCTATGTCGGTGACGGCCATGCCGTAGTTGAGCTGGGTGGGGTTGTTCTCGTAGTCGGGAGGAAGGACCGTCTGGGTCACGGCTGAGAACATGGGCTCTGATCGCTGAGCAAAGGAGAGGGCAGGCAGGAGCATCCCCAGCCACAACAACATCCTCACCTAGAGATGAAAAGACAACAGCTTTTGAAGGAGTCATACTTCTAGCTTGTATCTGTCTTGCACTAGTACTGCAGCAGCCTGTTCTTTCATAAGTGCAGAGCTAAAGTGTAGCAGTAATTCATGGTTGGTACAAACACACATGCTGATGCACCTCCAACACACAAAGTAAAGCCCAATTTATTTCCCGATGTAGCCCAACACACACACACACACACACACACACACACACACACACACACACACACACTCCTCTTCAGCTGAAATACTCAACTGTCCATACAGTTGAGGCAAATTGAAATCAAATAAAAACTTTGAGTCATACATTTGCAAAATGCAACACATGCTGTTGTTGCTAATTCTCCAAATCCATTGTGAACCAAACATCTAGCAAGATATACAGCTGTAATCAGCGGCAACCTGCAGGGTTAGATCTGAACAGCCCATCACGCACACCGGGCAGAAAATCCATACACGGATCAGAGCATTAGCAGGAGGCCAAGAGCGTACAGAGGAAACCAATATGACCCAATACAACATACCCTGGGCACTCCTGCCCCGGGGACTGTGACCAACTCTAATTTAAGAAAGGCTTTTTGGACAAGAGGGTTGTGAGAGGGGAGAGTATGGGGTATGGCAGGTAAGTGTCTTCTTAGTGGTCATTAGATAAAAGGTGAACATAGAGGAATTGATCCAATCGACTTGTTAAGAGCAGGCAGGTGGAGGCGGGGTCGTGTTGGGGGGGGTTCTGGAGGCTTGCTCTGGCTGCAAGGAGAGAAGAGACACATCAACACACACTGAGAGAGGAAAGGAATGAGGAAGGTCACCTCTTTGAGGCTTTTGAGGCTGTACACACACACACACACACACACACACACACAGAACTGCAAATCTTTTACACACACACACACACACTGGAAGGCTTTTACAAGCTGACAACTTGATTTGCCAAGCCAGTGGATTTATACACACAGCCTTCGTCATAGTACTCTACTTCTGCAATACCACTGAGCCATTCCCATCTCTGCTTCCACACTGCTGTGGCTTCTCTCTTTCTGCACCTCGTGTCCAGGTGATGTACGACTCCTTAACATCTCCCTCAACAATTCAATTTGAGATAAAACCGCATTGCTGTTCGAGTAATACTCTCAAAAAGCACATCGGCAGGGAGAGGAAGCACAGTGGATCACCTCTTCTGACACCTGCAGAAATATGGCCGGGATAATGCTCGCTCTCCCCGGCAGGCAGAGCAGTGATAACAGCGGTCGGCAAGCTGGTAGCGATGTAGTCTGCATCCGTTAGCAAGGAGGGTTAATTAACAACACTGAGAGCTGCATGAGGCCATTTCTTCCCATTAAAACAGGATGTAATGACAAATGAGCTGAACAACTCCACACCGCAGCAGGCAGTTTTACAGACTTGCTAATATACCTGCTTGTTAGATAGGAGCTGCAAGCTATAAATTAAACAGAGGCAGTAAAAGAAATTGGTAAAACTCAAAAAGAAAAGAAAAGAAAAGTGTGTTGGAAAGGGAGAAAATCCTCTGGAATATCCTTTGCTATGAAGATGTCCCTGGACTGTCCTTTTCAGTCTTTTATAATAGAAATTATAGGCCAAAAACATACACACTCACATCACTTCCAACCTGACAGGTGGACAGCTGAACTGTAAAGATCACTCACTCTGCTAATGCCAATACCAAATGAGGATAAAACACACGGGTACCGCAACAAGACAGGCTCATCTCAGTATTATACCAATGCCTCTCCTTTCGCTGGCTCCTCTTTCAGCACCAGTCTGAAAACACAGACGAGGTGAAAGAACCACAGTAATTCAGCCATACAACGTAATAACCAGATGAAAGAGGGAAGCAGGAAAAGGATAGATGAGTGCTTGAATCCGTTGGGGAACGGCCTGATAAAATGGCATGGTACTACATTATCCACTCAAGGACATTGTCGTGCCTCGCATTCACTGCAGTAAAACACCCAAAACCAAGGAACCCCACTTTAGTAGAGTTATGTTAAGTTGCAATGTGACTTTTCCAGGGGCAATAATTCACACAGAATTTGTAGCAGCCATTAGGGCTTTAGTATGTAACATTTACAGGGCAGAGCTCCAGTCCCGCTAAAGTCATCAAACAATAAGAAACGTCAAATAAAGGAATTTGTGCTGAAAGCTTTGTGGAGGTCTTCCTTTTCAATATGCTTTTAAAAACAGCCAGACACAATGAAATGGGCCTGGAAAAATGTTGTTTGAGGCAGAGAGATGTTTTCGATTTGATTATTTATGTTGGCATAAAGAGGCCATTACCACAGTGTGCAACATCAGCATGTGCTTTCTGGAGCGTTCATGCCCAGCTCTGATCTTGATAAGACTGCGACAAAGACCCAGCAACAGCAGCATCTTCAGTTTCAAAACACGCTTCTAGAGCCCCTTCCCTGTGAAGGACATCCTCACTGCAGAATGCACACACACACACACACACACACACACACACACACACACACACACACGCAGACACACACACACACACTCAGACACACACACAGTAGACATATTGTAGCAGTCCTAGTGAGTCCTCTTAGCAGTAACTCTGACCAACCAACAATTCCCATTAATGCTTAATTCATCAATCATTCACCAATCATCATCAAAGGGTTAATTGATCAATCATTTGCCATAAAACTGAACATCCCAGCGGAGATATGTAAGACAACTACTGACTATAATACTCCATCTGCTTCTCAGTTTAACATCTCCCCCAACAATGACCAAATCAATACTGTAGATCACCTCAGCACAGTTTTATAATGAAAACTATTTTGGAAGTTATACGTTTTTTTGAAGAAAGTTAGACAGGGCGAAATATATAGAATATTTAGCAATATCCTTGAAACATTGGGCAACATCACCTGCATGAATCTTAGTTTTTTAAATAATGAATATAATAATAAATATATATGAATTAATTAATTAAGAATGACTTCATATTAACCTATTCATGCAGCCCTTTACTTCTCTCCAAAGAGTAATATATTAGATTAAATCCAGAAATCCTAACACCCAAATACTTAGTACCCAAATACAAATCAATCACAATCACAACAATCAATAAAAAAAGATTAGTGAAAAAACAGAACCATTAAAATAGTACCCGCAATAATTCTTCACAAAGGAAAAAGTGTCACAATAAGTAGTTAGAAATGACTGCAGTCCTCTCCTCTCACTACATGCATCAGCAATTTCATTTTGGGAATCCACTTTCTGTGTAAAGTAGGACTTCATCCGTGGCAGAGTTATTCTAGGCGCGCAGAGCAAAGAATTACAAGCTATTTAATTGAAAACGGATAACCTAGCCTCTTCGTCGGGACTTGGGACTTGGTCGGATGGGAGAGTTGCCTTCAAAAGAGGATGGAGATGAACTTTCTGTCGGCTCTTTTTTTTTTGCAGATCCCAGCGGAGCGCTCGTTATCCCAAAGCCACGGGAGCGCGGCATCAAACAAACTCAGGTACTCACAGATAAAGAGACGCTCGGAAACTCCGACAATTCCTCTATGGAGAGAGAGGGCAGAAGGTCAGCTGCTAATTGTGCGGTGGTATGCAGCAGTTATCTCAGGGGTTTTATCTCACTTATTTCCTTAACACAACTTCCAAAAGATTTGCTTTATGAAATCGCTTGTGTAGGATTTGAGCGAATCACCGGACACCTGAATGAATATTTAAACAGGTAGCCAATGGTAGAGCTGGGAAGCCGGAGTGGGCGTGTCCCCCCGTGTGGATTATAATATTGCATTGGGGTGCAGCTGGGATGAGGATGCGGTGTTTTCTCGGTTCACTTGGGATGCTCCGACTCCTGTGCCGGGTCTCATCCACATGTGTCCATGCAGGATATATGCCAGGGTTTTTATTTGTATTTTTACATGATTTGTGTGTATCCTATGTAGGTTAGAGCTGTGGCTACCAACTAGGGGTACAGGAAGGTCCCAGAGAGGTCGTTGAGTGGTTTCAAGGGTGATTTCAAGGGTTTTTCCTAGCTAAATTATTAATGATTAATTTAATTCCCTAGAAGTTAACATTAAAAGAGAATGTATAAGACTGGCTATTCTGATCAGAGGTTTCACACTGCACATTGTTATCTCCCCACAAACAACAAACAACAAAGATTCTCCTCAAATGGGGTTTCCTGGGACAAAACGTTTGCCAAATGGGGTGTGTGGTCTAAAACATCTCTACTTGGGGGTCCCTAGGTAGAGACGTTTTAAAAAAAGAAAAAAGAAAGAAAACCTGTAGCTTATAGGGTGCCATTTAAATCATCATCAATAAAGTTGATAGTCTATTGATCAGTTGCACACAAATTTCTGTCCTAATAAATTAGGGCCAAGAATTTAAGTTGACAGTGAGATTTGAGACGGTGACGGAGATTTTTTTTCTGAAGCAAGCATACAAATAAAATATAAAAAGAAAGTAACTGAAGTAATTAAAAGCATACTTAAAAGTGATTGCGGGCGCTATTGAATTGCCTCTGATCAATTGTTTGTCATTTTAGGAGAACCAGATTGCTGTTTCAGCAGAGGAAGACTAGCAGCATCATACCTGCATAGAGCAGAGTTACAACTTGCATCAAATGACAGCCATCCTCAAATGTGATAAGTAATTCTTCCTCAGAGTGATGTGCAAAAAGTTAACATTCTGTCTTAGAGCAGTCACAAATCTGTATGTGTGTGTGTGTGTGTGTGTGTGTGTGTAGGGGGGGGGGGGTTGCAGGTTTACTGCTGCCAGATGTATAATTCTTTTGACATGCTCCACTGACCTAGCCTCCCTGAGACCCCCAATGAAATGAGATGTGAGTGTGTGTGTGTGTGTGTGTGTGTGTGTGTGCGTGTGTGTGCGCGTACATGTGCACGTGCGTGTGCACAGAGCCTGGTGAAATGAGATGTTCACATCCCAAGGACGTCTCCCACCATAATTTAAACTCACTGGTGCTGGAACACTTCAAACAGAAAGTGCTGAAGTCATAAACCAGCACTTCTGTCTTTACTGTTATTGTCTGTGATCGACTGTTGTAAATCCCCAGGCAGGTGGCTGTGAGTCAAATAATGCAAATAACAGGATAGAAATAGTAAGCTTCTCCATCCGTGTTTAATAAAACAGTAATGATTGTGACTGATTATTGCATATTGCTATAAAATAAAGTAAAAGATATGAAGTCACCCACTGTCTTTACTTATTTGCTTGTCAATCTGTTGTAGTTTATCTGCCCCATTTGATTTACAGGTCGGGGTGTTCTCTGACACCACCACAAAATGTGAAGAAGAGAAAAATCTGCCGGAGCTTGACATAGTGCAGAGCATGATACCTCCAGCTATTTACTCTCTGATCTACAGTCTCTTGTAGCTGAGATTGGAGTGTTTTTATTTATGAGGGGACAAAGAGTCATCTATCGGCACTCAGCTGAAGCCAACGACAGTGTATAGAGTGACTTTGAGCCAGGGAGTGAGTTGTATTCCCTCCCCTGGGGCGCATTGGGACAAATCCCAGACAAGATGTTGTGGTTTGTGACTGTCTGCAGCACCAGCAGCCACTGGGTTTTGCTGTACACACACACACACACACACACACACACTTTTTACCACCATACCTCACCCTCACTTATTGCCAAGGTCGTGCCCCCCTCCCTCCTTAGATGAAACTATCTTAAAATAGAGCTTCTTTAACTGAAGATGAGTAATGTATAAAGCTCAAGGGAAGAAAAAAGGGGGGGGGGGGGTTCCCTGCTTTTACTACACTGTGAAGAAATGTCCCCTTTCCTCTTTAAAGGCTGCTGGAAGATGTATAGTGCTACAGCATTGTGATGAATCCCCTCTGCGGTGGCTGGGAGAACACTTCTCATATCATTAAGCTTTAGTAATGGTCCCTGTGCTGCGTCCCCCTGGCAGGGTTGCCTGGCTCTCACTCCTTTGGTTAACAGGCCTGCTGGCTAGCTACACGGCAGGGCTCGCACTGCTGCTGCTGGGCCACCTCAGAAACATACAGTCGAGGAACAGTTGAGCTCCTGGAGCAGAGTCAGGGTCAATTTATACTTCAACTGCAGTCAATTTAAAAATATGAGGTGAATCTTATTGGTTAACGAGGTGCAGCGTTCATTCTCATTGATTTAATCCAGCATGCGACGTGTGAGCGTAAGAATAAAATATAAATATATGTACTTTTTTTCAATTTGGGGAATTTGAAGAAAGTCCAATTACTGGATTAATGGTATTAGAAGTGAATTGACTACCACCCTACAACACTGGAGAGAGCCTGTTGCTGCAGAGGTGAAGGGTATTTGAAGAGTACTGTCCCCAAATGAGATTTCCACCATTTGAAAAAAAGGGACACTTACAAAATGGTTGGTAGCACAAAATTAAGACAAAATATGGTACATTAGGTATAGCTCAAGTGTGTACAGAAAATGTGTACAGACAAGATCTCACAGCGTTTTGGAATAGAACTCTGGATTTGTTGTTGTGCATCTTTTTTTGCTTTTGTGGTTTTCATCTCATGCTGAAAATAAATACATTCTATTTTCTCAGTGGATGAGTAAAGGCTCTGATCTTTGAACTGTGCAATGTGACTGCTCTACTCTGCTTATATGCCTCCAGGGTGTGAGTGCATATGTTTCAGCATTGGTTGGTGTGAATGGCGTATGTCCTTCCCCCGAGACACACACATGCTAGGATATAGGTTTAGCTGAGCGGGGCCTTTCATAGATCACCCTCCCCTGACAGCTCTCTTAAATGTCCTTGGCAGAATGCACCCCCACCCCCACCCCCCCCCCACCTCCCCCGCTTCCCCACTACCATCCCCTCCTTTTGCCTTTCTCTTTTCCCTGTACCTATTCCACTCTGGCCAAGCCCCTGATGAATGCTGCCATATTTCTTTGCCGCTCTCCACTGGATTGCTCCCATATACGCTGGGCCCTGTAATGCATGACACAATCTGTATATCTCACATTAAGTGCCACTTTGTGAATGAGCCTGTTTCTCCACACTCAGGATGACGTGCGGAGGATAGAGGCTGGAAGTTGACCAGCTTCCTTCAGGTCCCCAAGTTGTCCATTCAGCCATCCTTACATCGAGAATGTCATTGGGGTGTTCTCACTGTGAAAACCTTTTTAGCAACATTGAATCTGTCGGTTCAGATCCTGATAATCATGATCTGCAGTTGTATCGAGCATCAGTTCCCCCAAAGCAACAACTCATCTCCTACACTATAGGACATCTTCACAGGGCTGAGGGGAATTACACGTGAAAAACGATGTTTGTTTTCTGTTCACCCTCCGCAGTCCCCAACTAATATTGAATCTTTTTTTACATCATGAGGTTTTGTACACACTCTCTGCATCACTATCAATCACATTTTTAATTTAATGTATGAATATGTGATTTATGTTGCCCAGGCAGAGGGTATAAATCTATTTTGTGGAGAGGGGGCCTAAGAGCGCTGATGTTCCCTTATTGATTGGCTGGCTTAATAGTGTTTGTTCTTTATAGCTGATCTCAGGAAATAAAGCAAATAAATAGTTGAGAATGAGTTCAGTCACTGCAATGCTCACAAGCACGGGAGAGGAGGAAGGAAGGCAGAGGGATGGAAGCAATAGAAAAAGAAAGAGAAAGGAGGGAAAGTAGAAAAGAAGGATACAAGTGTGATGGCTTATAACAGAAGGTACTGTTGACAGTCATTACAGAACTTTACCCTGATGCACATGTTGGTTAAATGTGAGGTGTACTGCGTGAATCAGTGGAAAACAAACTGTATTACATCCTTTGAGTCTAACCGGGAAGCAAGGGCATGAATCACATCATATTTTTATCACTTTTTTTTGGAGTGGGTCAGGGCTGAAGGCTGAAACAGTCCTGGTGAGTTTGCTCCCAGATACCTCTGCCCTTATTGCGTTCAAAATGCTAACCTTTATTGACATCTTACCATGGTGACATCTAACATGATGTTCCTTTTTCGAACCCAGAAGCTATAACCGACTTTATCAGACTTGAGTCATATCTAAACTGCAAATCCAACGTGTCAGGCCATTAGTCGCCCTGAGACTGTTTTACAATTTTCGGAGGATTTGTCAAATTGATGTGAACATCAGAACTGCGGTTACTGCCCAGTACCAGGCTCTTTGGAGGAATTGTGATAAATGGAAATTGTCTTGACGTTTCAGTTTGGGGAAAGGCAAGATTTTTTTACCAAGTGCAATACTTGATCATGTTACAGAAATGTAAAATAAGGTCAATTTAACAAAGGTCGTGTTTCATTTAGGCTCAGATTTCAGTGCTCCTCTTATACCAAAATTACTTCAATTCCCCTGGAGCACAGATCTTGTATCAGCTTTCTGCCTTCAACCCCTAGTAATAACCCATATTGGGAACAACACTAAAAAGACCTCAGATCAGTGGTCAACTTCTCCCAACTTGGTCTATGCTGAGAGGAGGGGAGGAAAGCATCAATCCAGCCCATTAGCCCTCGGCTCCCCCCGGTGACAGGTCCCGCCCCTGGCTGATGTAAACCAAACTTCCTGTTAGGAGATGAAGAAGCCTGTCAAAGCGGCTGCAACTACCTCAGCCCCTGTCAACCCTCCCTCTCTGATGCTCTCGTATAAAATCGAAAATCAATTGTAAATGTGGGAGAAGGGAAACAGCGGGAGACAAAGGGACGTGTCCATCTCCGGTGGAGGGGTGTGCAGAGGGGAAGCAGCAGAGGCAGACGCCGGAGGGCTGCAGGGTAAAAGAGGGAGGTACAGGAGGACGTTCGTGAGCATGAAGAAATCTCAGCAACCACCCTCTTTTTTCGCTCTAACTTTCTGTCAAGCACTAAGTATAAACAGCAACTGTCAATACCAGGAACAGCAAGGAAATATACTGGTGAGGCATAATCCCAGCACAGAGAGGGCTGCAGAAGGTAATGATGCCAAACAGGGATTGTAAACAGTTTGGAGCGTGAGACTGACAACATTTCACTGTCATAGATTACAGGATGCAATTTTATCATGGACTTATCACTTAAATGCACCTTTCTAATACATGTTCTCCTCTCTAATTGCAGTACATCATCGGAGGTCGTTCCATTTGACCAAGGTTTCCCAGCGTATGGGCTCCTCCAACTGGCCTGATGATAGGAATGATGAACACCGCTTCATCTCATCATGCCTAATAGTGTATTGATCCCATCTGGGTAGGAATGACTGCATCATCTTCTTAGTTGGCCTGTGTCATCCGGCCAGGCTCGTTACTTTACATTACAGTCGTTTAGCACTGCACCCTACAAAACACCTCGCATTGGTTTGTTGCTGTGAGATAGCAGTTGTTGTTTTTGGCAGTAATAACCTCAAACATCAGACCGGTTTCTTGTTATCACTGGTGTGAGATGTCACCTAACTTTGCTTTGTATTCGACCAAAAATTGTTGGTCGAATTCTTGTAGTATCGACCTATACATGTGCCCCAAGGTGTACAGCTGCAGAGAAGCAGAAATAGTGTCATTGCACCGACTTCCCATCAACCACTCTGCCTCAGTCCTGTACGGCTGCCAGCACCGCCAACTTCAGCCATGCAGCTACTCTCTCCTCCCCCCCCCCCCGTGTTTCTTTCTGTCTCTGTCTCCTCAGTGGGGGTAATCAGCCATTTTCCAGCTAGGTAATTCCTGCTCAGGAGTGCATGTGGCCGGGCACTGCGGAAATTCATTTTTTGGTTTAATTTCAGGCCTATTGATCGTAGAGTGCTTTATGGCTGTATGACATCCATAATCACAACAACAGTGTGACAGCACAGATAAATAATGTGGCGGAGGGGCAGGGAGAGAAGGAGGGATGTGGGGATGGAAGGGAAGGAGAATTGAAAAGAGGAAGAGCCTGGCTCCATCTCTTACTGCATTCTGTATTAATTACCGAGCTCCACCCTAATACACCCCGCCACCCACCACCCACCCCCCCACCCCCTGACCTGATTGATCTGAGCTCAGCAGCCATAAATTAGTTTTCTTTCCAAACTTATCTGAAATGTGTTTGTTTAAGCATCCATTAAAGGATAGGAGCTACTGCACTAGTAATTAGTAAGGCTACTGTAATATCTGTAATTATTATGATTAGTGGAGCAGAATTAAGTTACTGCTATTGAACTCACAAGGGGCCGAAGCCGCAGCATGCCAATGAGTTTTTACCCTCATGCTGTAGTGGAGGGCACGCTACAGCAATATAACTGCTAAATAAACACATCTCCAGTGGAATTAGGCAACCCTGGACGAATACTGAAAAGCCCAAAAATTAATGGACCAAATATTTATATCCTAAATTTCACAGCATGAAATAAGCTTGTCGTGGTAGAGCGTGTTGGCTGATTTACAACATACCACAGGATAAACCTTTTATTAGGTATTTATGGAAAGGTGCAAAGCCACATTCCTGGCCCGGTGTGGAGTCATTTTTGTCCTGTGCAGTAAGCGTAAACACTCTGTTTACCTGTTTTAGTTGGTCGGCCAGTCAGAAACAGCTCGGGCCAGTCCAGTCCAGTCCGGTCCGGTGTTCAGATAGACAACAACCTGCCCAGTCCAGTGATCTGGTTTAGGCTGGCAGAGGGCAGAGCGTGGCGGCAGCAGATCTCCTGCCCTGACCAGGTGTTTATACAAACCCAGCTATGTGTCCTCGTATATGTGGTGTGTAACCTCACCGCAACCTCTCTCGGTTTTACTTACCCTTAATGCTAGCTACTAATGCTATTAATGCTTATATCTATCGTGCAATGAAATGGGATACACTGAAAAGTCCTAAATGCGACCATTTTTACCGTACATGCAGTTAAATAACAATAGTGTCTAATAAACAGTGGTGCCAGTGACGCGCAGGGCATAAAGCACACCTCCTCTTGTTGTTGGAGTCTGAGGGGGCTGACAGCTCCCTGCTCATAAAATGTCTCAAGTCAAAAAGGCGATAAGGATGCAGGGTTAATGCGGCTTGGCACACAGTTTTATTTGTGCGGAGGCAGAGAAGCCCTTCTCTCCTCCCCGCTCTGGAGAGTCGAGCAGAGTAGATACTGTTGCAGGATGGGGAGAAGTGGGGAGCCCTGGGACTCATTCAAGAAATGACACTGTGCAGGACCGATCAATATATTACATATTGTACATATATCCCACATACAGAATCGTGGGTGTCATGCCATGACAAGGAGCAATAAAGCCATAAAAGACAGGGGAAAAACTGACCATAAATAAACTGATTCTCGGTCATGTTTCCTGTAAACGTCTTAGTTTCTTTAATCCAGGGGTTCATAAAAGATCGTCCCACCGCTACACATGCACGCAGGATGAAACGTGCCTCGCTAACAAAGCTGTTTGTTTGTTGGTGTTAGGGATGAGTGCCACTGGGAGTGAATTGTATTACACGGCTGCACACCACTGGTCCGCTGTAGTTATTTGTATGTGAGTCAACACCCAGCCTGCTGTCTTATTAGGTAGGGCCAGTGACCCTATCGTGGACACGACCTGTTAAGAGAAGCCGCCTTTTCTTATCTGCATGCCCTTGGAGTACGCGCCCATTGATATGCCACCTTGACTCTATCTTCATGCCAAGATGCTTCCAATTATGCGAGCCGCTGGAGTGAGGCGGAGCGTGGGTTTCTCTACGATGAAAACTGGTCCATAGTTAATGTGATCCTGCTGCTTTTCCCCCCACAGGGATGGCTTTCACACATGGGGTAGAGTTGAAAGAACAGCTATTTCTCCCCACTTCCCACTTCACCACTTCTCCCGCAGACTCGACGACCCCGTAAGGGAGACTGATCCGTCTAGTAGATGGGTCGTCAGCAGGGTCTCAGCTCGGTAACACCCTGTATTCATTACGGTCTGCAGTTCAATACATCACGTGTGGTGAACACTGACATTAGTCCCCGTGTGTTATCAATCTTAATTCGGCTGGGTGCTGCCTCTCTTTGGGGCGGACTCAGCTGACTCCGACAGCCAGCCGTGGCGAGGTGACCGCACAGTCAGGGCAGCCCTCTGACTGACAGCGGGCTGTGAGTCAACTGAAGTGACAGCCACCGGGAACGTGAGAGATGGATGGAGAAAAGAAGTATGAGAGCAGACTTTATAGATAGCCTGTGGTTGGATACCCTGAGTGATGCTTGTGTCAACTCTCTCTTCCAATATCCAATGTCTGCGTCCATGTCAGGCCTTCAACTCCCTCCATCCCCATCCCCTATGACTTGCCGTCATCTGTCTCTCTCTCTGCTCTCGCTATTATCTAAACTTCCCCTCCTCCAATATGACTGTGGACATCTATAATACACTGGCTTGTACTTTTTAGACTGCACTTCTAGTGAGGAAAATGCTTCTCACTCTTCTCTTCATTGCTAGAAAAGTTCCCATCCATTTTCCATCTGCATTGTTCCTCTCACTTCCAGAAGAGGGCAGCACTTCTTTACTTAATGTTATTGTAATGCGAACCCTATACAGTACTCATACATTTATAACTATGCTGCTATGTAATTTATGGGGACGCTGAAAGGGAGGGGGCTCGTCTGAAACTCTTATGAATGGAAACACGCAGCCAGAAATCATCATCTTGACTTTTTCCACATAGAAAAAAAACAAAAGTCAATATGATGCTCAACTCCTGCATTGCCTCTCATCCCTCTAATCGAATCGCTGCCAATTTACTGTTGTGAAATTGAAGATATTCTGGCCAAAATGAAGCCTGCCATATAAAATAGCATCCACAAAGTAATGGAATACTCAATTTCAGAAAACATAAAAACTATACAGCCACCCCCTCCATCACTACCCTGGTATATCCATCAGCATTCTCTCTCTCTCTCTCTCTCTCTCACTCACTTTCGCTCTCTCTCTCCCCTCAGCTCCCCTCTTCGTTTCCCCATCGCTCCCTCTTCGTTGCTACTGCTCCACCCTATAATCACGCCGGTTCATGGCTCTCATTTGGAGTGGTATATATAGCAGTAATTGTCAGGGTGCAGTGCTGAGACTGGGCAGAGCATGTGTACTCTCTCACAGGGCTGTTTGCTGTAAATCTCATAGGGGAGAGGAGAGCATAGGGGGAGCCGGAGAGAGAGGGTGGCCCCTGCAAATACACACACACACACACACACACACACACATACACACATATACGTGCACACAGCACAGTAGATGCACATAGAGATAAAGTAGATTAAAATTATACAAATAACTAAGTAATATACACAGACAGACTGTTCATTTGAGATATTTGTGTCTCTATTAACCTGTAATTACATCATACAATGATTTAGTCTCTCAATGGGGCTGAGATGGTTATTGAATGTGTCTCATAATGTGTTTTTACTTAGCTGGTCATTACTTAGCTGAGTGTCTCTTATCAGTAAATATTAACACTGCCAGTTGATGGGTTAGGGCCTGACTTATCCATATGTCAGGTGGTCTGTCTGTGGACACACACACACACACACACAGTATAAAACAGGTGAATCACCAGAGGATGAAAGTGAATGTTAACGGGCATTCTCATCAGCTTTTCATATATATAGCAGAGCTCCTCGCTGTCCCATGTGAATGTGATAAAAAACAGACTTAATATCATAAAAGGCGGCACAGAAAAACAGTGAGCTGTTCCTGTTATCATGGCTGCCACGTGGCTGCCAGGGCAGACAGTCTTGCCCAATAATCTGGAGTTCGATCACAATAATCCCTCCTCGTCTCCCTCTAGATAATAAACCATGGAACGTTGCTTCCAAAAGAGATGATGACAAAACCTCTTAGCCAATCCGGTTTTGTGTGTGTGTGTGTGTGTGTGTGTGTGAGAGAGAGAGAGAGAGACAGGGTGGGGGTTCCTTGTAGCTTGTAGGGACAGGTCTGTCATTCAGAGAGCACACACAGTCTCCATTGTGGACCTGTCTGTGATCCCCATCGGGCCAGGGTGGGGCGACACCGGGCCTCCCGAATAAAAACACGTGCCGCAAACAGGAAGTGGGTCTGTAAGGATAAAATGAGAACAGGGTGGCTGAGTGTTTATGAATTCTCATTTTTCCTCTACTCACTTTTTCTCAAATCATTTTCTCTCTTGTTCTGATCTTGATAAGCCTTCCATAGTGGCTTCAATTTGCTTGGGTTGCAATGTGTCTGTTTTTCCATACACATCCACACTGCAAAAAAACATCCATCTTAACAAGTCATTTGATTTATATTGACTCTTAAAATAATCTGTCAGTGTATTTCTCTCTCCGTCAACTTCGTAGTGAGACCTGATGATGTTTTACTTTTTAGAAATGTGATTTGAGTTCATTTTTTTAGCCTGGCTTTCCTATGGGTGAGCGACATTAACAGAGACAAAGAAAGAGAGAGAAAACACAAAGACACCCAGAAGAGTACTGTAAAAAGTAGAGCACACTGTAAAACGTTGAGGCCTCTCCGGTTGAAGCCGTGGCTTCACAGCGTTTGTTCTGGCTCACTGATGGAGACACTTGTGGAGGATGTGAACTATGAATTCATTTTGCAGTGGACAAAGTGGAAAGATTAAAACCATAAACATGAAGCGTCATACAGTTTCTCATGTAATGTAATGTTTCTAATCACATAGTGTCTGTTAACAGAAACATCTGTAAATGTAGAGCAGGCGCTGGGACGTTTTGATAGATAGGACTGGGTGGTAGTTAGGGTAGTTAGGGTTTTGGTGAGGGTTAGGAGAAGTATGGAAAATGGTAGTGAAGTATGGAAATTGTTTTTCTCTCAAGAAGAACATACTATTATACTGAATAAATATGAGCAAACACAAAAACACAACAGAGAAAAGTAACACAGTTGCTGCTGCTAAGGCCAGAGAGGATTGCTGGAGGAAGAAGGCAGATTGTGTCATGTAGTGTACATGTGTAGATGAATAGGCCTGTCACTGCTGTCACGAAGGGTGTATTTCTCATTGATACTTAAAATGGACATTTCTGGAGTGCATAATAACACGTGTGCTTGCATGTTTGTTTACAGGAATATAGTGTGCTGATATTTGTGGATGCATGCCAGGGCATGAGAGGATGTTTAATGTGTGTGCGTGAGTACACTCCACCAACCCAGGTGCTCTACTTTCAAGTATTCTTTTCCTGTTTGCCCAGCAGCTGTTTCATCTCAGTATTGACTTGTGTTTTCTTCTGAGTGACCACTTCACAGCTCAGCTGTTTTGCTACTGGGTGGACTTGTCATCCGTGTCCAAATCAGACTTTTGTTAAGAGTACATTTCCAGACATAGCTGATTACCACACCCACTTCTACCAAATTTGATATGCTTGAATTTAGTCATTAGTTCCTGGATACTTTTGTATATTTTTGTTACTGAAATAGTTTGGCAATATTTCACTTCCCATGGGTGCAATGTTTGCATGTGATTAAGTCACAGAAAAGCTAACAACTTGAAAGGGTTTTCTTTGGACAACCTGCTCATTTTAGGAGAAGCCTCCTATAATAAAGTGCCAGTACCGGTCTCTACACCTCTAAAAATGTGGACCTCTGATTGCCTGACTAACTTGTTCAGGCAGATATCATCTTCCCGCAAAATGATTTGTCTCAAATGTATTGGAGCAGGTGCAAGGAAAAAGGCTTCTCATACTACGGCCTCTGTTGCCCTCTTGGCACAGAGAAAACACGCTCCAGGTTCATCTGAGCCTCTTCATCATGAACATTCTGTTGGGTCATGCATTAAGAACAGGAACGAGGCAGGAAGCAGGCAGACAGCTTTGTGTGTGATAAAGTTTTATTGATTCACAGTAATGATGAATGATGAAAGTGGATTGTGATTTGTTCTTCAACTGAACTTTGCCTCCAACTCAGCCAGTGTCTATCCAAAGTTATCCTCATCCTCCCCAAGGCAGAAATGTCACAAAGTTTGTTATCGTCATACAGATTATTTTTCAACATGTGAATACAGATTCTTTTTTTAGTAAATGTGTTGACAAACCAAACAACTCATCATCATGTATCACAGCTAAACGCAAGCCAAATCACATGCCATGAAATTGTATTTTTTACTGTTTAAATGAGGTCAAAGTCCCTGAGAGCACAGCTTTTTTTTATGGACATGATTGAAGATAAGCACCGTGTTAGCTCACACTCTCAGCTTCAAGACACAATGTAGGCATAGCAGGATAAATGGTTGTCTAACTGGCCACGTAGAACGATATCCCAACGCTATGGATTTCTACAGCATTGATACACATACAGTAATTAGATATGAGTGTGGTGATTATGAACCAAACTATATGAGTTACTTAAGCATACAAAATTAAATAACACAGAGAACAGACGATGTTAATATGTCAATAGCAACTGTACACAAGCACAAAACAATAGATAAGCATGTCATCAAACACTCCTTTTAAACGTGCAGCATTTTATCTGCGACTTTAATTGGTAACGGGGCCGATTGTGCAGGTGGACTGCGGTTGCAAAAGTTCATTTCAACGCTAAAATAGTTTCTAGGGCTCCTTAATGGACGCCAAATCAAGAGGGACCAGCAGGGAGAGGAGAAAATCTGCTAAAGGGATTCATTAAGTCTACTCTTGTCTTTATGAGTGACTTTGCCACAACAACGTGTCCTGGAAACTGTCCATTAGGTTTAACCGCTATGGACACTGAGCCAAACACTTCAAAAGACACTAATGGAGCAAAAGCAACATGATTCAGACAAGCGGCGAGAAGCAGAGTTTGTAGTTCCACGCTGTAAAGTTGATGCAGTTTACATCATTGTTTGGTGAGGGCTGTATAGAAAAGCGACTGATTCAGGGAAGATGTGGAAGGGCACAGTACATTTCAAGCAGGCATTTCAAAACAGGGCCGCTGTTTACCACGTTTTTTTTTTTTTCTCCCAGACAAACATGTTGTTCACTTTGGGAGCTGAAAATGCCAGCTTGTGGTCTCCGTAGCGCTGCCTGCAAGAAAGGCAGCTCTGGTAGTAAAAACTCGCTATGTCTGCATCAAAGTTCCTCCATTCGCTCTCACTTCCTCTCTTTCTCAGACTTACTCTGTCTTTCTTTCTCAATCTCTCTCTCTCTCTCTCCCTGTCACCTCTTTCCCTGTCTAAACCTCTCAGAATCTGTTTAACTGTTTCTTTGCGTGTGAAAAGATCAGCGCTCCCTCTTTCCGTGATCCCATATGTAACAACTCCATACTGTTTCTTTACACGGCTCATGCTATAGCCTTAACCTTAACCGTAACCCTGAGACTAACCCAAACAGACTTTAATTAAAAGGCTTTTTATATGCTCTCAAACCCAGCCTGCCTACCACAATACTGTGGGTTTTTTCAGGCCTGCTTCACTCCCATCAGAACGGCTGAGAGAGAGAAACTGTACAGTTATAGTTGTTTTAATAACTGAAATAAATCAACAGTTGCATCATGGGCATGTTGACCTTTTCTAATAATTATGTCCTATAACTGTGAAAGGTTTCCTCCCAACATGCTAAAGCATATTCACTATTGAGGTTAAAAGCTAGCTAGCTGTGTATGTGTGAAATCCAAGAATAAATAAAGTTACAGCATAAATAGTACATTGCATATGAAAACTAAACAATGCAAGCTTTAGATTTCACTTCCTCAAGTGTAAAAACACAATAAAAGTTTAAAGGATTAAAGATAACATCCTAGAAAGTCAATTTACGGCTAATTTAAACAGGGGGGGGGGGGGGGGGCGATATTTTCAATACTGATGTTCAAAAGATAAAGTGCTTCATTCCATAAAAATCATTTGACTTCTTCTAACACCAAATCTAGATGAGAAGCAAATCTAAGTAGGCTCATTTCTAAAAGACAACACCGAAGCAATAATAAAACACCTAATCAATTGTAAAAACTATCGGAAAATGCATTGTACAACACCTGAAATGTAGTGAGGCTAATGTAACAACATACAGTATCATTTAAGAGCACCAATATTGATTACGCAATCCAATAGGTAAATAATCTGGGTGGAATAATCCCAGCAAAGGACAGAGCCAATTCTAGTTCCTTAAACCACTCGCGTTGTTGTTGTTTTGTTACGGAATATAACTTTTTTGTCTTTCTCAGGCTTTCATATCTTCTCGTCTTCTTTATTTGTAGTATTAGAATGAGATTTCCCAACATTATCGGGGTTTCCCTCAGTCTTTGTGACAGATTAGCTATAGTGACATTAAGGTCATTCATACATCTAACTTCTGAATAGCTATGTTAAGTTACTAGTAGTCCACATTCACAGAAAACAGTTTGAATTGATATCCAATTTCTTCTTACTTAACTGGAGTAAAAATGTGTTGAGCCTAAACGGCACCTGTTCCACTCTTGTTGTCAATGGCTGTTCAGGTTGAGAGAATGGAGTCTCTGTGATGGTCTCTTCTGCAATGTGATGCGCTGATGGTTTACGTAATCCACATCTGCCAAGGAGATGGACAGGCGCCACTCTGCGTGTTCTCTGGTATTGTGGGTCCTAAGGTGCAGAGACCCCCGGGCCCACAGACCTCAGCCCACCCTGAGCAGTCACTAGGCCCCACTGGGAGGCCTTCATAATGGGCCCTGGGATGGGCTACACAAAGTTATTGGTGATCTGCCTCTGGTGCTCGAACAGATCTTCAATCTCTGCACTGTACGCATCGCCTTTGAGGAAAGAAAACAACAACAACACACAGTCAGACACCAGTGACAGAGACAGCGAGAGGAAGGGGATAGGGGGAAAGTGTGTATTTCTTGTCCTCACCTGCATGACATCCATACATGTAAGCTCTGTGACCATCGTACTTGCATCGACATCTCATGACGTTGTTCATGAAGTCGGACTCAGCCATGTCCAACGCGGGGTTAACTTCCACCTGTAATGGGACACAATCACACACACACACACACACACACACATGACCTCTGTTGACACTTCATGACCAGGCACCGCCCTTCATTATCACACTGGGTGGGTGTGTGTGTGTGTGTGTGTGACCTTCTGACTTGCAGCTGCTTACTTCATCATCACCACGGACACATTTATTAGAAAACAAGGGGAGGTTTATCACTTCATTGTTCTCTCCTCCAGCCAATATCTCCAGGCTGGCCAGGCGCATGGAGAAACAAGGAATAAGACTACATGCTCCTTGGTCCACACGCTGAGAAAGCCATTTGAAATAAAGATCAGTTGGACGTAAAATTGGTACAGAGCCTGTTATTAAAAGGCTCTCGTGGCTGGTATTGTTTTTATAGTCCATCCCATTCACATCCATAAAAAGCCGGATGACTTTTCCATACTGTTTCGGAAAGATAAATACACTATTCTTTTTCACGGCACTTTACATCGGAATGACGTTCAATCGGCAGGACTGGCACACATAGGGACTTGCGGTAAAACGCTTGCTTTTACCAGCGTCATACACAGCACGAAACGCACGGCTACATCTTTGAGGAAAGCCCGTCGTAAAAAGTATTTTATAACTCGTATGGAAACTTGTGTAACGCAGCAAAAGACACTGTCGCCCCCACACAGAACATGACAACTCGCTGCAGAAGGGTGGAAGGGTGGAACGGGGATTACTCCACAGCGCTGATTTGCTCTCTCCTCCCACCAACACAGGTATGCGATAATAAGGACTGATTTGCCTCAAATTGAAGTCTGTTGCAAAAATGTAGTCACGCAGAAGCATGTTTGTGTGTCTGAAATTGGTCCTATTCTTAGTGCTGCCATGCATTGTACTAATAGTGTGTTATTTGCAGCGCAGCTCCATAACTGCTGATACAACCATTCTCTTAATCCGGTCTGGTGATAATACTGAGAAGCCATTTACTCTAATAGCTGCTCTGTAAACTGCTACACCCACTTTAAGTACAGGTTACAAACAGCTAGCGAGGGAAGTGAGGACAAACTACACACATACACGCAAAAAAAAAAAAACGTTAAAAACTTAGTGAATGCACAAAAACTGTCTCTTTATTTTTCAGGGTAAATTACAGTGTTGGACGGGAGTGTATGAGCCGTTTGCAGAGGGCCAGCGCGGCGGCGGAATGTGTGTTGCTTAGTGAGAAAGTGGCTATAAAAATAAAAACAGGGCAGGAGAAATTCCTCGGTGGCAAATTAGCCGTTCCTAATGGCAGGGGGTACTAGGTGCTGTTTGACTGAAGGGAGGCCATAGTTAATTTGGGTAATTGGTGTGTTTCATTAGCTCTGGGTGGTTCAAGGGCAGGCTTTCTGGCTCTCTCTGTAAAAGCCTGGGATGAGAAAAGCCGAGCATCACCCCCCCCACTTTACTAGATGAACGAAGAACACAGCCAGAGAGAGACAGAGTGCTGTTTTTCTGTTTTCCACTTCTGCAACCTTGGTGACTAACTCCCTGTTTGTCACCACGTGTTCCTCTCAAGTTGGTTATGTCTCCTTCGTGTTGGTCTCCTCAACTCACCCTGACCGTTTGACCTTCAGTAGTTCTTCCCATCTCTCTCTCTCTCTCTCGCTCTACTCCTTTTCCCTCTACCTCCCCCTGTCATTCTTTCTTTCTATCCGCCTCCACACAGTGCATAACTGTGGCAAGGTGCCACTTTGTAATTACGCCCTGCTTAACATGCTTAAAATACACCCAATCCGCATTGCAGGTGCATGTGTGTGTGTGAGTGCATGTGTGTGTGTCTGCCCTGCCCATTATGGGCAAATTAAATAAACCCGTCTCCAATAAATAGAGAGGTGTAATTACCAAGGGCCTGATTGAGTGTAACCCCTGAGAAGGATTAGGTAACAGCAGTAATTAACAGACAGTCAGTTACACTGTAACCCCTCTCCCACGGCTGGGAGGTAATCGGCGGCACGCTGAGATTAGTAGTCTGAATTTGAGCTGGAGGATAATGGGAGATGGAGTCCTTGATGTGTTCTACTCTGGTGCCCACAATGACACGACTGATTGACCTGAGGCAAAGTAATGACAGAGAGAGAAGAGTGAGGGGGACCAACCGGACTGTGACTAAGGGAGGACTGGATGTTTTATTGAGATACACTGTATACACATGAACCCAACCAGCCAAGAGGGACTCCAGGAGAGCCTGTGAATCTCTTTCTCACTGTTAACTGTTGATGCTTTTACTTTAGCACAGAGTTACTGTGGTTTGATCAGACGGTATTGTTGCAGGAGGGGGAGGGGTGAGAAAGATGAAATGTCCTCTGACCTGAAAGATGTAGTCTCCTGGCCGTACATCCGTCACGTCGACCCACTGACAGTCGATGTCATGGCGATAGGTATCCCAGCAGCCCATGGAGATGCCCTGGTCACCCATGTTGTAGCAGGAGAACCGCTTCTGGAGACCTAACACACACAACAACATCAGTCACATCATCAAAGCTCACTTAATGACTTAATGATTTTTTCCTAATAATAGTTAAGAGCTTTTACCTTGCTGAATTGTACTATACTGTATATCAACTCTGCTTTTTCACATTTAATTTTTTATCCATGACATAACAAATAAATGGAGAGTGAACAAAGAACTACAGCGGTGATCTAATACATTAACCACAAAGTTAAAAGTTTGAAAAGTTACGGCTGACAAATTGATATTAATTTCCTGTCACTATTAGAGAGACAGTGTGTTTTAGGAGTTTTATGATGGTGAACATTACCCTCGGGGCAGTAAGTGTCCTCCAGACAGAAACTGGCCTTGTGTCCCTCTGCCACCCTGGTGCCATTCAGAGTCAGCAGGTCATAATGTGTGAACACCTCAATGCTGTGGTAGTGCCTGGGACAACACAGGGGAGAGTCCAGGTGAGTGTGTGTGTGTGTGTGTGTGTGCAATCACGCTAATGGAACACTAGCTCCCTATGGCTCGTAGCCTAATGACCTCACTTCTAGAACATGAGCGCGGGTGTCACGGTAACACCTCTCACAGAAGCTTGTTTTAGCGCCTGCTAGGTTGCGCTGTTTACCCATTCTGAGTGAATGGAGGGCTTTGAAACGCACACATCCACGGCTCTGAAGTGTTGTCGTAAGAGATTAACTGAGGCGGACCTAGCCGTGGCTGACCCTGTCCTTTGTACAACACCCAGTGGGTAGCCAGACGGGCTCAGCGGTCGTTTCCATAGACACACAGGCAGCAGGCAGCTAATGAATCTGGAGAGATGACAACAGTGTTTTCAGGCCACCCGGAACTCACCGGGACACATCTCACACAGCCAACACTGTGGGCTTCAAATGCCTCCTTCTTCTCTCGTGACGACAGACCTGAACGCGCTCTCGTCATCTGACAAGAAAGTAGCCGGGCCTGAGGGGCGGGTTTCTGAGAGGCAGAGTGGAATGTGTTCGGAGTAGACCTGAGGACAATATGTCATCTATGTCAGACTAACCGACTAAATACCGCTAAGGCCCACCGATAGACAAAGGCTCTTATGTGTTAAGCCTATGTTGAGCGTTACCCGCGGACCCCTCGTCAACCACATGTACTTTATCCACTGGCGCTGAGGTCACACTTCCACATGTTTTCTTACCTGGTAGTAATTCAACTCAATTAAATTTAATACAACTTGAATTATCCGACATGGAGGCAATTATGCCATTAATGCAAGTACAACAAAGTCTTGTGTTTGTCAGAATATTCTTGGCAGCTCCACACCCCTCTACAAAACCACACAACCACTCACCTGTAACTAGGACACCCCAAACCACAACTTCCACCCAAAACACTTGAATGACCACAACTACGACCACAACACCCTTGCAATGTTGATCTTTAACCCTGTACACTCTGGCTATACCTTCCAATAACAACCACAGCATATAGTCAACTGGTATATAACCAGTTCCACTGCCAACAATCAATACACCTAGGCCATGTCAAACTCCCATAAGCCCCTGTGGTATGCTGTACCTGTGACACTGGTGCCATGTCCAGCTCTCCCTGGTGGCTTTGGGTCTGAAATCGGCACGGCCCAGGTTCATGATGCGGGAGGAGAAGCGCAGCAGGCGGCGGTGGCCGTAGGGCCAGTTCATCCTGGCAGCAGAGGAGGACAGACAGTTCTCCTCATTGGCACAGGTCAGCAGGTGGAGGGGTCGGTCCTCCAGGTAGGCCGTCTCCTGGACCAGCTGGGCATCCAGGACCAGGTCGGGGGCCGCTGGAGCAGGTCAGGAGGGAGGAGTTATGTTAAGATTCAACCAGAGCCAGAGTCAACACAGGAGGAGAGTAGAGAGTTAAGATGGCACCGACTTACTCTCTGAACAGGAGACGCCGGCAGACTTAGTACCGCCTCCTCGGGGACAGTGAACGTGGTTGTTACGGCGACACTGTTGGATTGACAGCTCGGTGCCAACACAGTGGGTTCCACTAAGAATCACATCAGCTGCGTTAGGGTCGCCAGTCCAGTACCAGGTATCCTGCAGAAGGGCGGGGGGGGCGGGGGGGGGGCACAGGACATAGATAGCTTGTCAGGTCTTTATTCTATGAGTAGTATCATAATTCTCCCATGATGAAATCGGAATCAGTCTTGTTTGATTGTTCGTTTGTTTGTTCGTTCATTTGTCGTGTGCAACATTGCAGACATCACTGACCAGATATGGGATTAGCCCAAGGGGGGCTACAATTACAGGTCAAAACATATATATAACATACATATATAAAGGGTTTACTGTTGCCTTTTAGTTATGGACTGCACGTGTTGGAGAGGTGGGTTGTTACCTGGTGAGCGGTGGCAGCGAAGCCCAGGCCCAGTTGTCTGCATACCACCATGGCCTCATTGATGCCCCAGTTCTCACTGCAGACGGCGCCCCAGCGCTTACGGCCCCCCACGTCCATCAAGACCTCCACACGGCCCTCGCCCGGCACTCTGCCACCAGCCAACCTCACCTGGGAATCGATAAAATCCAATGAACGAATGGATGCATTATCAATGGAAGCGGATATAGATGCCCCTTGACGGTGTTGTTTCCATACCGTGCTCTCCATGCCAGTCTTGGGGATGTTGCAGCGTGCCGAGGCATCCTGGTTGTGTTTGAACGTCCACAGCGGGACGTCCTGGTAGCTGCAGGCTAGGATGGAGCGCTCTGTCCCCGTACACTGGACATTGTTCATATGGATAGGTCCGGTACCTGGAGGGAGGAGGGGTGAAGGTCGCGTTAAAGAGTGAGGCGAGAGAAAGAAAGAATGACAAAATGGAAAGAGAAAGAGCACCAACGCTGTGTGGGGGTCATCTGACCTAGACACAGTGGCATCACAGCGCAATCTGGCACACACTTTATCACACACACACACACACACACACAGGTGTACCTCTGGGAGATAGCAGATAATTTAATCTCGGTGTTTCATGTGAACAGGGCATTCTCGCTCTCCTTCGGCATCAAACCAACAATAAAAAGCTTCCTATCTGTCAGGGCGAAAGATTCCTGCCAGCCAAGCAGCAGTACCACCAACGTTGTACTCTGGGGATCTGTCACACCTCATTACCACCATTCTGTTGCTTTCAGCACAACAACAACCTTGTGGGTAGTCCATTACCCCGGGTGAGCAGCACAGATAAGTAAGTAAACCTCACTGGAAAGCAAGGCCAATCTATGTCCCGAGAATAACAAGACGTATACCAGTTATTCATTTGGTGTTAAAAACAAGATGATCCCTAAACATCATAGAAGCTGGTGGAAAAAGTAAAACACAGCTACACTGTTTTCAGAAAGCAAAGACATCAATTGTAAACTTGGAAATGAGGTACTATTAAAATCAACACTCATACAACAAAAACCACAAAAACATAGAGAAACAGAGAAAGAGGAGAAGAAAGTTGGTTGGAATGGTGGGGAACAGATTGCAGATTGAAGCCTTCACTCGGTCTGCCTGTGTAGGTTTTGGTAGATTGCAGGCCTGGATCCATACTGGTCATGTGTGGCTTCATGTTCACCCATATGAAAACGGCACAACAAAACCACTTCCGCCTCTATCTGTATTGGTAAAGGCCGCGAGCTCGAGCTAAACTCCCACTGTTTAAGTTATCAGGACAAACACGGGGACCACATGAGGAATCCTCTAAATGAACAGTGACATACTGTATTTAGACATTTTGGGAAATAGGCGGGCTTGAAATGAATTCCAAGAAACTGGTTACACACACACACACACAAACATATACACACACTTCACAGGCATACACATGTTTAGGGTGTTTTACCTCCCTTATGTATGTGCAGTATATATGTACCTCACGGTTAAAATTACACAGCGAGGCAGAAATATACCACTGTGGGTCAGGAGAGGAAATAGAAGCAGAGACATTGTCCCTGTAATTTACTTCACTGATGGTGATGATGAATGTAATGATGATGGGAGAGAGGCGTGGAGTCCGGACCAAGTTTAGACTGTGTTCTTCACTTTCACTCTCTCACTGGCATCAATTTCCTAATGATCAAATTGTGAACTTCAATATAAAATTGCTACGATTGACAGCAGATGTAGTTATTCGTGTAAATGCTAAATTTACACGAAGCAGGGTGAGTAAAAGATCACCTTATAATTAGAATCAGCAAAAGCTGCGGATCAATTGGCCAGATTACAAAATGGACTTTAAGAAATGGAAACAGTTTGACTTTGGTCACATACTTGTTGAGAATAGCACAAATAGTTGGTTAGTGGTTAGGAGGGAAACCCTGTCCTTTTCCTCTCTCAAATTAGCCTCCGTTTTAGGCACATTAATGTAGTGTTTGTAGTGTTTTTCTTTCCATGGAACGTGTCTTTCTGTGTCGCTGATCCAATCCAATTTCTGTCATCAGATATGTCCCATTCTTCTGCCAAGCCTAAGTGGTGAAATCATTTAAGTTTGTGAATCGGTCTGCCTGCCTGCGGACATTTAGGGGATAGAAGCCAACTGGCGTCATCGTCATGTTTCCTTCGGGGCTCTGCTCTTAGGCCTGGTGCACTAGTTAGAAGATAAGAAAAGGTTTTTGATCCCTGTGGGGGATGCTCCACGCTTGTGTGGAGTGTGTATATATGTGTGCATGTACACCACATTTGGAGGCATTCGAATTCAAACGAGTGTTTCAACAAATCAAGATGGGGGAGGATTGTATTGAAAGGAAGGATCTCGGGCTTGGCCTTCTCCGTCCCTCAGCCGTCCTGACAGCCAGTCAAGCACGGCCTCTATCAGGAAGATCCTCTCCTGTGAGGTCGCGTAGACGCAGACCTCTGATTACATGAGAGATTTGATTGAAACACTTGATAAATATTTTTTTAAATGAGGTAATAAAGACAACAATCATGAGCCGTGACACCGAACGACCAGAAAGTGAGAGTGGAATAATATTACTTGCTGTCACAAAATGTTGATTCTTTTTGATTTATAAAGAAATTAAATGGAAATAAACTCATTCAGTGTTTGTACAAAACTATATTTAAAACAATTTATTCTCTGTCTTTCTCAGCAAGGCTTCATTCTATCGTCAAGAGTCTAATTTAGGCCTTTTCCAACACCATATAGACCTGTGTTTATGTGGCCTCCAGAGCACATGGAAAATTATATGTGACAGTAAAATGTCTAAAAGTATGTATGTTATAGAGAGGAAGCCATGAGACAACTTTGATGTCCAGCAGGGCAACCGTTGTGGAAATGTTGTGTGTGTGTGTGTGTGAGAGAGAGTGTGTGAGTGTGTGAGTGTGTATGAGTGAATCGCCAACTCAGGAAAGGCAGTATAAGAAACCTGCATTTCCAGGAAGGAGACAGGAGTAATAAGAGGTAAAAGTAGAGAGTAAACCTGCCATTTGTCAAACCAGACTACAGCTGTGGAGCCACATCACTGAAGTGACTGAATTCACTACACACACACACACACACATTCACACACATACACATGCACAGCCTTGTGGGTGGACGAGGGGAAAAAAGTGGGAATATTAACTTATTTTAGGTAGAAAATGATTTGTCCCCTCTCTCTTGAACCCTGACCTGACAACTAACGGGCCTGACTGAGACCAGACTACGCCTCCACTTAATGAGCGATCTAGACCAGATTTCAGTTCTGCTAGACTCATCAAAAAGGAAGGTGGCAAAAATGACATCATCTGCAGAAAAAAAACCCATTTGAGGGGTTAAAAGGTAAAATGTCCTAATCTAATTTAAACTAAAATATCGTCTGTATGATCGACCACACAGTTAAACCAGCAAGCTGTCATCTCATATTTCATCTTGATTGGCGTGATTAGAGACTACACCCCTGGTCCCAGGCGTGGGGAAGCCATTCTCACATCTCCTAAGGGTGGGGACACCACTAGCACAGCTGGAGGCTGACTGGGCCAGTCTGCTACCCACGACTGGAAATTCAGAAACTGAGAAAAAGGGGCACAGTACTCACAGACTGATGAAAAAGCTCGCTGGAAGTTAGAAGGATTATGTCTGTGACTCGAGTTGGCAAATGGCCATGTAAACAACCATGGCTTATAGTATTACATTTTGTGCGTGTGTGTGTGTGTGTGTGTGTGTGTGTGTGCTGTTTGGGCAGCTGGTGGGTTTGGTGTAGGTCTCACATATCACAGCTGAATATTTGGCAATCAACACATTTGCAGCTTCACAGGGTAACATACACAGACAGCCAGAGACACACACACACACACGCTTTCTCTCTCTCACACACACACACAAAGATTTTCCGACCATTTAGTGGAAGATAGGGTGCAGAGTCTTAGATAAGCACAAGCTTCCCTGGAATGCCATGAAGCGTTATAAACACGCTCAAACAAACGCCCACATCACAGACTCCATTCAGAATAAGTTCCACAGCCTTAGCAGTTTGAAATCCTTCGGTTATGAGAGTGAGGCTTGTCTCACCTTGTCCCATACGGGCTCCAATCATGGCCTCCTGGGCGGAACCGAAGCCCAGCTCCCTGCACACCACGCTGGCCGCGGTCCTGTCCCACAGGTGGTCCACGATGGTCCCCCACTTCCCCTCTCGGAGCACTTCCACGCGGCCCTCGCCCAGCCTGGGGCCCGCCTTCAGACGCACCGGCTGCACACGGGGGAAGCAAGGAGAAAGGCTTAGCATGTGCCTGTGTGCATGCATGTATGAGCGTGCTAACGTAGGCCTAGGTTAGTTCATCTTACCACAGCGGGGTAAGGGGCCTGGGGTCTCCCAGAGGAAATGCGAGCAAACTGGGGTCCCGGTATACACTTGGCCACCGCGTGTCTCCCATTCTTACAAGGGGAGGGACTACGGGGGATTGACAACTGAGCATGACACTCTGACAGGCTGTTCTCAATGCCCCGGCAGTGCACCTTTTCTACCCAGAATCCCTTTCTTCTTCGCCATCATACTCAGTCTAGAAGCAAGTGCAAATACATTTTTAGTAAATTCTTTATTCTGGTTTCCAGTAACCGTCAGATTCATGAAATGAAGTAAAGCAAAGCGTGGTTAGTAAAGAGGACTAATAGTCTCTTTCTTACCTTGTTGAAGGATCTGTGACCTTTGAGTCCCATATTTTCCTATAAAACAAAAAAAGGGAGGGCGGTTAGTTCTGTCTTATTTATATTTACTGAGGTTACTGACACACACATGCCAATCACCCTGTGAGGTGAGCTGGGTGACGCCTTTCCCCTGCAGAGACACAGTAGTTACTGTAAGACACTGCATCAGCTGTTTGTTCTATATGTAGCCATGCCACACAGCAGGGACTTCTTCCACACACACACACACACACACACACACACACACACACACACACTGTTTATCTCAAGTTGGGGCAGCAGGGTGGTGTAGTGAGGAAGTAGGAATAAGCACCCATGTCGGCAAACATCTGCCCTGCTGAAGTGTCCTTGAGCAAGAATCCCTACCAGCTCCAGGGACAGTCGCTGACCTGACCTCTGACCTTCCTGGGGGGATTATAATAAAAAAGGTAAGCTGACTTGGCATCTTGGGGTACCTAAAAAAAGTCTGCTCAAACGCAGAAAACCATACCATACGCCTCCACATATGACTACTTTAGATGAGACCAGGATGAAGTGTATGTGTGGCTTTTTTGGTGAGTGTAAAGTTACATACGTGTGGTGATGACTGGTCTAGTTTGAGGAAGAACGCATTGTTCCTGTTCTCTCTGACCGAGTTCATTTCCCGTCTGACTCCCTCTTTCTCGCTTTATAGACTTCATAGTTGACAGTAGTGTTTATGTTTAGAACAAATGCTCAGTGTATCGTGTGTGCCAGACGTATAAGCCAGCAATGCTTCCTGTTACCAACATAAGGATACGTGTTTGGCAGGGATGTGGAGCAGGGTAATTCCACCCCATGTAGTTTACCTACCTTTTTAAACTAACAGACCTTTAGAATAGAGTTCACTGCCTTGTATAACATGATGTAAACATCAGTTAGTATCTTTTTTTTACAGTTATGATATGGTACAGTCTATTCAGGAAATAAAAACTAAATGAATAATATTCTGCATGTAGAAGTGTCTTATATTAGTGGCTGTTAAATATATGAAATAATCTGGAGATGGTCTTTAGTTTACCACCATATCAACGGTGTCGGGTTGAAGGTAGAAGTTGGAATTCTTCTCTTGCTGCTTTTTGTTTTTTGTTTGTTTAAACAGAGACTCGTGCATAACTACAGGATGCTATAAACTATAAAAGGATAAAAATAAAAACATCAGACATGTTGAAACATGTAGTCAATCTCCAAAACCACATGTAGTCTAAAAAAAATCGTGACATTCAACAACAGCAATGTACAACATTTCTGGGAAATCAGGGTTTGACCAAGCACGCATGTACAAACAAACTCTCAGTATTCTGGCACGATGCTGGTCTGCATGTCCGAGAAACGCCAGAACCAAAAAGAGATTTATACAACAAGCGGGTGGACTAAGTAGAGAGGGCAGCGGAGAGGACAGCCTTCTTTTCCCTTGGCATTCCCGTCACAGACCAGGATGCCCTCAAACCAATGCAAAGTGCAAACACACACACTTGCAGACATTCACATCAATTACTCCAAACACACATACAAATACACACACGTGTGCGCACACATGCAGCTGGCGTTCATCAAAGTAGCCTGTGAGAGGGGAAAAGGGCAAGAGCTGGTGAGGTGCAGTTTACAGTAAAACACACACACACTTTCAGACTTACTCAAACCAACATGGGTCGATGCACTTAAAGGGCAATACCACTCATTTAAAAATCCACACGACATCGCTATGGTCAAAAGCAGGTCAGGTGGCACCTTTTTCAAATTCGATCTCTACGGGGCTGCACATCAGCATGACATCACAGATTGTGGGAGGGCTGAACTCTTCTCGTTTGCTTCTGGCTACTGGATCCAGTCATAAATGTTCACTAGTACAGATGGAACTGTACAAACTACACACTCCAAGGTTAAAATGGTATTTCCCTTTAAGGAAAAAAAAACATCTTTACTGATACTCATACGAAAACACAGGCAGTTAAATATTTGGACTTCCGACATCAAACTGCAGACATTCCTGCCACGCTAAGTCACACACTTTAAAAAACAAACCGAGGATGCTGGAATCAAGAGAAGCATTGTCATTGACCCGATGTTATGGAGATGCTTGAGCGAAGTCACGGGCCGTTGGGTGTAAGCAGTCTATATGCTTTTCCTAAATCACAACTGAACTTGTTTCCTGATGCTGTAAATAGTCAATGGGCCAAAAATGGGTTCAAAAACACAGATCATTTCATTTCATTTAGTGCAAAAGCAGTTGTGAGGAGCTACGCTGATGAATCATAAAGTGCTGTGATGCATGACAAATACATGACACATGAACGAAGCCATATGTGATGATGTGATGTGAGACCTGGTGTAAACTGCGACTGAATTTAGCACTTATCCTTAACAGTGTCTTGAATTGCACTTGTAAAATATGTTGAATGCGTTTACCATGTGGCTCGGTAGTAACATGTCATCAAGAACAGACACAGAAGAGTAGACACACACACACACACACACACACACACACACACATTTTCCCATGAGGCAAACACGTCTGTGACTTGATTGTGACCTTACCACAGACCAATCACCCTATTTTTTTCCTCAGAAACCCACACTGACTATGAAGATCCAATACAGGACTACTATACAGTCTATAAACGATGCCCCCAGGTCTTTAATTTAACTGACTTAAGAGTAGTGTTTGTTCATGTTGTTCATTACAAACCATGGCAGCATCACACACACATTTCACACACTTTTTCAAAATATAAAATCAAATAAAGGATGGCTCCATGTGAACGCTAGAATTGTAATAGGCGGTGGGAGCAGTAATACCTAACTGAGAGCTTCAATCCACAGTTATGTGCTCATGCGATGTGTGACTGGATCAGTATTAGTCTGTTTTGAAGTGTTTAAGTGTTGAGCTTTTCCCTCCATAGCATTCATCAGCCTGCTTATCCAAAGAGGGAGTTCCACCCCTCGTTGTTGAGCAAAGAGACAAGAGGCTAATGATAGGAGTCCCACCCGCCTGTTAAAGTACAAGCATCACTCCGCGGTTTCATCACTGGGTTTCATCACCCTCACACACCCTTCTTCTTCTGGCTTATACCCTATACCAGGGGTGCTAAATATGATAAGACATCTTGCCATTAAAGCTTGAGAAAAATTTCAGATGAACTCTGGCACACTGCGTTTTTCTCAAGCTTTAATTGTGAAAAGTGTTTAAAAAGTATTGATCATTTAGAAATACACAAAGTCTATCACATTGTTTGTAACGTGCCATGAGAACTTATCTCAAACATAACAACTCAGATATAACTAAACTGCAAAACAGACCAAAAATAAAACACACTTTGGTCATCAAGGTCGAGGACCTTGCATTTCAAATGGTGAGCTGCTAGGAGTCACTACGTTTCAGCTCGGCTTGGAAATCCGGGGCTCCACATTCTGTTCCAAACCACAAAAAGAGCCACCGGCATGAACACAGAAATTAAAAGATGGGAAAATAAATTAGAGAGATCATGTGAGGAAGATCACATAGACCTGAGACACCAAACCAGACTTGGTCACCCAAAATGTCACCCGAGGGACTGTAAATGATACCCCCACGGCTTAAGAAAATTCCAGCAAAAACATAATTAAACATAAAATGCCGGTTAAGTCCCCAAATCGCTGCACAGTGACCGAGAAAGACAGACAGCTGCTGACACAGCGACCCACTGCAGGCTCCAGCTGTAATTGGGACATATTTCACACTAGCAAGCGAAAACCTGAGCAGTCTGAGTATTGCTCTTGTCTCTCTTTCTCTCTCTCTCTCTCCCTCTCTCTCTCTCCCTCTTCCTTCTTCTACAACTCTCTCACACACACACAGCTATAATTGGGGGTGTTTTTTCACTCTCAGCAGAAACCCTGGAGAGCCTCAGTCCTACCCAACCTGTAATTACAGCATCTTCAGAGTCCCATCCAAGAGACACAGGCAGCTGGGAGACATGGCATGGTCTGGGCTTTCTAAGAATGGACCGGAGAGAGAGAGAGAGAGCGAGAGCAAGGTGGAGAAAGAAAGGAGGAGTGGCACCGGCTTCATTTGGTCAGGCCAATGCAAAACAACCCAACAAATTCTGGCAAATGTTAAAAGGTGGAGATGTAACATGAAAATTCATTCACGTTGTCTCGAAATGACGGGAGGACCTTTTGTTCTTTGGTGACATGTGAACATACTGAAATTACAATAGCAGCTGCAATTAAAGTCACAGTCTGCAACTTTATATAATTACCCATAAACCCAGACAGAAGCAGGGTGCATTCAAGTTCACAGCTACATCCAAGTATTCTGTTTTTTGGTTCTCGTATGTAAACATCATATCCCATTCACAATTACCCAGATAAACCTTTATCTGATTATGAGACACCAAATAAGATCAAATGTGACACTGAGGCACCTTAACCTTATAACAGTAGGAAAATACTTCTATCCAAAATAAATAAGGCAGTAAACAGGATAGGAGCTATTATCCACAAAACTGTATGTGTTTAAGACCACATATAAATACATCTCTTTATCTCTGGACATCGTAAACAGGTACCGATATGGAAACAAACAAATCATCACGGTTCAGACGGGTAAACCGCCAGACACCATACCCAGGGTGCACGGACCAAACTCAATCAAGTCATGACCGCTTCCATAGCAGAGCCTTGTAATTTACACACACACGCACACGCACACACACACAGAAAAAACCTCAACTTGATGACGGTTTGACATTAAGGCCTCGCCAGCTTTTCACTGTCCATTTAGAAGCAGATATGTTGGCTATATTATTTGTTGTGGCTTGGATCAGAGACTCGTAAGAGCCCATTGGCTGCTATTATTTCACTTCCTTTCCCTTGACCTTAGAGGGAGGTTTAAAAACAATGTCCTGGAAGAGCCAGTGAGCAGCTTCCCCGTAGGCTTCACTCCAAGTCCTTCAAGCTACAGCAGTCCCGTCCTCCTCCGTCACATCACTCTTCTTGGTGAGCAGCCAAGTCTCTCTCTTACGTTTTTCAGCCGTACAGATCCATCCATGCCATCCACCATCTCGTTCCTCACACACCCGTTACTTTGCACTTCTCATCTCCCATTCTTTTCATAGCCTGGCGGATGGTGTGCGGTGATAGAAATCAAACAGAAGCAGGAAAGCCATTGTGGGAACCTGTGTTCTAGCAAACGATCCCGTTCAGACCACCCTGTTCAGCTACTGTGCATCCTTTTCATCCTTCATGTTATGATGCCTGAGGCTGCCCTCCTCCAACAATAGCATCCAGTTATAGCTTCACTGTGTACCCATTAACATGGCCACCCAGACTTCCGCGGAGATAGCTTAATTCAAGGGCAATGCAGAAATACTTTCAGCGAGTGACTCATACTCCGATACGGGCAGTTTGTAAAGTCTATAAACGAGTTAGAAAAGTCTATAAAGGAAATGAATTACCCCTAAACAGCAGCGACCTTTCAGCAAGCAAGTGGAATCTAGCACCTAGAGTACGGAGCAGATGTTGTGGTCTATCACCAGTTGACTCAGACTAACCCGGGCCAAGTGAGAGAAAGAATAGCGAGACTGTGATTCACCCCATAGCCAGCAGCTCTCTAGGAACAAGATCCAGCCGGGTCCCCCCATCCTGTCTAGTCAGGACAGTGTCATGGACAGAAGCCATTCATTCTCGTAACGGCACTGGAGTAATTCTCTCTGCTAATGTGTGGTCCTGCTGCGGCTGAGAGCAGAACCTTCCCAAAACCACCGTCAACTTTTTTTTTATTTTTTTTTTCAACAAGAGGAGAGGAAGTGCAGTTCGGTGTCGAAAGGGCAAAAAGGAGACACCCAAATACATCCATACGAAGCGTTCAGGCGCATACGCACGTAGGCATGTGTGTACATATGTTCGCACACACACACACATTGGCAGGATGTCAAAAAAACGCAAATGGCCGAATGAAAAAGTGCGGAGACGAATGGCTGAGTTAAGTCCACAGAGGGAGCCCTGCCAATACGACGAGTCACTTCACAAAGAGCCGATCTCCGGTGGCCTGCCTCTGCCCCTCGCCACAGTATTGATGGGACAGTTAAAGAACAATCAGCAGTGATATTACACCTCCTCACAGGAAAAGTTAAAAGTTAAAAGTGGGGCTGTTTGTCTAAGAGCTGCAAGTTGAAGATAGCATCAGAGAGTAGACAGACAGAGAGAGTCACGGAGATAGAGAGAAAGAGAGAGAGAGAGAGAGGAAGAGAGAGAAAGAGTGAAAGGCAATGAGGTGAGCAGAGGTGATTTGCCTAGAGAGAGGTGTAAAGAAAGGGCAGCAGAGACAGGGACAGAGATCCCTTTATCATCATCCTGAAGCTGAGGACAGGAGGGGGAGCAAGGGGGGAGAAGGGGGAGAAGTGGCTGGGGGAGGAAGATAAGCCAGACAAAAGGCCTTTACTCAAAGTTGCATTAAACGGGATGCCACTGTTTTTTTTCCTGAGGATGTGTGTTTATTCATTTAACAATGGGATGAATCGCTTGGTGGATGCCCTTCAGAACTACGGCCAATTGCCTCGCTGCTGCAGTCTAACAAGTTGAGTTCATAGGTCAACTGGAATGATGTCAGCTGGGGTAGAAGGAGAGGGCCGGACTCACTTGTATGTTTTGGCGTTGTGCTGGGTCGCCTCTGGGAAGCCAAGCATCCCACACACCACTCTGCTGCTGTTGAGAGTCCAGCCCAGGTCACACACCTGCCTCCATCTCCCAGCGTGCTTCACTTCCACCACGCCCTCTGTGATCAAGGTCTTCCTCTTGGTGGCCATTAGGATGGGCCGCAGACGCACCTCCTCGATGCGCACTTTACCGTGACCCTGGGGGGGGGAGGTGAACATCAGAACATCTATTGTACATATTATACACCAGTAAGAATCACATGAGCTTTCAGGTGCCTGTCAGGTAGCACACGTCTCATCAAAAGGATATTTATTGAGTTACAGAGTGCCAAATCCATCCAGTACTGCTGTACCTGGTAGTGGAAGCTGGGGATCTCCTGGGGGTGTCCATTGCCATAGTAACCCTGTCCTGGAGTCCTGCGGCTGGCCAGGATGCCCTGCCATTGGGGCGAGGGGCTGACATTGGGCCTCAAGGCAATGGAGTGGCCCCTCTGGTCCGGCCTGCGCTCAGGGGTGCACACCACCCCCAGGTCCTCCGTGTGCTTACAGTCATGCACTCCCCCAACCGTTGTGCTTGCAGTCCTTCAAGGACTTCTCAGAGCCATCACAGCGTACGTTGTCCATCCATATTGGGCCTGGTGAAAGGAAAAACAATTCATCTCTGTGTTCATAGACTGTGATTTTCATTGATTGCACAATGGACAGACTAGGTAACGTATACACACAAGGACCCGAAACAGTTCCTAAACACCTAACGCTTGACTTTTACTGGTAGGCTGATTTAGGGTTGCATCTCAGCGGCGTGTTTAGCAGTAGATACCCAGTATTTCACAACAGTGTCCCAAGGCAGGGTGTCGTAGATCCTGCTCCTTGAATCCACTCAACCTTCTCTTTAATTTGGATTTAAAAGCGGCAATAAAGAATGTCCATAAACCACAGCAAGTGTAGCACAACTCTGGCTAGCGAATGCTGTCATTATTCTAAAACAAATGCCCCTTTCGGCCCATATATTCGCCCTGCCAGCCTGCCAGGCGACCTTAATGAGATGTAGACTCCAATCCCATAACAAGTTATCTTGGTCGCTTTATGATGGTTAGTTATTTTGGATGTCTTAATTGGTGGTATTTTTATGAAGCCATGCTCTTAGGGTGTTGTTGGGCAAGCACATTATAGCAGGGAAGGCTTGGAACAGACATAGGTTAGGGAAGCACAGGCAAGGGCTGGTCCAACCATGGCTGCATGCCAATAGATCTGACTCAATCTAATCAATGTTGATCATATCAAAGCATGGCTAATCAATCACATCCAGTTTGGCTTTACTAGATTATTCTGTCATTTGACCTTTACTTCACTGAGTGACTTGGTGGTACTGCTGCTATAGTGGCAGAAGTGGAGTTTGGCACCGGAACAGCTCTCACCCTGTCCTTCTCCATACTTAGCGCTGTGCGCCCACGTAACGCCGCTCTGGAAACCCAGCTCCCGGCACACCACGTTGGCCAGTTTGATGTCCACCTCGTCGTCGCAGATGGTCCCCCACGTGTTGTTGTGCAGCACCTCCACGCGACCCTCGTTGGGTTCTCGGGCAAAGTTCCCAGCCAGACGCACCTTGGCGGCCGGGGCGCGAGCCGACCTGCGCTGGGAAGACGGTGGCCGCCGGGGTTCAGCATGACCGGGACAGAAGAGGGACAGCAGGAGGAGGGAGCTCAAGCAGAGGGTGAAGCTGCGGATCATCGCGTCTGAGAGGAGGGGGGGTCTGAGGGTAAAGGCAGAAAGACGGCTTTGACTTAAGTGATTCAATTTGTCATACTTGTGATATATGGATAACAGACCACACTGGGTTTATATCTGATTTATTTCATGTTCATTTGTCAGGTCAATTAACCAGGAAGGCCAATTAAGAGCTCATTTCCCCGTTAGGAGAAAGATCTATCGTCTTAATCTCAGATACATGCTGAGATAAGCTGCAGTGCTTAAAGATAACTGTTTGGACAAGTGCCATCAGCACAGTGAAATAATAGGTTGCTGTCGCAGAGAGGCATGGTTGTTACGCAGACCGACGGTGACATCCTCTGGCCAGAAACGCAGAAGTAGCATAAGTAGCCAACAACTACCCCTTGTTAACTCAGTGGGAGAAATGGTCCGGTTGCTCTTATGAACAAATCAATCATTTGGAAAAACAAGGATCCTGGCAATGGTATTAAGACAGCCTGGGAGATGTTAAATATCCTAAATGCCAATCATTGTAGCAACTCTCTGTATAAAGCGGTGCAGGAGAAGCCAAAGCGCATAAAGCTAGGAATGTTTTTCTCTCACGTCAAACGTAGACATATAATTAGTGATATAAAAGTTACATTCACGTGAATAAACATGCCCCAAGTATACCAAAACATATTTCGCCTCTGCAGACAGAAAGATAGGCAGGCTCTAACTGGATGTTAACAAGTGTCACAGCCAAACAGGAACACACACTAGACAAGTTTTGAGGCACTGGTGTAGACAGCCACTGAACCACTGAGACACTATTGGAGGCCAGAAGGTCACACTGGGTGTCACACAATTGCAGAATCTGTTTGTATCATGTAATAAATCACTCAGAATTACACAATTAAACAAATAAACGGACAGTTCAATATAGAGATCGCAGATTGAATCTCACTAAATTGTAAAATGTGTTGTAAGTAGGCCCATATGGATGCAATTTCATCAAAGAGTAATCCAGTGTAAAAGACTCTAGAAAACCACAATAAGCACCTCTTCCAAATGTCTGAAATTTGCTTCCATTACCTAAATAAACCTTAAAATCATAGCATCAAGCTAAAACCAAGAAGCAAAGAAAAAGAGAAGAAAAAAAACAACCTGCATTTACATTTCAACCGTTAAACACCTGTTACACATGGACTCTTAGAGGGTAATACTTGTTTACGTGTGCATTATAAAAATCACCCCAAAATGTCCTAACTTGAACGTTTACGTAATTGGTCTGTCTGGTTAAATAAAATAAAATAAAATAAAATAAAATAAAATAAAATAAAAGCCCTTCATCTACAGAATAAGGTAAAAAGGAGAAGGTAAGGTGAAAGTTCACTCACCTGGCAGGCAGCTAAGGTTTGCAGTCCCGGATGCCACTGGCTAGGGGAGAGTGACTGAGCTAAGGAGTGCGCTTACTAGATGTTCTCCTTAGTCAATCCTCCCCTCTTCCCTCCTTCTCCCTCCCTCCCTCACTCTCTCCCTCCTTCACTTCATCACTACCCTTTCACTGCTCTCTTGTTCCCTCTAGCTCTTTCTTTCTTTCTTTCACATGGAGGCATTTGACTTTATCATTCAAAATGCTGACATGTACAGTTGGTTTCTTAGATTTTAATGTAATTGTCAATACAATTTTCCAATACTGTTTGTATAAAATCTGACAAACTCAAAACAATCTCTCACATCCTCTTAAATGGCTCTGTATTACGTAGAAGACGTGGGCTCTCCCCCTTTGCTGTCCAGTAAGAGAGGATTTGCCACTCAACTTACCCATTTTTTTCCTTTGTTGACATTTCAATGGATATGGATGAACATTTTAAGCATTGGGACCATTGAATGAGTTCTGGCTCCTCAGAGCAAAGACTGGGCCATCATCCCTCACAGATAAATGAATCAGAGGTGGAATCTCGTTTCAGCTTTTAAAGAAACTAATCCACAGAAACCACCAGACTTGACAATTTCAGACGTGTGTAAGTTAGAAATTCTATTCAAATAAATAAACTGAAACAGTGAATGTGTTATAAAATCAAAATTTCTGACTGGGCATCTTACACATCTCTTCTCTGATAGGCTACTGATGCTTTTACCCAGCCTCATCCACAGAGCCTTGCACAACAGCGGGGAGGACGTGTGTAAATGCAACCAACAGGAAGGACCGGACTCCAGAATAGTTTCAAATGTCAAGTTCCAAGTATCCAAAAGAAGCTCCCTGAACCACAGGGTAGATATTTCCTTGTCGAGATAGCCACAAACCACCACTCTAAAATAGCCTCAGCCTCTTTGCCTCTGGCCCACGGTAGCAGTGGTACGTGACTGGTGAGAACATGTAACCATGTTACTACGGTCTTACCAAGCACCATGGAGTAGAAAGGATAGCGATTCAGCTCATCAGTGCAGAACTGAACTCCGACCCTTTCTAGATATAAACAGAAGGAAAATGTGTTTTTATGGCCTCATAGCAGGACTCAGTTCATCGCTCTTGATTCGATCTGGGTTTCCTCCAGGTGTTTATTAAAGCTTTGCTACATGTTTGGAAGCTGTTTATTTATTTTTTTTACTAATTTTGGGTGGATTTATGACAAAATTAGCTACTTGGAATTTTCTTTTGGCCTTGGGGTGTTGTGCTGAGAAAGTGTATTTCAGTATTTCAGTAAACCTCAGGGGGTGCCATTTTAAGGCAGCGAGGTGTATTCATAGACATGAAAAATTACAATCATGACAGGGGAGGTGGGAACAGAAACATCAACCATTTCTGTAAAAACACAAACACCCTGCCAAGAGCTTACTCATCTGCAGATTTCCAACTGGTTGAAAAGAAAAAAACACCTTATACATATCTGCGTGTACGTGCGCACAAACACTCGCGTAAACTTGTAAGCTGTGATTTGAGTTGTTTGTGTGTGCCAGTGATGGTGTGACTGGGTGGTTGAATGGCGGTCCCTCCCTGACTGGTAAACCCTAACAGGAAGAGCAGGCCCCCTATTAGAGGGGCCTAATCAGAGGGATCTCCGAGGCCGCCAGGGAGAGGAGAAAGGGAGACGGGGGAGGAGGGGGGGTGAAATGTGCTATGGAAGGTTATAAGGATGTCACTATCAATTTCAGTGGATCCACACACGGTGGGTGACACCTTTCCATTGCAACTTTCCCCACAGTGTTGCATTAACTTAATGAAACCATATGAAAGACAGGTGCCCCATGCGTGTGTGCCAACACTTAACAGCTCAGTGGGTGTGTGTGCTAGTGAGAGTGCATTAGAGGGCTCTCTGAGGGCCCATAGGGCTGAGTATCTGAGTGTAGCAGCTCTCTGTGGCAGAGCGCTCTCTTTCTCCACCTCTCTAATTACGCAGACCGAGCCGGCTCTGCCCTTACCCACAATCTGTGGAGGCATGAAATAAATACATGCTCTCCAACAATAAACAAGTGCCTTTTCAAATGACAGCACCTCCTCATTCTCACCCCCACTGCCTTCTCCCCGGGCTTTCACAAGCCATTTTGTAATGCTCTCACTTTCATGCAGCCTAGCAGGCGCACGTACTGGGCACATATATATTTTTGCTGTATACATGCTGAACAAGTAACAGCCTCTCAACAGGCAGGAGAGCAGAAGACAGAGAGCGACCCCATCAGATCTAGCATCAAGGCCATCTTTGCCTTCTAGTATGACCATCAGGCTACAGATCATTTCTATAGTGTAAAATAAAACAAACGGGCTAATAATTTAAACTGTAGGCAGTGCTTAGTTTGTATTGTTTTGTTTTCCCAGACACCTCAAATTCAGAGATTTTATCAGAATCAGAAACAGGTTTATTGCCAAATATGTTTTCACATACAAGGAATTTGTCTTGGTGATTGGTGCATAAAAATGATTGAAAAGCACAACCCTCCACGAGAACAACGCTAGCCACTGTATCACTAAAGCTTCCCTCAAAGTCACTAAGGACAGGCATCTTTCTTGGAGCCATTTGCTCCCTCACCCACCCACTTATGCATGGATGTGCATGCACACCCGCATCTGCAGGTGGCATTGGGTCTCCATTGCCCTCGAGGCAAAATGCCTTCTGTCATAGTAGCTGCTTTTCCCACACATTCTCAATGCAGTTTAGTCACATCTCCCTCTCCCACTGGTTTGAGCGGTAACAGATTCCTTATTGCCTTCATGCTGGCCACACAACTGTCTCCTACCAGTGATGATAGGGATACCATATGCCCCACGTCAGCCCAGTCTGCTTTAATTAACCTCTTCAACCAGAGAAAGTGTAAAAAGCATCAGGAGTGACTTACAGCAAATTCCCAAGAGATCAAAATAGATGAATATATATGCATTGTATAGGCCTTTCAAATTGCTGCCCGATTTCAGTTGGAACCTTTAACAGGTACAACACTGCCGCCTTGTGGACGGCAGCACAACCACCTACCTTTGCCAGAAATCATGTCTACAACAAAATATCAGAAGAATAAATGCAAACATCTGTTATATTTTTACCTGATCGTTGTTATTACACATTTGTGGTCAGTATGGTAAAAGACAAAGAGATTGGATAGTTCAAATAAATTTATTAAATATAAAAAGACTCTGCAGTGCAGTATAGATAACTGAACAGACAAAATATTTGGTGGATTAAGGAGAAAAAAAAATTGCAGTGCTCAAGTTAAAAGTGGGGGTAAATTATAATTTAAAACTTTTTTGCTAAAAATGGCAGCCCGAATGGTTAGAATTAAACCCAGAGAAATCTTGTGTCTCATCTTCTCATCTTGAAATCAAAAGAGGTTTTGGTACATAAAGAATAAAATCAAAACACATTTTGCAAGTCTTAAGAATTGTCTAGAAATACACACTGAAACGGTCGTTAACAGCACCAGTCAAAACTAGCAAGTTTGTCTCTTCAACAAGTGCTGTCCTGCAGTTTGGTGTTCAATTTCCTTTTCACAAGTTTTGGCCACAAAACAGAAAGGAAAATGAACAGTGGAAAAGCAGAACTGCAGCATGTGACAGTTTTTTCACTAAATCCTTAGGACAGCAAAAGGATCTCTCTCAAAAATGCTTTAGTGAGCCTCTGGTATAAGTCAGTCAGAAGATAGCATGACAGGGGCCTTGTAAAAATGAAGGGGTCTCTTTGTTAACCAACCATAATGTGAAAAAAAATAAATGTCAAAAGCTGAATACAACTTTCAAGGTACAGTAAATAAAAACAAACTAAAAAAACAACCCCAGTATAAATAGGAAAATAAATACCTCCACTATGCTGTGCATAGTTGTAGAATGTAGTGTGGACTTAAACAAGGTGTCACAACCCTTTTTCCTTTCTATTGGAAAGACAGACCCATGCCAAAGGGTCTTAATGCACTGTCTAGTGTTCAAAACCATGTGAAACAACAAAGTTGTTTTCAGTGCAGGTAAGGAGCAGTTAGTTGAAGCATTCTTTGGTTCAGTGAAATACTGACGTGGAGGCCCTAGGGTCAAAAACACTGCTTTAGTACAAAAGTTAGGTAAATCATGTCAAATACATGCCCATGACCATGTATGTACATGTTTGAGCATTTCTTTTTATAAGGCATAGGAAAGTTCATTGCACAACAGGCGACTGGGACATCTTACAAAAAGAAGATATGACACCAAGAGCTGGTTCTTGTATGCGTGCGTGTGTGTGTGTGTGTGTAAAACAGAACTGACAACCAAGTTGACACTTCTTTTGGATTGACAGAAAGTACTGATAAAGCATAATAATAGCTTTGATGCTATAATAATAGATTATGATAAAGAGGGTATCGTGCTGCTTGAGGCAACACCGGTTCATGCTCCTTCTCACTATACTCCCATATAAGCCACAGTACAGGGAAGGGAAGTTCACAGAGAGCAATGCAGAAGAAAGTAAATATGGTCAGGAAAGAAAATGATTCCCCGTTTTCTTTTAATCAAAGTTATCTAAACAGCACTCCAATCACTGAAAGTCATAAAAGATGTGTATCGCGTATCTGCTGTGTAATGACCACTGAATAGACATGGAGTGCGTGTATTCAATGTTTCAACAAAAGGACAGCCAACAAGTACATGAATATGTCTTGGATTTGGGAGGAACTGAAATGTCAAGTACGTCTGTTGGGTAAGTCTTTGGTCTGGTGGGCGGTCTGCTGATATTGGCAGAGGAAGAAAGAGTGGGATGTAGGCTGAGATGAGAGCCCCAGTCTCAGCCACAAACCAAAGACAGCAGTGGCTGGCTGTGGTCTAGCCTAGCTCAGGGCTTTCACAGATCCTATCTTGAGGACCCAATGTAGATGGGGCTGGATTTGTCAACCAGTGAAAGACATGTCATCTTAAACTGGGACAAATCAGGTGGCACAATCTACTGGTCTAGTGTACCTGCCTTTTGAAACAGGTACACTAATACGTTTAATTTATTGTAAAGAGAGGGTCCCCAAGATTATCACTGAAAAGCCTCGGTCTAGAAATTCCACATCAAACTCTTTCCTAACTGCTGTCCAGAACAGAGCCTTAACTATTTCAATAATGGGCCAGGCCAGTTTCCCTTCCTCCTTGATGGAGGGGAAATCCAATAGTGACAAGGCAATGGTCACAGGCCTGTGAGGTTAGGTTGTATCCCTTAGAGCCCGAGTACTGGCTGTGGTCCTTGTTTGACTCTTCTGGTCCATTCCGCCAGACTAAATGTTTTTAGCCCAGAGAACCTGTTCAGTACAGGTTCCCTTGGCTCAGTCTGTGCATCCCAGTTTCCTGCACACCTCTGAGGCAGAGAGGAAACTGACCTCAAGGCTGCCAGGGTTTCCTGTCCTTGCCTTTCTGATCAGGAATGTGTTTGTAGCGACACTTGTCCCCAAAATGGCAGCCAGTGGTTCTCCAGAAGTAACACTCATCTCCATTGACTGGGCCACGCCGTCTGAGTCTGGGCAGAAAAAAAGATTACAAGCACACTCCGTAAAGACCCAGTTAAAACATATCATCGCCTTAAGTACGAGTAAAGTTACAATCTGCAGGTTTCTGTACCCTGGGGTTTCTATAGCGAGGCCTGCTCCTTACCCAGCAGCTGCTCCTGCCTGCTGTGTGACAGGAAGGCTGGTCTTAAGTGGAATGGGAAGGACCCTCTGGGTCCGACGGTCCGGATAGCGCACTACTAAACGAGTGTTCTCAATACTATAACCCTGTTAGGGGAAACACACATGCAAGACAAAAACGTCATAACCATGTTCTTTAAAACAACAGGGTGAGAATGAGGGAGGGGAACCAAGCTGGCACTCACATTTAGTTTCTCCATGGCGCGAGCTGCCATGTTAGCATTCTTGAAGTTGACAAAGGCACAGAATCTCTCATGCAGCACACGGATACTGTCTATCTCGCCATACCTGCAATACAAAGCAAACAACTTATCAATAGACAGGTCAAAGACCATCATGGTTAAAGATTAGAGTTCCATGTTTCTGTGCAAAGGTGGAAAAAAAACCTCAACTGTTTGCTGAAATGTTCACTCAGTTAGTGAATTCTAGGAAAGTGTTTATATGGACTGTGATTTGGGTTCATTCAATTATGTTGGCATTAATAAATAGTTCAGTGGAATACGCTCATACGTTTTAAAAAGGTCCCATAGATGTTTCTCAGTCAGCTCAGTTGTCACATTTCCCACCCATAGAGATGGACAAGGGCTTCTGGTGGAAAAAGAGAGAAAGAGCTAGAAAACAATCTTATCTCTTCAAATTTCTAATTCCCCGAAGAACAGTAAATGTGTGACATCCAGAAAGACACAAATGTACGCAGCCCCCTCCTGACCCCAACTTTCATTGGACAAACACCAAAAGGCAAATGGTCACCTACCCCGGTTGCACCACTGAGGAATCTTGGCTCCCGGCTGCAGAGAGATAAAGCATGTGTGTGCATGGCATTGTATTAGAAGCAAAACAAAAAAAGGTTGGTTTGGTTGAATACGCAGAAATAAATTCCTTACCACAGAGGGATTTCTTTAGGAATATAGCCTGTTCTATACATTACTGCTCCCCAGTGTTACAAAGAGGAAATGCAGGTGATCTCTTATAAAACCTGTACACGTTCTTACCCCGGGCAACATCTGGACAAGAGGCCAGAACAGCCTGTACAGTAGAGAACTTCTCCAGCAGTAGGACACTTTGCAGTTCTTCAAAACCAAGCTCCTGAGGACAGGAAAGGGCAGACATAAAACATTAACAGTCATGAAGACGGAGTCAAGAGGAATGAAGCTTTGAGAGTCAAACTAACCACAATGTTGCTTGTAACAAAAGGAATGAAGACAAAAGAGAGGGAGCTATGATTATTGTTATGCACACCTTACAGGAAACCTTTTGGTCACCTTCTTTGTGAGTGACGTGTTTACCATTAACTGTAGCACTTTGCAAGTAAAGAGATCGTTGACAGCCTCCTCACAGTCTTTGTCCAGCTTCAATACCTGCTCCATGGCCTTCTCTGCCTCGCTGTACTTCTACAACACACACATACACACACACAAAGCTAATAAGAGGTCTTAAATTCCACACTCACCACTGAGGCCAAAGTGTGAGGTTATTCCATCCACCAGTGGGTATTCCTTTTATGCAATGCTGTAAATACTATGACTATTATGGTCTGTTCCCACCTTCATGCCCATGAGAGCACTGCCCTTGCGGAAGTGTCCTTTGGGCCAGTCTGGGGCCAGCTGAATAGAGCGCTCCGCGTCTGCCAGGGCCTGAGGGTACTGCTCCAAGCAGATATAGCAATAGGAACGATTCCCAAAGAATCTAGAAAAATGGATAAAATAAATAAATAAAAGTTACACATGTCGAAGCTGCCCTATTCTCAGAGTCGATACGGAAATATTAAATTCAGACTTGTGTGATTTGTGTCTCATAAGCAAGTTATGACGACAGATGATGTACCTGTAATCCTTCGGATCGTATCTGATGGCTTCTGTAAACATGCTGGCTGCTTGAGAGTACTGCCCCTCTTGCACCAGCTTTATCCCTTTTTCTGCAAGACAAAAATGCTTGTGAATAATATTCTCTAGTGAGCAGGTAGCCCGGGGGCTAACTGACCACAGTGTCTGCTGACATGTCTGTGCAAAGGAGAGTGAGTGTTGGCCTGTAATCAATCATTCCTCTAGAGGTTTGTGTCCATTTTAAGAAAATAACCCCTTACCTGTCAGTGAGGTGCTTTTCTTAATCCCAGTGTCAGATCCATTTGTCTGTAAGAAAATCATTATCTTCATCAGCTCACATTCAGAGCCATGATACTGTATTTGATCACCAAGAGCTTTCTCGATATTAGTTGCTCTGACTTCAGGTTGCTTCCACTGGCTTGGTGCCGTTTCAAGTCAAATGCATTTGTATGAATAAATGCACTATTGACAAATTAATCAAAGTGTATAGTTCAAAAATGTAGGTGCACTAAAAAACAGATGTAGTGTGCTGAAAAGGGTTACACACAAATATCTACTCTCTTTTGCCAGTGACAAATGACATAAGAATCTGACATAATTCCAGTATAAGTAATTCATTAACCTCACGTAATGAAAGACACAAGTGACCAAGCTCTAAGCTTCAGCCTCCAGTTGAGCTAAAGTAGGTCAACATGCACAAACATTCCAACAACTGTTTCAAATGCTTTCACAGTCCAGAGTCCATTTTTCCTTATATCAGACTTTGGACCTGCCAGCACTGCTGCCACAAGAACAAGGGATGGTTCTGACGGAAGGATCACCATAAGCTTCTGCTACACCTACTGATCTCACAATATCTATCAGCATCCATTCACCTCTCTCCTGGCCTCGTTCTCCTTGTTTTCTTTGGACTTGCGACTTGAGCCTTTGGGTTTGATATGGCTAGCAGCATTAGCAAAGAAGGCACTGCTCACGTCCCACTCTGGCTCCTGGGGGACACAGGAGGACAGACAGTAGTATCCATTACAGCTGTGGTTTTTCAACCACTTGTCACTGAGGCCTACAAATACGCAGGTTGTGACTCCAACCAATCACAACACCAGCTGATTTTACAGAGTAGCACACTTTCAACTAAAGAGGGGGAAATGACTCAGTGACATCGGCTGGTGTAGTGTTTGTTAGGAATGAAAACCTGCATGCTCTCGGGCCTCGATGACATACGAAAACCACTGCAATACATAAACAAAGACATAACACTAGTCAGGGCCATTCTCGGTCCTGGATTTCCTCTTCTGTTGCCCCTACCTCCTCACTGGATCTGGCTTTGGTCTTCTGAAGCCCTTTGATCCCTGGAGGAGCCATGGCTGGGGCAGTGGCATAGATGTCTGGTTTCTCCACATTTCTTTCCTCTTTTTGCACTTCCTTCTCCTCTTCACCAACTTCTGCTTCTGACTCGCTCTCATCCAATTCAGACTCAGCACCACCATCCTCGTCTTCATCATCCTGACGTGAAAGACCATATAAACGTTCAGCTATTCAGAGCAAAAGCAGAAGCAGAGGAAAGTACTACAGTAAGTTCCCAAACGGCCTTGATCCGCGAATACTTGTTTGCTTTGTTACCTGTTCAGCACTCTCACTCTGCTTAACCTGCTCCTGCTGCTTACGTTTCCGACGGCGCTGAAACAGAGTCAGTATTTCAGTACAAATACAGAGATGCATGACTTCACACATCACACACAGCATAATACACATCACTCAAGTTAAAGTTAAACTTGTTTTTACGGCCCAATACCACAAAATGACCATAATATATCAGGCGGGGGTTTGATAGGATTGGTGATTAATACCAATGATGCTACGATTGTTTATTTAATACATTTATATTACCACTATACATATGTACATACTCTGCACCTTTACTGCTATTTGCACTTCTGGTTAGATGCCAAACTGCATTTCGTTGTCTCAGTACTTGTACTCTGTGCAATGGCAATAAAGTTGAATCTAATCTAATCTAATCTAATTACTTCGACAGGTGCTGAGATTTCTGGCCCTTCCTGTTTGGAGAGCCAGTGGAATTTCAAGACACTCCCAACCAGCATACAAAATATTTTGTTCTCAAATGACAAACGAGTATTAATATTACAGTGTTTGGCATCATGATATATTACCTCTTCGCTAGACGTGTCTGTTGGATCTCTGCTCTACTTAGCTAGCGAACCCGTCTGTTTTGTAAAAATCTGACTTTATTATTTGCATCAATTACAGGGCACCGCCAGCCGTGCCAGAGGCTAATAAAAGTCAGAGGTTACTTGACGCCCCAGTAAGTATATTTCCTGGGTGCTTGAAATTATGAAAAGCTATGAAGGCAACGGTGTAGGGGTGTGTGTGTGCTCACCTTCCTCTTGGCTCTGCGTCTCTCTGCTCGCCGCCTGACCTTCTCCTCTTCACTCAGACCCTCCTCTCCATTTAATGTGTCCTACACACACACACACACACACACACACACACACACACACACACACACACACACACACACACACACACACACACACACACACACACACACACACACACACACACACACACACACACACACACACACACACACACACACACACACACACACACACACACACACACACACACACACACACACACACACACACACACACACACACACACAAAAAGAGTTGCACCTTCCACTCTTACAGGACGTTCACACTGCGAGCAAATTGGTTGATGGGTCGCTCTATTCTGACAGGTTCAGACAGGCACTGCGGGAGGCGATTGCATCTATGTAGTGGTCTTGTGTAGCTACAAAGATTTGAACAGGCAAATCATGTATTTTTGCTGCTTTGGTGTTGCCTTTCACTACGTTAACATGGTTTTAACAAGTTAAAACAACTAGGTGGCAAGCACTAATTAAGTAGCATTAATTGAGAATTTAATACAAGATTACTTCACAGCTTACCATCGACCACAACAATGGAAGCAACTGTTCCCCAAACATCGTTATTTGAGACTTTTACTCCTGTAGTCTTTCAAATAAAAGTTGTGGAGAACTGGGAAGCTTTGAATGCCTGTAATAAACTTCTCATCCATTTTGCACTTGCCAAGTGGAACTTTTGTTCATGGAAAAAACAAAACAACACATTGGTAGGGAAACGAGGAAGCACAGAAATGTGATTCGCTGTTGACGGCCAATGACTGTGAAAATGCTGTGGCCAACTTTTCTTGGCCGACAAGCTTGTTGACCGTCCACACATCGGACGTTCACATTTCCCTGGTCACTCAGCTCTAAAGGAAATAAATGGACCTCCGGTGACTTGTTGACCATGTTGCTCGCAGCGTGAACGCATGGTTAGAGTACTGAGAGTGCCCGGTCAGCCCAACACAATGTGGTTTACCTGTGACAGAGTGGCGTCATCAGTTGGGTCCGGGGTTGCGGCACCACAGTCCATTTGCTCCTCCTGCTGCTGGACAGGGGAGCCTGTTGGTAAGATACACAACACATCAGTCTAGGGTCTGATTGCACCAGTCTTCTAGTGTGCCAATTTGTGTCCATTTCTGGGCACCAGATATGCCACCGGTCAAAACAACTCTTTACAAGAAAAGGTCTCAGTAAGGCTCCAGTCCTCTCAACATACAGAAAAATCTGAGCACAGCAAGCCAGTAAGATATTGTGCACTTTGTGTTACATCCATCAGCTATGCATGGTCAGGTAAAAAATGTTTTTTACAAGAAAGAGAACTGAGAGTGTGTTCTTGTTTGACTATGTGACATGGTGTTGACCACTACATCTCATTTGAAGTTTCCTTGTAAACTTATAAAGAGGAACAAACTTACACCTAGTTCCTGTGCTTTGAAGGATAAGTGCACAATGCTCAGTATGTATGAATTATGAACTGAGATAGCTAGCATTATCATTTGCTATGATGAGGGAACTGGGCTCTCCTCTTTGCTTCGACATATGAAGCAAAATCTTTCACTGGCCATCAACTGAAAAGAAAAAAAAGGCCTCCCTTAGAAAAAGAAGAGACTGTAGACCAAAAGTGCCTGAGAATAACAATAAATGCTATTCAATAATATTGCACTGCATCAGACGGAGGTGACAACATCTTTTAACATATTTACATTTGCAAGCAGACTATGGACCTGGAAGTGGATGAACATGGCAAAAAAAAGGAAATATCATTCTCTGGTTATTGGCAAAGTTATTGGCAAATAGGCATAGTCTTCCTCCATTCATGTTCAAATCAAAAAGTGCTATGACCTCTGAAAATCCTGAATAAAATTGGGTGGGGACAGGAAAGGATGATGCAATGCTTCCCTGTATAAGCACAATCAGAAAAGTTGAACTTAAGACAAACATGCAAATAGAACAGAAATCTGCCTGGGTCACATTAACTAACTGTTTCTGTAATCTAAAAAGGGATGTTTACTCTGAGTTTTCCACTGCCGTCGGCCTTACATTTAGCCTGACTCTCTGTATCAGAACACGCTATCTTTTCTCAGAAACTTCAATGTCTGAATATGGACATAGAAAACAACTACAGCCTTGGATAGCGGGGGGATGTGTGGGGGGGGGGGGGGCAGGGGTCTGTAGCATGGAGATGAAGATGGAACCAGACCCCTGGAGCTGATTTAGGCTCAATGGTAGCAGACAAATGACAAGACAAAAAGGGAGTTAAACACTGGACCAGTGTGGTGTCAGGTTTCTATCTGTTCAGTGGAGATTTCTTGAGCAGTGACACGTTCTTACACTGTGACTCATCTCACGAGACAGTCATAGAGTAATCATAGCCCCACTAATGCCCAATGCAATAAATCTCTGTGAGTGCAAGATCTATGTCTTGCATACTACTCTTCCTGTGTCAGTTCAGCTACTGGACTTCTTTGCTTTCATATCCTGTTCTCCCTCTTCTACAAGCTATTGAGGTTTTGGTCAACCTTTCAGACTGCACAAATGGCTCACAATAAAGAAGTGCCAGCATATGATTCTTACAGAAATCAACAAAAGTCAATATCCAACCCTACTGGGCAGCCTTAGCCCCTTACCCACCCACCCATGGACTATGATTGCCTTTGACTTGGGTAAAGAGCTATTCTACCATGGAAAGGAGATAGTGTCTCCAACCATACATAGACACTGGAAGGAATTTCAGCTGTCCGTGTCAGGCTTACTACTCAAATGTCAAGACACAAGCCCTCCTAAAGCACAGCTCAATTTCCATTAGCTGAATCAGGCTTTTTTTTAAATTTTATTTTATTTTTTAAATCGTCACTATAACGGAATGTGCTCTTAACAAATAAATTATCCAAGATCTACAGACAAAGGAAACAAAAGAGTCTCTGTTTCTCTTCTTGAGGGAAACTGGCTAAATTAGTGTTGAGCTGAAAGGTGAGCTCTTTCCACAGGAATGCAAAATACAACAGCGAATCATCATGTACTGGAGCTTTAACCAACAAGACTACACCACACCACCGATTCTCTAGTATGCTTCAACCCAGCTCTGGAAAACACCTAAAAAACATGTATAAAACACAACTGAGGCAAGTAAAATACTTCAGTGGTTTGAAATGATTATGTTGGCAAACTGAAGAAATTCAGTCAGGTAGTGAAACAACATTAGTTTTGTGCAGTATAACACAGGGACTAAAACACTGCCCAAGCCCTTTCATAAAACACAGAACTGTGCATGGACTCCAGTTTTAACAAAGATACTGGACAGCAAGGATTCAAGGAGTTGCCTTGTAAACACAGCGACTTCACATGCCATGGCACATTTGGGGAGGGGAGCATAAAAAGAGCTCTTTGCCAGCAAAACAGGAGAAAATGATCCCCCATTCTGTTCTCTGTTGTGTATTAGCCTAACCCCATTAATGTTTAACGGTCTGAAATGTGACAAGTAAACCACAAATGTTGCAGTAGATGAAGATACACTGCACACAGCTACTACACAACTTCACATCCATTGAAAACAGGTTTCCTCAGATGAACCGCTGCTATGGATGCGTTTCTACAGAATGAGTCAGTCACCTAACCTGTTCTACAATATCTACCACACGGAAATTAAACAACTATCAAGAGAGAATTAAGTATCGACATGACAACCCATCTGGTGATTCTCAGATAATCCCAAATCTACCATTGGGCATATTTTGTGGGAAAAGGCTTTTGCCACCTTTTTGAGGCATTGTTATCATACCAACACTCAATAGGGAATACATCATGGTTCAAACATTCCCCACAATATTGTTTATATTAGTGTTGGCCTGAAGGTATCTCGTGTAAAGTAAGCCAAACAAAGGCTTAACAGTTTTATTAGTTGTTAAAGGCATTTCTTAATGCATTTAAATTTAAAAAAAGTGTTTTGATAGTCTGATACAACACCATAATTAGACTGACTTGCGCAAACTTCGATGTGCAGCGAGCAGGGTGTAACTCGCAAGAAGGGAGAACTTTCATTGTTTGACCAAGAATAACTGTTGAACTTCACGACGAAGACAGATATGAAACACTGTCACAAACAACGTCTAATCAATCAGGCGTTGAAAATAATTCATATTTACATTGGCACGGGAGTTTCGTTATCAGTGAAGGATGCAATTTAACTTTCTTTGAACTCGGATGAGTTTTTGGAAGTTTTTGAAAAGTGGGACGTTTCTTACCGCTCCCGAGTCCCAAGAGCCTGCATATATCCCTGGTGAATTTCATGAGCGCAACCATCCAGCATTATTGTCTCAAATACGGCAAAATTAAAACTACTTTGATTCGTGTAAACACGTTTGTTACATTGGGACAATCCGTATCGAATATGCGGGAATCTTGGTGGCTTAGTCCGCTTCCTGAGCGTCAAACGTCGACGCTGGAACCACCCTGTCCAGCGTCTTAAAGGGACAGTACACCCGTAGCCCGTGAGGGAGAATGGCCTTTAACTTATCGCGATAAGCTGTTTCTGTGCTCACGAATTTCCCCATAACAGGCCCACTATGGAAATTGACCTTCACGGCGAAAATAGCCTACATGCCTCTTAATAATAATGATAGTTTATCATTTGTACAAATGCAGAAAGAGAGAATATAAAACACTAAAACACAGAGAGTTGTGTTACACGAAGTCAACCAGCATATGATGATAGAGGAAAAAATTGCCTAACACATTTTAAGGATTCTTTACTGTTTGAGGTTTTTACTGTCATCGTAAAGCCTAACCATGTAATTAAAAGAAATACCAACCAGACATTTTCTCTTCATGAAATTGAATTTGTGGGGAAACAATTAGGCTAAGTCTGATGAAACAGTAGTCTAGTATAAAATTAACATTATTAATCATCCTCCCAAACTATTAAACTATGGACAGTCTACAAAGTTTTCTACGGACTCAGGCATCATATTACAAAAACGCAAACATTCAGGCAGTGTTTTGCAACAAATGTGTAGCATATTTATTCCTCCTTAGTATCCTAATATTTCTCATCAATCCCAGAAGAAAGAAATAACAGGACTATTACCAAATATCATTCTTCATGGTTTTAATGTTGAATAGAACATGAGTTTGAGTTACTAACACATTGCTTACAATCTGGATTTATTCAATTAATCATTAATTTCAGTCATAAGTCATTTCCATCACTAAGCCATAAAATATATAGATGGAGATTTGGTGTAATTGAGGTAGTGCAGTTTTAGTTTACATTATTGGAGTGTTAGACGTATTTCTTAGACATGAGCATTCTCACATTATTCATTATTTCCAACAGAAGTATCAGTTCTTTAAAAAAAATCCATTATTCCTCAACATCTCTAGTTTGTGAGTTTGTGTAACTGGTGTCACACAGGGGTTTTGTGTAGCAGTCATGTGCCACAGTTGTGGCGTCTTAATATCTGATAACTTTGGTTGAGCTTTTGCTATGGACGGATTATCAAGAGTCTGAAACCAGACTTGTAGAGCGGAGATGCTGTTGCCTCTTTCATCCTGCTACGGACTCATTATTAAATCAACCTTTGGTCCCGATGCCCTGGAAAGATATCTCTTTGAGCAGAATAATACACATGATGGAGAGGCAGCTGGTCAAAGACACAGTTGGAGTGATTGTTACATGTTGTAGCCGTCGTCTGATGTCTCAGCTACGTTTCAGGTCAGCCATGACAGTGAGGGCAGCGTTCCAGCCAGAGGACCCCATCACACCACCACCTGAGAAACAGAGACACACACACACCAGGTGAGCAGCCAACTTCTCAAACTAGGTCTGTGTATGGACAGTAGAACAGTTGTCCTACTCAGCTATCACATCACCATAATGACTTCATTTCCTTGTCATTAGTAATCCAGTAATCAGGATAAGATCTAATCCAAGGTCTACAAAATCACTAACTGTACACTTTAAACACCACACAACGGATACACACTTACGTACATAAGCCCAACCAACCAAGCCACACTCAACTAGATTCAACAGAGGACCATAAAGGCAAACCTGGATGACAGCCACTGCCACATAAATATAGCCCTTTAATTGGTGAACGGTAGTCTGAGAGAGAGGGCAAAGGTCGTGCCAGGTAGAGCTGGTCCAGTGACATTGATCCATGGAAGATATTCTGTAAAGATGAGAGAACATGAGCTTGTGTTTAAATAAGGTTTAAATATTTTATTATTTCCTTTTCTTGGTGTGATTCATTTGTTCCTGTTTGTAATATTGACAGAGAATTGTTTAACAATAAAGTCCTGAGCAGTAGCCGGGACCGTACAACAAGCAGTTGAGTCACTTTGCCTAGCTGATATGAACTTTGATTCTGGCTGATGGGTTGTAGTAAATGTGTCTGTAACCATTAACTGCTTACGCAAATGCTTGTTACCTGAGTCTAAAGAAGGAAGATCACCTAGGAGGCAAATTACTTCCTTATTCAGAGATCAGTGTGATTGTAAGCAAATCAGCTGCTCCTGCTCAGCACTTCCACGTCTACGTACCCCTCCAGTCAGCCCAAAGATCCTCTCCAGGTCAGGGGGAGTCAGGATGTCCCTGCCGACTACAGACCCTTTGAACCCTGGGGCGTACCGTTCCACCCAGTCAAATGCTAAAGAGATAGACAAGCATACATATTCTGTATCATTGTAACAGATTAACCAGTAAACATTTCTAAATCTTCTTATGCCAGAACAAAAAACCAAGAGCATTTTTGTGTTTCTAACCAAGGTCACCAAAGGCCTCTCTGTCCTGGTCTGTCCACTCCCGGCCTTCTACATAGTAGGGGGTAAACTGGACGAACAGTGACACAACATGGCAGCCAGGGGGAGCCAGAGTAGGATCCAATACAGAGGGGATTGTCATCTCCAGCATGGGCCTACAGGATAGAAGAACATGACGTGTGATGATGGTAGTGAGGGCGGCGTGGCGGGTATCTAACAGTACTGTGTGGATGTGTGCACCTTGCTGAGGGACGTCCATTCATGGCCTCTTTGTAAGCAGTCTCCAGGACCTGCACACTCTCACAGTTGAGGTGAATGGAGCACTGATGGTGGGGGCCAGGTTTCCCATCTGGTGTGGGACGTGCTAGGAAGTTAGGCAGCTTGTCCACTGCCACTGTTAAACACAGGTCACAACAGGGAAAAGGACACATGGAATCAGTGTTTGTGCTAAGATTATGTATTATTTCCACCCTATGTAATGCTCTCACAGTCCTTGGTTAGAATACACCTTGGTGCCTGCCCCCTACTCGTTTACCTGATTGTATTCACCTGTTTTCACTCCTACTTAAGCTGCTGCTGCTTGGTTCCTTTCTCACGGGGTGGTAGTCGGTTTACCTTGGCTCTGTGCATGAATACTGGTAAGGCAACGCCAGTTTATGCCTGCTTGTTCAGTGGTGCTGCTGCCGCCCATATTATTATAAGTAATCTTAAACCCATTACCACCCCCATTCTTTCAGCATGGACATTTCAGGAGTGATTTGCCTTTAATTTATTGTGTTCATGTGCATTATTTAAGTGTTTAACCTCTTGTTTTTTTGTCTGTTTTCCCCAGATGATTATAGACCAATCCAACACTATAATCAGCCCATGTGTCTGTTTCTTTTTTCCTTACTTTGAATTCATTACATCACTATTTACTGGACTGGTCTCATTCACGGATGTTAGTTATTAATTATAGGAGGCAGAAATTAAGCCTGTACCCAGATACAATGAGCTCAACAGCTTGTAGCCACATGACAGCTTATGCTAAATATTGGTTCCTTCAAGTCTTGTTATCACATGTTTCAAGCTTTTTCCAGAAAAAGGCTGCATCTGATTATAGGTTATCACTTATATACTCTGCCAGACAGAATTTCTGGAGGGCTTACGATTGTAAATTGACAATTACTTGACAGCAGCTAAAGCAAATTTTGCATGAGATCATGATTTTTGGGTTAGCATTACAGAAAAGATAGTCAAGCAGAACAGAACCTTACAACTACATTATGGCATGGGGAAATGAAATGCAACGTGGAATACCGTTGATCTTGGTGACAGGAGAGGTGTAATCTATCTGCTCTACAGCTTTGATGAACTCTGGAGAAAGGGAATCCTACAATGGAAAAAAAACAGGTGTCACAGCATAAATCATATTGTCCGGCACTATGTTTACATGTGGTGTTTTGCTTCTCTTCATTACCTGTGGAGTGAGGTTCTTGAAGGTGACATATGGAGTAGCATTGGACAGAACCACTTTACTGTGGATCTCTGTGCCATCCTTCAGCACCACTCCCTTGGCAGCACCATCTGAGCCAACCAGGACCTGCCCCACATCCTGCCGAAGACACACACTGCATCCATCAATTCAAATTGTAATCATCCATAGGGGAGTATAATCAATCAAACCACCTTACCTTTTCAGTGAAAATGTCTGCGCCATAGGCACGGGCAGAGCTAGCAATAGCCTTAGGCACGCCTCCCATGCCTCCCTCCACATAGCCCCATGCGCCTTTCTCCTTCTCCAGCTCCCCCATCACATGGTGCAGGAGCACATATCTTCAAGGCAAGACCATAAAATGCACAATTAGATTATCTGGAGGGGTTATCATGTTTAATTCTGTGTAATAAAATGTGTCTCACCCACTACCAGGAGTAGTGGGACTGGTCATAGCTCCTATCACAGCATCAGTGGCCAGCGTTGCTATCAGTGGCTCGGACTCAAACCACCGATTCAGGATCTAAAGACACACAACAGGCAGTTAGCCGTTATGGAGTCATTACTGAGTAGCAAGCAATGCTAAATCATGTGTCAGCAATAACAAACCTTCATTATTGGTGCAGTTATAATCTCATAGAAGTCTGGAATGTTCCTGCCCAGTTTCAGACCTTTTGACACATAACATTTCTCATCATGAGTCAAGTTACTGCAGGATTCAAAATGTTTCTTGATGCATGAGTGACGTGAATAATATGTCTATTTGATAGCAGACAACATTTATTTTCAAAGTGTACAACAGTAACATACCACATTTGACAATAGGCCTCAGCGTTTTTGCTGCAGTCAGCCTCTTCCTCAGTGATCCTGCAGTGATACCTGGGATATCTACAGGAGGGGCATCCAGGAGAGGCTGGATGGCCCCCGCTAGCGTCTCCAGGTATGCCACAAATTCTGGAAACGCCTGGGTGCGTGTCAAAGAAGGGGTGAAGATGAGGGTTGGTGGGGAAAGGAAGGTCAAGCAGAGGCATTGAAGTGCTTTTTCAGTTCATACGGTGTGATAAGGGCTTAAACCTTAAGCACTGGGGTGTCAAATTGAAAGTCAAGGGCAATAAAATTGAGTGTCCTCTGTGTATGATATGATACTAAAATACCTTGGCATCCTTCTGTGAGAACTTGCCAATCTCCCTCTGGTTCATGGCCAGATCTGAGCCCAGGATGAGAGACCTTGGTGGGGCACCTCTCACCCCCTCCTCCAACATGGGGGTGAAGGCATGGGGGTCCCTCATGTACACCTTCAGCCCGTGTTTCTGAAGACATAAGCGCGATATAAATAGAAGCAGAAGCGAAAAGCACAGGTGCACGCACACATCCGCAGGTTTGGCAAACATTAAGCCAATTTTCTTGGGTGATGAAGCACTGTGCAGTCCAGTGGAGGACCGTGTTTACCTTGAGCTCCAAGTCTGCGCATACGTGGGGTCTCAACAAACTGAGCAAATAGGAGCACCTGGAGAAGTGGAAACCTACACAGAGGGACAGCACATAAAACATTAAAAATCACATGTAACTTGTGCTACTTTCAAACAGTTAATAGCAACAAATTAACACAATGTGATGGGAGTTTTCCTTGTCCTCGGTGAGGGTCTATGTTTAGGGGGGTGTTGTGTTACGTCATTTATTGTTTTCATTGTTCGTTGTTTCATTGTTTTCATGTGGCCGTTGTGAAGCCCTTTGAGACTGTAACCGTGATGAAGGGCTATACAGATAAAAGTGACTTGATCTTGTTTAAATCAGGGTTGCATCCCCAGCAACACGCCACCATACCTGGGAAGATCTCCTCTGAAACAGCTGCTCCTCCCAGTACATGTCTGCGCTCCAGCACTGCTGTCTTCAGTCCTCCCTTCTGGAGATAGGCAGCCTGCACACACGCACGCGCACACACACACACACACACACACACACACACACACACTTCATCCTGTGGCTAAACTCAGTTAATAAAAAGGTATTGGGATGCATGTGCATGAACTCACCGCCACCAGTCCATTGTGTCCTGCAATGAAATATATGTCAGATATTTTCATAGACTAATATTTAATATGATCATATTCATTTCATATAACCTACAGTAATGCCCATTTCTTGACCAGTTTTTCTCCATGCAATTGTGCACGGAGATAACAGACACTATGATTGACAGCAGCTTGTCTATCCTGCAGCCCTTGCTAACCCTAACCCTTTTACAGGCAAGTTGAATGAGTCCAAAGTTGAACAAATCAGACGATGCCTGCATGCCACTGGAAATATGGACAATATGGAGTCAATTCAATTCTCTTACAAGGGCGAAACTGTTTTAAGAAATGATGTAGACATTCACTATCATTTTTGCAAACTCCCTTTTAGCTGCAGCTTTGTATTAATACTGTTGCAAAAAGTTGCACGGGATGTTATTTCACAAGTATAAAGGACTGGTTGGTGTTTTCGTCTTTCTTGCAAATGCACCACGGTCCTACCTCCTCCGATAACCAGTGCGTCGTACTGGGATTTGACAGCGGAGTGACTGGTCCTGGTCACCGTCCTAAGGGCTGGCACAGCCCGCAGACCGCGGCCCGTCCTCACCGCTACTGCCATGGCAAAGGTTTGACTTCAGCGATCAATCCCTCCTCTTCCTCCCACTAGTCGGAGCCGCGCAGTTCCGGTTTTCAGGGAACGGGAAAACGAATCCACAGGCAGTATTTTGGTTAACACAACCCCCGGAGCAGCCTCTCTTTGCAACTCCCAGTATCGTAATGCACCCAAGGTTTTCAGAGGCAGTAATGTCACAGATGAGAGGAGCCTGTCACCCTGGCAATCTGCAGTTTCAAACTTTTTCAAACTCTGCCACATATAGCTGACATGCATTAACAGCTGATGTTGACAGCAGAAATATGTTTTCATTTTCTTAGACGTCTACTGAACTTCCAGAAAGGGTATGTCATACACACGTGATATTTGGTTTAGCACAAAATGTAAAAGAAAAATCGGTTTGTGATTAATTGCAAATGACACTTTCTAAGATACATTGAGGATCACAAGGCTTGCCATTATCCAACTTTCCTCTTGGTGGCATAGTTGTTCCATTAATTCCCCGACAGACAAACCATTGGCCTGACTGGCTGCCATGGTTTTCCACTGACTGATGACAGGTCACACACACACACACACACACACACACTTGCCTACAGAAGTCACAATAAAAAATACTGTGCAATGATAACTCACTAGCTAAGTCACACACACACACTGAGTTATCATCGTTTTCATCGTTATTGTTTGTGAAGTGTTCTGACCACATCCTCTTATTTCCAAAGAGTCTCCCTTGATTTTTGGGTTCAGTTGAACCAATTTGAACCAATTTATGTGAATTGGTTCAACAGATGGGGAAAGTGTGGTTATTATAGTTATATTACAGTTATTATATTGGATTTTAATTTTAAATATAATTAAATTAGTTTCAATCTCAGTTTAGTTTTAGTGACTTTTCAGCGTGGGTTTGGAAGTTTTAGTTTAGTTTTTATTTTCACAGATGTTTAGTTTTATTTAAGTTCTGATTTAGTTTCATTTCTAGATTTAGTACTTTTTGGTAAGGGTGGTATTTTTGAAAGGTATGGTATTAGTTCAGAACAGGTATTTTGTATATATATTTGCAACATGTATTGTGTAAATTCTGTGTATTTGTCATTCATTTTCCAATACATCCTCAACTGACCTAAAGTTGAGGATCACTTGGTTTCATGCTGCACAAATAAAATGCATTTAGCTCATGATAATCCTAAATGGGACTCTTTTTTTCTCCCAAGTGTTTTCGACATGAGTTGTACAAATGGCGATGACACTGGCAGGGCTGGCACTTCCTCCCAGAGCAGGAGGTGCTCATGGGGGCTACAGGGGCCATGGTTAGTGTTCAGTAAAAACAGCCAAAGATTCTCTGACATTCTCTGATTCTCATTGTTAACCTGCACAAAAAACAAAAAGATGAAAACTAAAAACATTTCACAAATATGTGTATTTTATTTTAGTTAGTTAACAATGAGTAGACAAGTAGACAAGATCATTTTCGTTCAGTTTATGACTGTGTTTTTATCAACTGGTTTTAGTTTTAGTTTACTATAATAACCTTGGTGGCAAATATATAATAAACATAAACAACAGCCGAAGACACCCTCTCTTGGCCAGGATGGGGTTGGGCACAAGCCATCATAAAGGGAGGGCCCACCTTAAGAGTTTTAAGTTGGGCTCTTAACACAAAATGATTTCCTAGTGCTGGTGTTGAAGATGTCTCATTGGCCTCAGCTGTTCTTAGTGGTTCAGTTACTGTGCTTTAATATGATAAGAGGCCATAGATCATGCTGTGGGCCTAAGCAGCAGTCCAGGGAGTAGCAGGCTGGAGGTTGTCTACTGGGAGCTAAGGAAGGAAGGGTGTTAACTAGATGTACAAAAACAACCAAACACAGCAGAACATAAGCAGGTTATTTTCTCATTTTCTGTCTGTATAATGTGAATTTTCGACCATATTTTGCTTAGCCTGTGTAAAATAACTCCTCAAGCTTATATGGATTGTGCACTCTCTAAGGAGAGGGAATGAAGTGAGGCGTTATTTGTGATCTAGGGTTTCCTGCTAGACCTAACATGCCTCTCCCCGGTTGTATTAGAGTAGCATTATGTTCAGGGAAGAGAAATGACCCTGATACGCTGTCTGCTTGGTTTGCCTTTAAGGAAAGCCTGTGGACAACAGCCAATCAACCATAACTAGATCAGGAGCAGGAGATTTTGTTCTTGTAAGCAGAAATTAACACTTCATTCCCCTTTGTCGGCAGAAATTCAACACTGCACCCCTTGAAGGCACTGCCAGGCAATAAAGGAGAAAATTAAATTATGTTAAAACAGCTCCTGACCAAAACACAATTACCTCATTTTCTGGAGAAATCAGCTCATTTCCCTCCAGGCAGAGAGGTCCAGTTGTGAGGATGCTTGGCCTGGAGACATTAATCTGAGGGCCCTTGTAGACAGCAGCGTTGCTAACTATCCAGTCATCAACTGCTCTCTTAGCAGTCTAAAAAAGGTGTTATGATGCATACTGAACACTTGGGGCTGTCCTAAGAGGTGCCTTCATCATTGTAGCATTTGCCCGCATTAATGAAGTCTACTGTAATATTAGCCTTTGCCCATAATTACATTGGAAGTCAAGATTTGGCTCAGGAAACTCAGAAAAAAACTAAGTCAGTAGGACAGACAGTGACTCCAATATTGGAAGTCACTGCACAATTTGCACGAAGGACTCATTGTGTCATGTCTTCTGGATATCCAAACAAAATACAGGAAACATCTGAGTGGACTTCAGCAGAAAGCTTCAAAACACAACTCATACTTCATACTATATAGACACTTGGTAAATTATGTGTCCACATTTTTAGTGGCAGCAGGAAAACTGACAGTCTGTCTTATGTCAGTCCATCCCACCAATTTGTGAACACTGATCCAAACCATTGGGCCAGGATTATGATAACTTGTTCAAGGCTGTACAGGCTTGTGGTTCACCGCATTAACCCTTCTGTTGTGTTCCGGCCAAATTTGACCGATTTACAACTTTTATGTCTGAAATCTTTAGTTTATTTCTTCTGATTGGGATAAATCTCCATGACTTTGTCCACACAGGGCATCTGAACACACAAAATAAATTTAGATAATTTTCATAAAATTGTATCTGCATGTGTGCGTGCACACACACAAACAGAGACCTCACCCCCCTTCTTGGGTTTCCCTGGCAACCCGGAACCTTTCCCCATTAGAATCTTGATCTGACAGGAACCTTCCCCCAATAGACTCTTTCCCCCATGGGAACCTTTCAGACAAAATATTATAACATTGTTTCTTCCTATATATAGAAACTTTCTGCAGCTCAGGTATATAAAGCTTCCATAGGGCCTTGATGCTAATGATGCTAATATTTACTAAAAAACGAGTTGTATAAGATCAGGTCAATGAGGCCTCAGGCCATACGTTCCAAGTAGAAGTGCAAAACCTGTCATAAATACTAGAAATAAAGTTGATAAAAAGATCTAGTACAACATCAGGTGATGATAATATATGTATAATGATAGATTTATAAACAGTTATAATGGGTCGGTCATTTTTGGCCGGGAACACAAAAGTAGGTAACACGAAACGAACACAACACAAGGGTTAGGTTGTGATGTATGGGGCGGTATCAACTGTAGTGTACAAGACATACAAATAAACCCATTTATACAATGACTCCGTTTGTTTTTACTAACACGTTTTAATACAAGACATCTCCTTGAACAGCTTTCCTTCTTCCCAAAATCTAGCTCCACAGCTCTGTGCCACATGATGTTCGCGTTGTATGTTTTGACCAAAATGCCATCAAGAGTGACATAGGTATTATCCAATGGCATGCGCAGGATTTGTAACTTTAACCAATCGGAGTCCATTTCCGCCACTGCCGCGTGTGGCGTGGCTCTAGTGTGTGTGTTTGTCCGCCTTGGCCTTGGCTTGGGAAGAGATAGAGGCGGGCGAGGGATGGTTTAGTAAACCAGCTGGAAATCATCTTAAGGGAATGTAAAACTTTCACATTTAAATCAACCACAAGACGCCGTGCCAGCGTGCTTAAAAAGACTTATATTGCCTGGTTTCCAATGGAAGCAGATGGTTTTGTAAGGAGGCGTCGGATGACAGCTGAGACACCAGGCAATGATCCCGGGGTTGCTGGTGCCTCTGCCGGGGCAGAAGTTCGATGGCTTGGGGGCAGATTTTGGGGAGTTTCGGAAAGTATCGTGGGGAGTCTGACACCCCGGATCGGAGGCGAAACAGAAGTGCAGACTGTTCATTTTAGCTGTGGTGCACAAGATCAGACAGAGGACTCTGAACCAGACTATGAGGGTCTGCCACAGGGAGCTTCAACTAGCACCCACATGTTGGCTGGAGCCGTGGCCGGAATCATGGAGCACTGCCTAATGTTCCCCATCGACTGTGTTAAGGTAGCATAGCTCAGTGGCTAATCAGCTAGCCCACAACTTTTCATATTTGCTTTCAGACACAGGTCTCCTAAATTTGGACTAATCCCAATTTGTTAGTTAGCATAGCTGACACACTTGAAGCCTGGTGGCTGCGAGGACAAGGTCAGTCAGCTCAGTTCACGGTTCAACTAACGGCTAGCTAGCATGCTATTACAAGTTAACCTCAACTAGCTAACGTTACTGGCTAGCTAAGCTTTAGCTGTGTCAAGCACTGGAGCCCATATGGTCAGCCTGTGCATCAACCATCACCGACCTATTCTGGTGTCAAAGCTTCGCCGTTTACAATGTTATGTAATGTGTACATGTGTGTTGCAATGCAGAAATGAACATGCCTCTCAAGTAACGTTAAGTCACATGGTAAGAGGAAACCTGTTGGTAACACCCACTGCACCAGCAGCGCCATTTGCACACTTTCGAGTTTTAGCTAACATTTGGAAGGATTTTAGTGTCATGAAGTTTACAAAAAGCAACAGACTGAATGTTCTTGGACTAGTGTGTGCATACCTTGGCTGCAATATTATTTTAAGCCAAGTAAAGGGAGTTGCAGCAGAGCAATTTGGCCGTGGCCTTTCCAGTCAGCGATGGCGTGCGTTTCTTCTTTCCTCTTGCTACAAAAGAAAGTATTGTAGATCACTGCCCTCCCTTTACTGAGTAGTAGACCTGCTGCTTCACACAAGTCCATAACTGATTGTAATGGTCTTTTGATCACATGGGAGTCATGTAATCATGTGATCCCCATTGTTAGTCATGAAGTAGTCTCTGATGCCAGCGATAGCCCTACAGGATACCAGCTATTCAGGTTGGTGGCTTTATTGGAAATGGGTCAGAGGGTGTAACACTACCCTGGTACTTTTGTGCCATCTTTAATTTAAACAACAACAAGGCCTGTTGTATTGCCATGTGTTGTCAGCTTGTTGTGGCTGTGCAGTGGTGGCCATTGTACAACACAGACACAGGGTGAGAGTGACAGTGACCTCAGCACAGTCAGCTGCCTATGTCAGGTTGAAAAACTATTCAAACACCCAAGCTTCATCTATGTCTCTTCCATCTGTAGTCTACCTCTGTCCTGCCTGTCCAGGCTATGTGGAATGGACTGGCTCTGAACCTCGTCCAACACTCGTCTCACATCTCAAGTGTCTGCATCAAGTATCTGCTAAACAGACTAATATCTACAGGTCCTTGTACTGCACAGAGTGCCTTTTACACAACTAACTCTATTTCTCAGTCTTGGGAGATTTAGAACAGTTCATGTTGTGACTCAGCAAAATGGAGTCTAGTGTCCTCGAGGGCTATGCACAAACAAACAACGTGACACATTCATGCACAGAAATACTGTAGGTGCAACATTGGATAGATACAGTGCAGCAGATCTTGTAAAAAGACAAAAAATATTCAATTCCAGTTGTTTGTGGATAAAAAAAAAAGTAAGCATGTTTTTTTTTTTAATGTAGATCAGGGTGTACACTGCACAACTCATAGGAAAGGAATTTCCTATAATGTTGTGGCACCCATTGCCTCAGTTTTCTGGGTAGTGGTGGAAGTTGTATTTACACTCTGTGCAAAGGTCTTTGTTGAGAGGAGCTTTCTGGCTATGCAAACACACAACATGTATACATTGCACATCCATACCTGGTAAAAGGTCCACCAGCTTTACATAGTTACATTATGAAAACGTGCAAAGGAAATGTCCTAGAGGCCTATGCAGGTTGTAAACACTTGCATAGGCCTTTCCTAAATTTCCTTTGCACGTTTCCATAATACAGTAGTTTCATTGCAGGTTTTTGGCTAGCCTTTCTTCACTGTCTTATAGAGAGAAGTGCTACGATATTGTGTGAGAGTCTTTTTGTCAGTCTGGCTGCATGAAACCCTGAAGTATGAAGTAACTTGAAGCAAATACCCTTACCAGTGTAATCTAGTTGGACCCTGCATTCCACAGCTGTTATAGAGTGACTTGAGGCCCTATTTACACTTTGATCACCCACTACACACACACACACACACACACACACACACACACACACACAGCAGGCAGAATCTTTGTCCATTCAAGTTATGTAGCTATTTGCTTCAAGGACAGACCCTCACCCAGTCCCAAGGCGACCCCTACTAAATACAAGATATTTATTTACTGACTGAAACCCTGACCCTTAGCACACGTGATGTAGATATTTGTTTTGTGTGCGTGTGTGTGTATGCGCGCGCGTTAGGATGAGAAAGGTGTGCCTTAGGGTCAGTGGGAAAAGAGGCTTACAGGAAGTCAGCTTATGTCCCTCTGTGACCTTGGAGCTTGTAACTACATACTTCCTTCTATTCAACTAGGCTCACACACACACACACTCACAAAGTCAAACACTCATTTCCGTTATTTGACCCCTAATTCACACTCTATTCTATTCAGCAGTCTTTTCTCTGCCATACCTTTCTTTGCCAATAGACATAATAGGTAGATGTAAAGACTATACCATTATTTGCATTCTATTTTTCATGCCAAATTCAGGCCACATTCAATTAAGCTAGTCTGATTTTACAGATCTCAGTGGGTAATAAGCGAGCACAATATTGACTTTGAACATCAGACTCAGATGTCAACCGTTCCCTTTTTTTCAGACACGCATGCAGAGCCTCCAGCCGGACCCCGCAGCCCGCTACAGGAACGTGATGGACGCTCTCCGGCGAATTGTAACCACCGAGGGCATCTGGCGGCCAATGAGAGGGCTGAATGTGACAGCTATAGGGGCGGGACCTGCCCATGCTCTCTATTTCGCCTGCTATGAGAAACTCAAAAAGACTCTAAGTGATGTCATTCACCCAGGGGCTAACAGCCATTTGGCTAATGGTACCATAAAGCATACATACACACACGCAAACAGTGTCATAGTTGTACAGCCGGTGTATGGCTATCTGAATGAGATCACCCTTAGACAGTAGGCTGATATCTAGAACTGTAGCCCTGAGCTGATCAAATCCAAACCCCATCCTACGCACCCCTCAATATGATCTCTGTAGAGCTGCTGACTCAGCCTAATCCATATATAGACCAGACACCGCCTGACCAGTTCTAAAAAACTTGGCAGGCCAGCACACAATCAAACCTTTTCATAACCAGTGTTTGGCTCTGAGGAAGTGCCAGTGTTAGTTGTAGATCTGTTGCTGACTTTGGGAAGTGAGACTGACGTGTCAGGGTCAAGTTAAGCAAAGTGGATTCAGCTACAGAGTAGGAAAACGTCTAGTAAAAGTTCAACTTGGAAAACTTTGAATGTCAACCTATTCCTTATGCCATGTTCTCCCTACTCTCTTTCTTCCCTTTTTTCCAGTTTAGTGGGAGGCTGGGTAAGTCCTTTCTCCCGTCTCATCTGCTCTCCTCTGTTGGTCCTGTCTTTCTAGCTTGGGTTTGGTTAAGATCTCCCAAAGAACCAATGAACTGCCTTCTCCACTAGGTGTCTCTCTACTTGGTTTAGCTTCCTGACCCCAACCTGGAATAATCTCACTAGTCTGTACCTGTCTGATTTGCTGATTGTATGCACCAATTGAGCTATGATGGTGTGTTCTATTGAGCATGACGTCCTCACCTATCAGGAGTAAGGCAGTGAAGGAGATGAAATGAGTCAATTTTTTTACTACAAGTACTGCAAAAGGGTCCTTACTGTTGCAGGTGAAAATGCGTTATGCATTCTCATACCCTGCCTCTTTCTTAGCCTCTTCTGTCATCCATGTCTGTATAATCTGATTCTCTGATTGCCTCGTAATTTCTGGCGTGTGTGTGTTTAAGGAGCCGCTGGGTGTGTGGCCACACTGCTTCATGATGCAGTCATGAACCCAGCTGAAGGTAAGAGTAATACTTTCTACAGAGGAAATGTGGGTAGACTGGAGGAAAACCGACGATGATTAGAATAGAGTCAAGTGAGGTTTGTGTGTGTGTGTGTGTGTGTGCGTGTGCAGTTGTATGTTTTGTGCTTGTCTTTGTATAGTATAATGTTTTGAGAGAGAACGGTGGCATTCCTTTTTATCACATTTGCCTTTGCCTCGTGTGAGGAGTATTTGGATGTGTGTAAGCCGTCTCCTTTCTTGAATGACAAGATTGCCATAGAAAAAAGTTTCAAAGCAGAAACTTACAGGTGCTACTCCTGGGCCAAACTGCTGCACGTGGTGGCCTCAACCCTGCAGTCTCACATATGGTATTCACTTTCACAGCTGCCTCTAGTCCACCTGTCCAAGCATGTCAGCAGAAGGACACCAGTCACAGTTGTGGTGTGCAGCTGTTGGATGGGGTGCAGCTGTCTAAAGCTTGGTTCAGAGCTGTGCGCAATCTGGTTTCTCTGCACTGTATGCGTAGTGGGCATATGTGCAGGATTTCTATGCTTGTGCATGTAATCTCTACTCAAGATGTCAGTGTTGCACAAGCTTATCAGATATAAATCAATAAAAACAGCACGTACAGTACCGGTCAAAGGTTTGGACACACTAAAGTCATCAAAATTATGAAATAACAAAAGGAATCATGCAGTGACCAAAAAATGTTAAACAAACCCAAAACTATCTTATATTTTGGATTCTTCAAAGCAGCCACCCTTAACCCTTGACATTAACGAGCAAAGAAATTCCACAAATTAACTTTTATAGTACACAATCACTGTGTGCCTCTTCAAAATGATGATTTAATCATTGTGGTTCAACATTCTCCACCTCTAAATTTCTAAATGAAAACTACTTGTTGGGGGTGCATTTTTATATATATATTTTTTAAATATAATTAAAATTTTAGTTTTGAAAAGAAATTCATACATAGGCATCAACTTCACTATTTATATTTGTCTAAGAAACGGTCTTTAAGATCATGAGAAACAGCCAAAGTGTTGACTCGTAGTGTAGCTCTAAATGATTGGCTATTATTAATACAATATACATCTTTCTCTCTCCTGTTCATTTGTATAGAAGCTGAAGGAAGTATGTTTGTACTGCCGCTAATAGCTTACTAATTTCTTTTTCCAATGATTTTTTTTTCTCATCACCACGGTACTCAATGACACCTGGACTTCTCTTCTATCCATACATCTCTCCACCTCTCCCAAGTTGTGAAGCAGCGCATGCAGATGTATAACTCTCCCTACCGCGGCGTGCTGGACTGTGTGCGCGCCGTGTGGCAGAAAGAGGGCGCTGCAGCTTTCTACCGCAGCTACACCACCCAGCTCACCATGAACGTGCCCTTCCAGGCGCTCCACTTCATGACCTACGAGTACCTCCAGGAGTTGCTCAACCCCCACAGACAGTACAATCCCTCGTCCCACATGGTGTCCGGAGCTTTGGCCGGGGCCATCGCAGCCGCAGCCACCACGCCTCTGGATGTCTGCAAGACCCTGCTCAACACCCAGGAGTCCCTAGCCCTGAGCTCCCTGACCCCCAACCCAGGCCCGGGCCAGGGCCAGGGAGCCCACAGACAGATCACAGGCCTGGCCCATGCCTTCCAGACAGTTTACAGGCTGGGCGGCCTACAGGGCTTCTTCAAGGGAGTCCAGGCTAGGATCATCTACCAGATGCCCTCCACAGCCATCAGCTGGTCGGTCTATGAGTTCTTCAAGTACGGACTCACCAAGCGCCAGCACAAGAGGAGAACGCAGCACAGGGGGGCCGAGATGTAGACAAGTCTTTGTCTGTTCTCCTGTCACATTGCTCTACCCTCTCTGTAGGGAGCAGATAACGTCGATACGCACATAGAATCTAACTAATCTCCACCTCAGTTGTCCCGCCCCTATCAGACAAAACCAATAAGAAAGACCTCTTCATATACAGTTCAGTTATATTCCTGCTACACTGTTGGAAGAGTTTGAGTTTGTTTGTTTTTTTTCCTTTACCAAGAGAAGCTTTTTTTTTTTTATTTTATTTTTTTTACACAGTATTACAGTACCAGTTTATCCAAGCTGAGGCTTAATGTGAAGAAGTGAACACACCAGTTGTGAGTTGGAAAGATAATCACCAGGGGGCAGTGGTGTTACTTTGTTAACTTTGCATGTAGTTCTGGGGCTTTCAACGGTCTCGCTGTTCTAGGATCAGATTTATTTGCTACCAATCCGAACCTTGAACGTGTGAGCGAAAAAGCGTAACTGACTCCAGATCTACACCCCTTTCTGGAAGCGTGAAAGTATAATTTGTCCTTGATTGACGATCTCAAAACAGAATGTCCTCTGACTAATCAAAGTTAAAGACAAGCATGTTTTGGTGTCCAGCTTGGGCTACTCAGGAGGGGGACTTACTCAAGATGTGAAATGATTATTTTTTTAATGTACAAGATTTCAATTTTATTGACTTGATCCAAGGTCCGAACGATTTGAAATGATCACAGCCATTCAGATTCCAGATTGTTGTCAATCCTACACACAAGCATTCGCTTTGTCACTCTAGTTTCCATTGACATGTTCAGGAAATTGAAATGTCCAATCCATCGGTGATTCTTCGGTACTCTACTCATCTTCCTCAGATTAACAAGAGAGGGCAGGAGTCCCATTTGGTTTTCTGTTAGAGGATAGGAATTATTAAATCATTTTATTTCCCTTCATCAAACTGCATTTGTCAGTTTAAGGTTGTTCCCCATGACATGAAAACAGTAATTAAAAGTTCACTTGCTCTAAGGTGTCTGCAGTTTATTTTTATTTATTTAATTATTACTTTATTGAAATTTAATTCCTAAAATTTAATTTCCAACAAATTTATAGTATAATGTGTTTACCTTGGTTCCCATTGTTGCGTTTAATCAGCCCTTGCATTATACAACTATTATACAAATGCTTCAGTTTGGCAGAGCAGACGAGGATGTCACTTCGATGAGTATTCCCATGCATTAACTGTAGCTATCAGCCACTTGAATGAATGAATCAACAACAATGTCCGATAGCCCATCAACGTTTGCATACAGTGTAGCTTGTGTAGAGCATAACTCAACAATGAACTGTGATGAGCAGTTCTGTATCCCACAAAGGTTGGTCTGTACCCCAGCTGTCAGGGTAATGGCATAAATGGAAGCTGTCATTCTTATTGTTTGATGTCTGATTGTCCCCAATACTGCACTATACTCTATAATAAAGACTGAGCAGTAGACCCTACTTGTTGCTCATAAATGCTGCAGCCTTTGTTTGATTTTCTTTTTTTCCCAAGGTGCATGCTGTGGATCACTTAATCAAATCAATTGCATGCATAGTTGCTGATCACTACAAAGAGACACATTGCTTCTTAAATTTCCTGCTAAAAAAATGGTTTGGTGGAAGAAGAAAAAAAAAAAAAAGGAAATGCCACAGCTGTATGGCCAGAAACACAGAGGGTTTGTGTGTCTTTTCAGGTATTTACTTTTAGTTGCAGGCAGGTACAGTTGTTTAGGCTTAGACACAGGTGCAGATCTCAACTTTGACCCTTGAGAGTAAAAACAGTTTTACTTGCACACACATAACTTGCATACAAACAGCTAGGCTGCTGTAGATGACTAAGAGTACCAATGAGGAGGATGTTGTGGGATTGAGCAAATTATGCATGATGGAGCAAATGATGCATGATGAAGCAAATTCTGTAGTTGGTGTAGAAAAGAAAAACACTACACTTTAGAAAGCTTGTATTATTGTTTGTTTGAAAAGATTAGAAATGTATTTGTGTTACAATTTTTATTATTTGACAGTTTTGGAGTACATATTGTGTCAACTTTCTAAATATTTTATTACATATTTACATTGTTTTTTTTCAGGGATCTCATTAGATGATGACAATAATAATGATGACAACTTTGAATATAATAAAAATCTAATATAAATATATGAATGTAGAGGAGTGTTCATCAAAATCAAGATAAAAGTACCTGTGTGTGCCTGCCATGGGAAGGTGTAGAAAGGCACAGAAACAGTCTCAATGCCATCAGTACCAGTGATCTTGATAGAAGCACTTTGTCCTTGGTCACCACACCCTGTGAACAGCTCAAGAATGATACCCAGAGGTGTCATCTCTGTCCTGGGAGAGTGGGGAGGAGCTCTTCGTCTCATTCACTTTTGCATGAGACCCTCTACAGAACTGGTGTCAAACAGGTATTTTTCAGGCAAAGATTTAGATTGAACTGGTATGATAATCCATTTCATGATCCGCTCTAAAAACAAGCTGGCAAACAAACCATTGATTCAAATAAGAACAAAATGCTTTTCAATTGCAGAAATGGAGTTCATTCAGTAGGGATTTTGGCAAAATAGTAGCTGTACAAATGACTGAATCGTGAGCTAATATCCCTCAAACTGTCCCCATGACAACAGGCTTGTTTTCTTTTTAACACACATCAGCAAGCATGAAGGAGGGATAACTGACACTACTGACTCACTGTTAATCAGATCAGGATCATAATGGACCCTATTAGTGATAGTGATAGCAATAGCAGTTAAAAGATACAATTAGAGGTGATTGATGTACAGTATCCCTTTAGGCCTGCGTGGCAGTTCAGACATTACAATAGATTATCACACTGATAGGATGAATTATCCACCTGCAGGTGGAAAGTAATTGACAAGTTAAAGCTTATGTAAAGAGTTTTCCTATGTCCTCAGTCCAGGACCAAGTCACCATTTTTATTTAGACTTTGAAACAGAGAAAACCTTTGACTAGTTTTTTGTTTATTGGTAATATAGGAGCCAATTTTATTGTCCTCAGATTTAGAACATAAAAGTTTGAACGTGATTCATTTTGATTTGACATTTTAATAGAATTTAATATATTTTCATTTCTGCACCATACTCACCCAATCCTGCATTTTTGCAGCATATGCAGCAAAACATCTGGCCAATTGAAAACTGATAATGTTCTTACTTGTGGACAAACCAATTATTTCTGGTGGATTTCTTTTAATTCATTGTGTATTTTGATCAGTGTATACGTCTACAAGGTTTCATGCAATAATTTGTTATCTGTGAATGAAACCAGTTGGATGCAACAAGGTTAGGCAACTACAGCAGGCAAAGGTTCTGACCCAACTCATCAACTCATTTTTTCACACGGACAATTAGCTTTCACATCATAATGGCTTTGACTTCACTTAATGGGATGTTGTGGATTGGTGATGACAATATTTTTCTACATAAGCAACAACATCTTATAGTTAGAGTGAGCATCTATGGACAATCCAGTTTTGGAGAAGCAGGTTTAACGCTTTGACAGATTGCGTTGAGGAATGACAACTCCCCCACCCTAGCCTTTCCATACACACACACAACATCACACACATACACACTCACACCCATGTCTTGTCAGCCAGACACCTGTTCAAACAGGGAGTGTTAATGAGCCGTCTCTCTCTCTCTCTCTCTCTCTACATGTGTGTGTATATGTGTGTCCTGTGAGTTCATGCTATGTTACAATGGCATATTTCTGTGTGTGTGTGTGTGTGTGTGTGTGTTTCTTTCCCCTACTGCTCTCCTCTCTTCGTCACTCAGCCAGCTAGAGCTTGCCCACTGTGCCTGTGGTGATGCTGTTCATGAGAGTGACTGACAGGGTTTAGATGAGCAGGAAAGTTTGGGGTTGATCTGTGTGTGTGTGTGTGTGTGTGTGTGTGTGTGTGTGTCTAAGAATACAGTTTAGGAGGGTCTGTAGTTTGCTGTTTGGATTAGCCTTGGTAGAACACTCAGTGGTGCCATTGATAGAAATGTCTCTAGTATGTGGACAGCACGCGTCCACTATCTGTCCTGCTATTTGTGCTTTACGTTTCTCTGTGTATTTGTGTGGAGCTTGCCCGCTCCAATCTCAGCAGCCTCTGTAGAGTAAACTATTTAGTCTGGTTAGTCTGGCTCATTTTCCCTTTTCTTTCTCTTTGCTCTCTTTGTGTGTGTGTGTGTGTGAGAGAGAGAGAGAGAGAGCATGTGTGTGTTATATTTATCCGTAATTGGTCTGAATCTTGTGGGGAAGCACACAATGTCATGAAGGTCAGAAATACTCTGGGGCGCATCTCAATAGTCTGAAGTCACTCTGTTTGTTCACTTATATAACCGTTAGTGTTCTCTTCTCTTCTTCCACTTCTCTTCTCTTCTCTTCTCTTCTCTTCTCTTCTCTTCTCTTCTTCTCTTTCTGGTCTCTGTTCTGTGAACAAAGGGGATAGCTGCTTGATGTTACTAGACACTGAAAACAAAAGGGATGTCTGCTTCATGGTGGCAACAAGACCCAGAAGTGTGTTTGATGAGCCATTTAAATATCAACCATCATCAACTACTTAGATAGATACTTCGATAGATAGTTAGATAGATAGATAGATAGATAGATAGAGAGAGAGAGAGAGAGAGAGAGAGAGAAGGGAGAGAGAGAGGAGAGATGCCATCAGCCTCAGATGACACAGTTTAGACAGTCAATCATATTTTCCCTGAGGTGTTCACCCTCTGGGTGTGTGTGCACAACACAGGAGAAAGCATGAATGCATCTGTGCGCCCTTCATCACCGTGTGTGGGTGTGTGTGTATGCGTGTGTGTGTGGATGTGCGTGTGTTCTGTTGCTACCTAAACAAATCTTGAATACTTTCTCCCGTCTTTCCCTCTGCTGAATATTATCACCATTTCAAGGCCATCAGGTCTGACTTTATTTGGATATCCAAAGTGAGCAGTATTCTCACACACACACACACACACACACGCACACACGCACACACACACACACATGCAGTGTACACATGTCTTTGCTGGAAAAGACCCATACACGTTGATGGAGGGCTCACAGGCACACACACATACACTCCCCTGCGGATTGGTGTAAGCCTATGTTTTGGAAACTCAAGTCTCAGGTCAGAGCCCCTCACAGCAAGCACCTGTGGAAGGGTCTATTTCAGACACACACACACACACACACGCACACGCACACACACACACACACACACACACACACACACACACACTCCAAGGGTACTTAGGAATGTGAACGCCTGAAGGACTCCTGGTCCTTTACAACTCTCCCTCATTCGCTCGCCTTCCTTCTCTCGCTACATATTTATGGCTCTTTTGTTGCTGCTCTTGTCAGCTCTCTCTCCATATATTAAGCCAAATCATGACTAGACCACTCAGCATGAATTAGAGAGTGATACAGGATTACGCCATAATGTCCATTTTATTCCGTCCTCGCCAGCAGCTAATGGATGAGGTGTGATTACACACTCTCCATCTAACTCACTGGGATACACTCAGACACAACAGACACATACAGGTTGTGATCTCACGCTCCTTGGGGGTGCTGCTGGATAAAGGAGCTGTTGTTGTAATCCCCTTGGCTGCTTCAGTCTCTCCCACTCTGGGGAGCTGGAGCGGATGGGAGGGGAGGAGACGAGAGGAGACGAGAGGAGACAAGAGAAGACGATAGACTAGCGCAGCCAGGGAGGTTCTGGTGAGGGAGGTGGTGGTAGAAGCTGCCAGTGCACAAATTCAGGAAATGAAAGAAATGACATTGCCTTTTGCTGAATGATGTAAACTGACTTTTGTTTCTCTCGCAAAGCGTGTGAGCGCATGTAGTATACAACAATCTGCAGACAAGCTAAACGTGAGTGGATTAGAGGTGTGAATGAAGATGCTATCTCTGATTTTGATCATGTTTCCTTTCCATTATTGACTGCAGGCAAAAGGGATAATTGAATTCATGCAATCTGATATAAATGATGTTTCTGAGAAGAGCGTGTTTCTGTGAGACCGAAATATTAGCCCCTATGCCCATGTTTTTTACATTTTCTCAACAATTCAGGGGTCTGGTCATGCTTACTTCACAGAGGAGCGCCAGAATGAAATCCTACTCTCACCAGTCGTCTTCTTTCACGGGGAAAAAAAAAAAGAATTGAACAAACAAAACGAAGATTGTTCAGCGGCGGGGGGATTTAGTATCATTGTTCATCTTTGACTCCAAGGTGACTCCCGAGGATGGCAGCATCAAAGTGAATTATGAAGCATAGCGAAATGTAAATTCAGCATGAGTGCCAAGCTACCAGAATACAGGAAGGGTTACAGAATGATTATCAACTTACGGTGCCAGTTGTGGCTTGAATGTCTCCCATTGTGCTGCACTGTGGAGAATTAAGATGAGGGGGAGATACGGTTCCTGTCATCACTTAAGAGAACATGCTGGGGAGGAGAAATTCTTCCCACCACCACCAAGGATACAAGATGATCATTAACACACAGGAATAGCAGTACATGAATGCACGCCCGCACACACACACACACACACACCATTCCCTCTGTGGGAAAGAGCTGAAATGGGATAGACCACAGCTGCCTTAAATATGAGTATTTGTCTGTGTGATGTTAAACCTGCAGAGGAGATGAGACAACATAGAAAATGTGTGTGTGGCTTGCGTGTGTGTGTGTGTGTATGAGTTTGAAACAGGATCCTTCTCATTTCTCATACAATAAAAGAATATCATGCAAGACCTGCAGTGAATAGGCGGCTTCCCTCAATAAATCCAAGTGTTTATAGTGCAACGCCATCACAAATGGGCCTGGCCGTGACGGTATAGGGAGAGAGAGGGAGAGAGAAGGGAGGGATGACGCTCCTCCAGGGACATTGATATATTAGTATCCACAGACAAAGCCATATGGTGATGATGAAAGACCACAGGATCAATGGCGGCTACGGAGGAGTCGGGGAAGGTTTGTGTGATCTTCTGTGACTATAGAAGGTATAAAAGGTAAATGCACCCAGAGAAACCGGAGAGACTGGCAGACTGGCATATTTACTTGGTGAGTGTATGTGTGTGTGTGTGTGTGTGTGTGTGTGTGTGTGTGCGTGTGTGTACAGTATCCAGATATCAATTACCATCGTAGCCTAGGGAAGGACCCCCCAAATGAACACTCACTCTGCCACAGTACTTTCATGATCAAAGCAAAGCATGCACGCACGCACACACACCACACACACACACACACACACATACACACACACCCAGACATACACAAAATACACTTCTCATCCCTTGGGTCTTCGAGAGCAAAGCCTTGGCGGGATCTGATGAAATGCGGCATTGTTACAGATGAATGCAGGTGTCCGGCACTTTCTCTTCCCTGCCCTTCCCTCTGTCTCGAAATGTTGTGACAAATTCCTTTAAAAAGGTAAACAGGGTCAGAAAACCTCCCGACAAACCCTTCAGAGAGAAAACACACAACTCAACACACAGCCACAGGCACATCCAGCACATGTCACACCCACACACACTCACACACACGCACACACTGCCAAAGACCAAAACTAAAGTTGTCTGTCAGTGGTGTTGAAGTGGCGGGGACGAGATTCTTGGCGTGTGTGTGTGTGTGTGTGTGTGTGTGTGTGTGTGTGTGTGTGTGTGTGTGTGTGTGTGTGTGTAACTGGTTGAGCAACACAGGTGCAGTCAGGGACACTGAAGGAGAAACAGGCCTCCTGCCCTTTGAACTTGATCTTGAAAAGAAAGCTGTCTTTCCTTCCTGTCAAATAAGCTTAGCTTCTATGCCTTGGAGCTCCAGTCAACATTAACTGGTCTGTTGAAAACCATGTCCCCGTCCATAATTCTTCTATTTGTTCAATGCATGACTTTTCATTAAATACTTAAACACTTCCGCACGTCTGGGATAAATGTAATGATAGGTATTATCAGCGACGCTTTGTGTTGGAGCCATTCGGTTTCCTAGCAGTGCACTGAAAGTTGCATTGGATTCGATACTTGAGGACCGAAGTGTACCGTTCTCTTCTCTGGCAAAGAGCATCAGGGAGGAATACTTACCAGTAGTAATCGCTCCAATTTACAATGTATCCCTTTGTGTGTATCAGGTGGAATCCAGACGTGTGTGTGTGTGTGTGTGTGTGTATACACACCCTGTACGTGACCAGACCTCCTGAGACACGGCATCGGTTCAAGGCTAGGACATTTTTTTTTCTCAGTCCTGCCCCTGTGGCCTTGTGAGTTATTCCACTGCTGGTAAGGCCATGCCGCGGTCTAAAGAGCAGAGGGATGGCATGGGAAACTAAGAGGCTGAGAGACAGAGGGGGGAATGGTAGAGAGGAGGCAAGACAGGAATAATACACAGAGATGTGAGAGAGACAACAACTCTAAGAAAGGTTTAATCGAGGTCGTCAGCGGGAGAAAGTCAGCGTAGGACCGTTTAGTGATGATACCTGAGAGATGACAGTGGTGTCTCCTGATGCAGAGGGGGAGAGATGACAAAAGGGGGAGAGAGCTGGTATAGCAGCAGGGTGGATGACTCTCTGAAGATACTTTGGATACTCTTTTTTTTCAATGAGGGATGAGCGGAGAGAGTATAGCAGGAAAAGGAGGAGGAGGAGGAGGAGGAGGAGGAGGAGGGCAGCTAGCCAGTTGTGAGAGGCCATAAGTAGGGCTTGAGTAGTTCCTTTATCAGCCCACTGATAGGAGATGTCTCTCTGTGTGTCAGAGCTGCCCAATGCTCTCTTCGTCTCTGCTTATCACCACTAATTAAAACATTTGGATTCCTTTGGCCTGCTCTGGAGGAGTGTGTGTGTGTGTGTGTGTGTGTGTGTGTGTGTGTGTATATGTGTGCGTGGGAGAGAGATGAGAGCAGAGAGGAGTCAGAGGACGGAAATGTAGCAGGTTGGAAGACTTCATCCCATTTAGCTGTCCATCTATGGACAGAGGAGCTCAACCAAAACTCACCCTCAGCTACCAAGAGACACTCTGTTCCCACAGACACACACGCAAAACACAACACACACACACACACACATGAATGCACGGGAATGCATTACTCTGGAAGCTGAGTGAGGATGAAGAACTTTTTACGTTGCATTCTCGTTTCATTTCTCCGAGCTAGAAACGAATGGTTTTGCCGTGACGTGGTGAAAGTAGGTGATGGACCGGGCGGGAAGCAATTCAGGGGCTTGATCCAGGGTAGTTGTAAAAGAGCCAGGATGTAGGAAAAATAAACTGTCCTCAGAATTTATTGGTCTGTATTCCTGGGTTATTATTTGATATGTATGTTTTCAATAGTTTTACAGTTTATCTTCATTTCATGTTCACAAATGTGTAATTTGTGGGAACATTTTTCCAAACAGTAGAAAGAGAATTTTAAACTGAGTCCAAATTGCACTTGAGTCATACAGACCACAAAAGTTTGGCAACAGATTATGAGGTCTTTCTACGGCTCTGCTAATATCTAATATTTCCTTTATCTGCTGAGTCTACTCTTAATGGACACACACACACACAACACACACACACACACACACACACACACACACACACAGTGTAGAAGAGGCCTGTGCTACTTCCTATACATGAGCCTCTTCTCTATAGGCTCTGGGTGGGCTCATCTCTCCGGCCTTTCTAATCCTCTCCATGACCCCTGTCACAAACACAGGGCTGAGATGAGTGGATGTGTCAGTATTTTCACGCACAATACTATACGGGTACTGTGCCAAAATTACAGCTGAGTGCTAGAATATGTGCGGCTTGGGAGTTAATAAATAAAACACCAATAAAAACACCAATAAAATCTAATGAGAGTAACTCTAAATGTTGACCCAACTGAATTGTAAACCAGTCCTCATAAAAATCATTGGGTTTGGTGGTGCAAAACAGGAATTGAAAGCCATTTTTGTTACTGAACGCACAATTGCTTCAGTGAAATAATTCATTGTATAGAATCGGTGTGATGTCTAATTCCTTTTGAAACCAAGGGGGCTCGTGATGGTTGATGCGGATGGTGTGTGATGGATGCGTCTTCCCCAGGGGGAGTTGATGTCTTATAGCTTTACTGTAAATGTTTACATTCCTACATGCACTGATGCTATCTGCTAATAGTTTCTGGAACAGGCCTGAAGAGTCCTCTGGGGGGGATTATTTACCGTGTGTGTGTGTGTGTGTGTGTGTGTGTGTGTGTGTGTGTGTATGTGTGTGTGTGTGAGAGAGAAAGAGCGAGAGAGAGAATGCCGTTAGGAGACCGGGTCAAAGGGAAGCAGATCTGTCTTTAAACAGAGGTATTAACCATGACCCTTCTCCTTCCTGAGTCCTGCCCTGTGTCTGCCCTGGGCCAACGCATTAACACCAGCAACACACACACACACACACACAAACACATACACACACACTGCTCCATACACCCTCTCTCCCAAAGCAAATCATTTAACAGTTGTTAGCCTTATTCTGATGGCATACAGGTTGGGTGTAAGTTATGTGGACAGCAGAACCGTGAGAGCCTCTCCCGCTATCGATGCCGTGTGAGCTCTGCCATAGATTCGTCCTCACCCAGCAGCCTCAGTGCCAGCAGCCCTTATGTGAAGATGATCTACTCTAGTTGGGCCCTTGAGAAAATAATTACTGTTACAATGGGCGTACAGGAAATTCATAATTTCACCTCTGGAGCCTTGTGAGATCTCCCTGTCAATTGTGTCTTAAAAGTGCAGCCAAGCATGGTTAGGTGAGGACTGTCATTCTTGTGTTATGCGTTGTAGCTCAGCCCCACCCTCTTCGTATACTACTCAGCTGAGAAATATGCCACCGAAGCAAAAACAGAAAAGACAGCAGGAGATTACCTGTTTCCACTGGCATTAATATCTCCATCAGCGTTGATTATTCCCTTCAAGGCTGTGGTAAGATCTGGAGGCAGGCGGGTATGGGTGATTGTTCAGTGCCACCGTCTGGCCCCTCTCATTCTCTTCTCTCTCTGCTTCATGAGTCTATTCACGCCAGGCTGCAGGGAGGTGCTCAGTCGAAGCACGACTCCCTTTCAGAGAGAAATGTTTACATACTTGTGCATTGCATATTTATACTTAAACACAGACGCTTTCACTGGAGCCTATTCCCCTCCACCGCAAAGCCAGCAGGAGAACTGGCAGGGCCACGACCTAGCTAGATCTCAGTGTGATCAGATGAGAATTCAGCATGGGAGAGAGAGAATAGTAGGGGTCTAGTATTGCGGGATACAAGGGGAAAGGAGATATTGCCCTTTGTGCCAGCAGTGCGTGGGAGTACTGAGGTTTTGTATAGAAAGGTGGTACGAGGCAATTGACCCACTTTCATGGTTGTTGCATTCAATTGAAGATGAAGTGCTACTGGGGGCTCCCTCTGTCAGACAACAGCCACGAAGCACTGCAAAAGATAGGCCCATGTTGAACTTCACTTATAGATGAGCCCTGTATGCTCAGAAATAAATCATCCTGGGTTGTGTCAGTGTCACCATTTTCATTGTGTCCAATTCATTCTCTATGGAAATGTACATCGGTATGACATCAGGCAGAAAAAAAACTATCTTCACTAACACGATGTGAGTAATGAGAGAACATAGCAATAGCATTCCTTTGCAAAGACAACTCAATTCTGTGGTGATGGCCTTGGTGTGGAACGGCCAATTACCACTTCCACTGATACACCGTGTATAAACGGGAATAATTAGACTTAATGGTGATGGATGCCCTCGTTAGTCACAGTTGGACAGTCACAAAGAGACATGGTGTCAGTCTCTCCCAGAAACCTGTTGTGTACGATGCCAACCACTTGTGATAGTTTAAAGTGGTTTTCTGATCTAAGAGAGATGAATGAGGTTTGGGCTGGTGCCAGTGTTGGGCACAAGGTGATCCTCTCTGCCAAACAGGTTATTGTGAGAAGAGTGAAGTTACATTACGTTCTTTTGAGGTAGTCGCCTCTTTAATGTTGTTATGATGGTATTTGCTGGGCTCATATGGATGGAACCCAACCTGCTGTAATATTGCACACTGTTTACTACTATTTACTATTACTACTACTACAATTACTATTTAATTCCAGCCACACAGAAAATCCCAGTCCATACTTAGAGCATTATGGGTGCCTGTCTGTATGTGTTGCACTCCACCTCAGCCTACAGGCTCCATTTGCCACACATACTTGGCAGTTAGTATCAATTGGCTGGTGAGTGCAAACAGCTAAGCTATAAGACTAGTCACCTCATTTAAAAATTATGTTTGTTTTCATTTTCCTATCAAGTATCGCGGGCTGTGTATATTCCTGTGGGATGAGGGTGTAATCTTTTCAGTAAGGCATGATGAATGTGAGCTGTCTTGTGTAGCCTGGCTGGATGGTGCAACATCTCCATGGTCTATTGAACCTCTCTGACTCATGCAGCAGAGTAGGACCAAGCAGGCCTCTTTACATGTCTTCACACAACAAAACCCAGACCTGTACAGCAGAGAGTCAGCCACTAAATATTAGGCCTATGAAATGCACATCATTTTAAGTGTCAAGAATAAACGAAGTGTCATTGTTTCAGATTATGTGGTTATTACATATAGCAAATCAGAGTAATACATTTGATTTCTGTTTTCATCAAACTATTGCGGGATTGCTTAGCTGTGTAAATGGCCTCAAGACTATAGATAGATATAGTCTAAAGTCCTGAAACATTTGGATATGAATCATATAAAAAATAAATGATGCACTCTCCATGCCTATTCATAAACTGCACATTGAAACAACACTGAGTGCCAGAGTAGGGTTTAGGCAAATCCTGGCAATTACTATTGAGGCTTAAGACTGAGTCAACAAAATCTGCCATTATTTATTACATTAACATAAACCATGGACAAAACCATAACATACTCTACATTTAAGTGGTTTCAGTAAGCTTATAAACCTCTTGTTCAAATGTCCTGTAGGTATTTAGTTTTCTTATACATAGATCTGATCAAGAAGGGCTGACTCATAAATACATAAATAAATATTAAAGATGAGACGTGCCTGTGGCGCGTTTTCATGGGGCTATTTTGTCCCATGGGGTTTGTGTGCAGCAATCTTCTGCCTGGATGCTTAAAATAGAGTATTATTGGACATCATAAAAAACAGGCTAACATGTTAAAACATATGGCATCGTCACGCACCCAGTCTTGGTAAGTATTTAAGTATTTAACCTAAAAGTGAACCAAGGCATGACTTAACATATAAAAATATATATTCTGGAGTAGATAGAAACAAATACAGCAGGTCTAAAATTGTGTAACACTCACCAATTTTATTTAATTAATAATTTTCAAATTGTTATCAAAGTGTTACGAATATGCCATAAAATTCCTTTCCAAGAACAAGACATGAACAAAGAGTCATATATATTCTTATGTTTATCCATTTACTACCTCCGTTTGTGGGGAAATGGTGCTTTGTGTAAACGCTAGTTCAATGTTTCAATGGGCTCTTTTTACTGTTTTTAAAACGCTATGGATAGCAATGGATAAACATTTGTCTTAAACAAAAATGAAATTCCGAAAGGCTGCAGTGTATCAGAGAATGAAGTTTAAAGAACTCCCTATTTATTTACGTTCTCCAAGCTTATAATATGGGAATATAGATTTAGACGAATTCATTTATTTTTGTAGTAAATAATTACAAAATAATATTTTCAGTCGAATCAAGCCTTATATAATACAATGCAGTCTGTCTAGACTGCACGTCAATATAGAGAGTTTATGTATAGTTTACTTTATGAAATTTCGTGGAATATTACGCACAGAATATCTTAATACAGTTACATCTGCATTTTATAAGAAAGTCAATATTGAACTGGACAGATAGGCCAATCATGAGATGATGTCTCACTAAACGCCATGTGGGAAAAAGGTGGATAATGACCTCCAGCCAATAATCATCCTCAGGCAAATAACCACCAATGTAAACAGAAATCAAGTATATCTTCCTCAACACCATATCTTTATTTAACTTCCATCAGTGTGATACTGTGATGTAGGTCATAAAGATTCCAGGCTAAGAAGGTGGGTGACCTTTAAGATGGGTAAACTGAGTTTAGGTGGCTTTACACTCAACTCCCTGCCTAGGCCTGTACATAGACCACGTGTAAAGTTGATGTCACTCTGGCGGAGAAAGCAAAGATGCACATTCACACCTTGCGTTTAGAAGTGACCTTAATGAATACAGAGTCTTTTGTTCTCCGGAGTTTAGAGACTTGTCTCGAGAGCTTTGTCCGTCAGTACATCCCTCCACACGGCGTGCTGTGTGAGATCCAGGGCTGGAAGCAGCAGTACAGGTAGGGGTAGTATCGGAAAGCCTGGTACCGTGGGAGAGTCATGGGCATGGGTAGTTCGTTTGCCTGGTGGTACTGCTTCTGATTGTCCCTCACCAGCACTTTGACTGCTACTTTCCTTGGTGAGCTGCACGCCGCCAACTCGGCCGCCATCTGACGGCGTTTGGTTTTATATCTCCGGTTCTGGAACCAGATTTTCACCTGGGTCTCAGTGAGTTTCAGAGCCCCGGCCAGATCGGCCCGTTCCGGACCGGACAAGTACCGCTGCGCGTTAAAGCGGCGCTCCAGCTGGTAGACCTGCGCGTGAGAGAAGGCCGCCCTAGAGCGCTTCTTGGTACCGGACCTGGACTGCTGCTCGTCCGGTCTGAAGCTGCCCATCTCCCTATCGTGGTCTTCCTCTTCTTCCTTCTCCTCCTCCTCGTCGTTTGTATGTCCTTTACTTTGCTTCACACAGTAGAGCTGCTGGTCTGCATCGTCTGTGCAAGATAATATAGATAGAAAGTGAAACATAATATAGCAACAATAATGTGATACGATATTGATCCCCGTATAGGGAGATTATCTTTCTCTGTCAAAGAGGTCAGAGTGCAGGATCAGCAAAAGAGCAGCGCCCCGGATCTGGTAGGGATTGCGTGATTAGCTCAAAGGACATTTGACATTTTTTTAAGTAAGGTTCCACAATACTGTGAAGTATTTTTTCCACAAGCTCAGTTCATGTCACATATAGCCATCTGATTTATGAATCGGTTACATCTGGTTTCTCCACTGTCGGCACTATGGAAAGAACCTGATCACCCCAAACAAGCTATTTCACGAATTGAAGTTATTGTGTTATTGTGTTATTGTTGCGCTATATCAAACGGCATTGTGTCTCCTCGTGGTATATAACGGTCAAACGGAAATACTTAATGCGATGTACCCGAAATCATATTAACACAAAGGCCCGTCTGCGCCAGTGACAGGGCCTAAAGATCACTGGACTTCAAAAAGCACAAGCTACTAATGCTTTCGATCAATTGTTGTCTCTCAACTGCAGATTTTTTTTTTAATGCACACCTTCTCTAAAGGTTATTGGACTTACGACTCTGCAGAAGTATCCACCCTATACAAGTCATTTATTGAATATTAAAATCTTTCACAAAACAGGTGAAAAAAAATCTGCCAAAGAAAGCGAGATTGTTTTTAGCATTTGTTTGATGTTCTCTTAAATCAAGTGACTTCATCTTGATACTTCAGTCTTCTTATTGTCACTTGTTTCAAAACATTCTCCAGGTGGAAATATATATTGGAAACTGGTGAAATTATCTCACCCCTTTGGCAGAAGAAAACATGTATTTATTTTAAGACTCAATATTAGATTAAATTACTTGGAAAGAGGAGAAATAAAAAAATTCCCACCTTCTCTGTGCGCAACAAACTCCCTCTCCTCTCCTGAGGACTCCTCATAGGTCTCATGTCGGGGGTTCCCAGCAGACAAACTGGGTTCAGGAGGAACTCTTTCCAGGTGGATGCGGTTCCCATCCATGTCTTGATGAAACAAAACAGGCACCCTCGTACCTTTCTCCTGGTTGCCATTTACTCCATACCCACCTTGCCCGGTGCAGGTGTTGCGTTTTGGCGCGTAGAGCTCCGCTGTATTCCCTGTACTGGGGAGCTTCTCTGGGGCATCAAGTCGTGCTGTGAGGATGTCGTTGATGGAGAAGGACGAAAAACTTAATGTCATGGCTAAGGGAATAATTCCAGGGATGTTTATTCACCGTCACGTATAATTTATGTGCCCGCATCAAGAGATCATCCAGTCGAAAACAAAAACGTTGTTGTCGATTGAATAGTTTCCTGCTCTCTTTTGCTCTAATGGTCTAATTGCTCTAATTGAATTGTGGTCAAAAAGCTTCAGTCTGCTAATCAACAGCCTATGTGTCAGGAGCTGTCAAGTCTGTATTCCAGTATTCTCACTAAAGCAGCTCCAGTAAACCTTTGATAGGCTGTCTCTCTCTCTGGCCCCTCCCTCGTACCGCCCTGCTCAATGCAGGCTTATCTTTGTGCGCTGGACTTTAATTGAGGACTAGGAAGATTGATTTTGTAGACAAACCACTTCACCGTGGTGAGGTGATTCTGATTAACCTCCACTGCAACGGTAAGGAAAATGTAGCCTAATGGAGTCTTATATAGCCTAGCATATGACCTTTAGTATAAATCATTTTTGTAAGAAAGTAAGACTTTTTTCTAACTAGGGTAGGCCTATTAGTTTTAAATTAATTACATTAATTTGAACAAACACTAACCATCTCCATCTGTCTGATGTTGTAGCTTGGATGTTTAGGAGACCACAAGCAGTTAGATAAGACTCATGATTCAGGAAACACGGCAGAGAGGATGTTGCTATCACTTCTTGGAATACTTGTGCTGTCTCAGTCGTTTTGTGTTCAGTAGAAACGCACACTGTACATTATGGCATTCATTTCATGTAATTTGCAGTAAGAAAATCCAATGCGTAAAGTATTCAAAGCGTGCGTATGCAAGCGACTGAGAGCAAGCTTTCACTTTCATGTCTGGCTTCCCGGCTTCACATATTTCCACATTGCACAATATTGTAGCCCATATACATAATCCATTCGTTTAACATGATGCATAATATGACTTAATATTAATAGCGATCACTTGGTTAATGATTTCCAATTCATAATCTGAATTTACAGTTCTAAATATGGTTCAAAACACAATTGAATCAAAATCCTTTCTTGAATTCTTGAATAGTGAATTATTGTTAGATGCATTTCCTATGGTTTTGACTATAAAGTGTAAACTGTGGTACACAACCATAATCTAAAATGGAATTCAGCCATAAGGGTATCAGGAACCATTACGCACAATACGCATTATTTTAATACGATAGATGTGATTGATATTGATATTGATATTGATATTGATATATCTCTCCATTAGTGAGAGCAAGCACTTGCAGCCCGTGAGATTGTTGCTGAAACAGGTGAGTAGCGCCACCATGCGGTCATAATATGTGGCTTCCCAAGTTGGAAAAGAAGAAGAAGAAAAAAACTCTCCACTCTTTTTCTGTCTCTCTCTCTCTGCACACACACACACACACACACACACACGTACAAATATTAAAATATTACGCAATCGTGAGGCCTACCCTTCATTGAGGCGACGCGCTGACAGATGAGTGATCTTCCTCCTCCGTATTGTTTTGTTTTCTTACTCTAACTAAACAGAGAAATCTCTGTGTTTGCTATGGAGCACAAATCAGCTCCAGGGGTTTCAAAACATGTCTGGGTGGGAGAAATGGAAATTCTGGTGAGCAAACTTACACGTGTTCAAACTATGATCATCAACATTGCAAAAATGTCGTGTTTATATTGAATGAAGCCCCACTCTGGTTTAGCCTCGCCCATTTAATAATACCAATTTTCTTGAAGAAATCATTATGTTGCTATTGATTATTATCATTTATTTATTATTATAGCTATTCTGAACATATAGCCCATATCACTCACTTGACTAGGTCTAGTCCTAATAGACACGCACACACACACACACACACACACACACACACACACACACACACACACACACACACACACACACACACACACTTTAATTGGCATACTTTTTAATGAATTAAATTACGGTGAAGTTGAACTACCACCCCCAGGACCTCTGAACACTAAACACTCAAGTATGACAAAGTACCTGCATCACCAAAACACGAAAACCACCAAAACAAAACAAAACACCAAAACATTTCTGGGAACAAGGTGAGCAACTATACAGGATGTTATGATTTAGTAAAGGTGATTTATTATTAGACCTAGCTCACCAAACTGTCTTGCACAGACGCACACAAGGGAACAGTGGCCCTGAATGCACTTCTGATGGGATTTTTTCTTTAGATGTGGCTTCCATATAGATTTCTGCCAATTTTCCCACAGGGACCATTAACGTTTCATCTTACCTTATTTTTTTAATCTTATTTGTCTCCATTATAATGTTAAAACCGACAAGCTCAAACTTGGACTCACTTAGGCTAAGGCAATATTTTTAAAGCGTGTGGCATGTGTGAAGGGTGAAGAATCTGCAGGTTTTCATTACAACCAATCAAGACACCATCTGATTTAAAAAATGAACACAGCGTCAACCAGAGAGAGGGACCTAATCGATGAAATCAGCTGCTGTAGTGTTTGGGGGAATGAAGACCTGCATACTGCCATGCTTTGAGCCCACCGCGCTAAGGTATATGGCAAATGCCGCACCTTGCCAGTTGACGCCCATGTTGGGGGTCGGTTCAACTCCCTGTCGCGGTTTTTCTTCTCTATATTTGGGCCCTCGTTCTTTTGTGAGCTCCTTGAGTGGTTGCCATTGGAGACTTTGTTTTGGGAAACTCCACGCCCAGCGCTGGGATGAGCTGAGCTGCTATCTTTGGAAGTAATAGATAGCAATCGCAACTCCGGCTCGGCTCGCCTGTCAGAGCAGCCGTGGCCAGGCCGCGTCCTCAGGCATCGCCGTCCTGTCGCCAGCTCTATTTACACTAGGGACTCTCTAGCACTTAGGCTGACACCAGGTATGTCCTACCGGCAGTGCAGTAGCCAGGGGAAGTGGCCAGCGAGGCTATCAGAGGAGACAAACACTTTGTTTATGTTGCCATTCATCTCCATTAATAGTGTCTGCGTATTCGACCATGCCTAGGAGGGGAAGGCTTTTGTTCAACTCCATCTCCAATTAACAGTGTGTGTTTGTGTGTGTTTGTGTGTGTGTGCGCGCGAATGTTAGTGAGTGATGTAGAATGATCGCAATAATGAATAATCTTAAATAAATTGTAAGTGAACGACAACAACAACAACAATAATAATAATAGTACTGATACATGACATTTTAATCACTTTGAGCGTACTGGTACTATTATTATGATTAGGATTATTATTATTGGAAACTTTATTTGTTTTACCCTCACCCTTCAAAAACATACAAAGTTTATTATACCAAGTTCCGTGAGTTTCTGCGCTCTGTGGGTCCTCAGAAGGATGCTGTCTGTCTGGTTAATGTCCATCTCTGAATCCTGACCGGACATTAGCTCGCCTCTACATTCTCTCTGTTTCTGGTTCTTGTCTCAGACCCAACTCTGCTCTAAGCTTTCTCAGAGAAAGAAATCAACTGCGTGCTTGGCTACAGAGAAACTATCCTCGAGGAATAAACTGGTGCCATTTTTAAGTTTGAGTTTCCCTCTTAGATGCATGTGAATGTTGAAATGGAATAGACTCCCAACAGCAACAGGAACACCACAAACACCCAATAGGGAAATCCTATTGGTGCTACAGAAAACTCATACTGTGATCACAATCATGTTATCCATAAACTGATATAATTCACCGAGAAGGCACAACTTTACGTCTCTCTCTCTCTCTCTCTCTCTCTCTCACACACACACACACACACACACACACACACACACACACACACACACACACTCGTAAAATGGAGAATGGAAAGGCACAGTACAGTCCAGCCATTATGTCATTATGTTTTCTTTTATATTTTCATTGTAATGCAAGCTTATAAAACAGTTCTCTCAAACAACCATCAGTTTTAATCATTTGATTGATGTCATCCATATCACTCACTTTGATTTATACTAAAATCTACAGACCAAACACAATATTGACTGTTTCATACTAAAAAAGCTTTATAGAAAGCTTTATAAAGCTGCTTAATACTAGCAACTGAGGTCTGCATCGCTAAATGTTGTTTTCTTACGGTGAATTCTTAATGAAGGATATTGAACAGCGTTATTGATTCGAAAAAACACAAAAAACTTGTTTGATGTAAAGTCTGTTTTCGGGATACATTCCATATTTTTAGCGTCGTACATCCCTTTTGTAACACAATAACCCAGATCACATCCGCAACATTCATTCCATCAAAAATTCAACAGTGGGTTTACTGAACAGATTCATAACCTTTTCCTCGGTGTGGCTCAGAAAACAAAAATGTCCTTATGATACAGTTCGTATCTCAGTCGAGGGAGAACCCACAGGCAGACCTCTCTCTTCTTATCGGCGTAGAGACGTTGGCCTGTAACTGAGTTTTATAACGAAATAACACCTCCTTTGCATTATAGATGCCAGCGTCCATTCCCTCATTCCACAAAAGTCTCTCAAAGCTGTTATTGTGGGCAAATTTACAAAAGAAACTGCGCTACCATGCCCGGATGCCTTGCAGAGTTCCTTGGCAGGGTGTGACGACTGGTCCTTGGGGCGCCTGGGCTTGGGACTGTGCACCAAGGTTTCCTAAATTCATATTCATAAATGCATTGGCAGTGGTGTTGCTGGGCGGCAGAGCAGGTATACTAGAGTAAGTACAGGAATAACTATTAGAATACACCGAGTTGTTGTAGCTGTAGGTTGGATAGCCGTTGTAACTATACGGGTTTGGAGTCCCAACTGTATAAGAAGCGTTATAGTTCTGGGATCCAGTTAGACAAGGCCTGCCATCCCGGACCAGCACTGGGACAGCCACTCTCCTGGGCGGTGGCGGTGGGAGGTGGTGGTGGTGGTGACCCGCCATCTCCAAAGTCTTGTCCTGCCGTTGCCTTTTGCATTTGTATCTCCTATTCTGGAACCAGATCTTTACCTGGGTGGAGGTGAGTTTCAGGGAGCTGGCCAGGTGCTCTCTCTCCGGGGCGGACAGGTAGCGCTGCTGCTTGAAACGCCGTTCGAGTTCAAACACCTGGGCCTGGGAAAACAGCACCCGGGGTTTCCTCCTGGTCCTCTGCTGTTTGGTAGCGGGTTTCTCTGAGTCCACTTCTTCACACTCCCCTCGCATCACCGCACCGCAGCTCTCTGGGGACAAGAGGGACAGGTGTAACTGTACAACACTGCTAAAACAAGGGCTATTAATGCATTATTAATTTTGAAACATTTATGTCAAACTTCATCTTTCCTACCCTCACCACTGCAAAAATATCCATCTTAATAAGTCACCTACTGTAATATTGAGTGTTAATATCTTATTTCTCTTAAAATCAGTGAGGAAAAAATGCCAAACGTGTGTGATAATAGTGTGATAATATTATTAGTAATATTATTAAAAAACATTTTCGTTATACTTGTAGTGTGATCTGTCTTATTGTCGTTTTTCAAAATATTGACTCTTATATGTAAAAATAATTCCTGCAACAAGAGAAACCGCATTAGAAACAAGAGGAATTACCTCACCTCATGGGCAGCATGTTTTACTTGTTTTTAGATAAACAAAGTGTGAATATGAAACTAAATGGCTTGTTAAGATTGGCATTTTTGCAGCGCATACCAAGCATTATAGCGGTTAAGTGGTTAAAAGATAACCTTACTGAATGAGTAAACGAGGAAGACATTTTGAATTTTGAATTCTCACTGCATCTGTGATGAGGATTAAATATGACGCATATTTCTACAGCCTAATGTTTAGCAATTAGCAATTAAATGTGTTTTCTATCGTTTACATCACGATTTATATGGCAAACAATGGTAATTTAACTGTATATCAAATGTATTTCATTATATTAAAAAATAATTGGTAAATTGCAAGTCCAGTATTCACAATTTACCCTTTTCAACATTAGCCCTTTTGCAAACTTTTTACGGATTTACACGGGTTGTTCAAAATAAATATCAAAATTAATTAATACAAATAAAAACAAAAATTAAAAAATGTCAACAAGCATTGTGCAGTCCCATTAACATGAAGAGATGAAGAAAATAGAGCAATACTCTTCATTTATGAAATGGGCGTCAATTGGGTATGGCAAGGTGTGGCTTAGCCTTATTGAGACAGAATTTAATCTTGTAGTATTTATCCTTACAGTGAAGAGTAATGATAAAGAAAAATCGTTACAAATGTATTTGGAAGCCATATTAAAAAAATAGAAAGAAAGCAAAAGAAAGAAGGGTAGTCACATCAGGTGAGCATTCAGGCCCAACCATCCCTCTGTGCGTTTATCTACGTCTAATAATTTATCACACTGACCAAATAATATCTTGTCAGTAATTATTCCACCTTTCCCTACAATTTTGGTCGATTTAAGCGAGTTTGGAAGTGAATTGACGTCAGTGATTTATTATATGCTCACATTTGGGCTCTCGTGCTAACACAAATAAAAATAAAAATGACAGCAATAATTCTGCATTCCAAATAACAATTTTGAATTAAGAAAATTAAACAACACTCATAATTTACTAGATTGTGTACTCACTGGTATCTGGGTCCTCCTGCTCGGGCTCCAGCCGGAGATCTGCCGAGAGGCTCTGCGCCGAGTTGGTGAACATCTCCCCCGGCAGAGCGGACTCCGCCAGACGGTCCTGTACAGCCAGCGTGTTGAGGTACGACATCCTTTCGTCGCTCTCCGAAAGGCCAGAGCTGATGGGGCTCGGGCTGTCCCTACCTGCCAACATGCAGGAGGGTGGCGAATGAGAACGAAAAGGCTTATTTTGGAGAGGTCCCGGTTGTGAGAGCGCACCGGAGAGACCCAGACGAGAGATAAACTGGAGCTGGTGCTGCTGAGAATGCTGTTGCAGCTCAAGCTTCAGAATGTCCTTGACAGAAAAAGGCGTGGTGGATGAAGTTATGACTGGGCTAGGAAGCATTATTACCACCAAATGGGGAAATGACAGTAGATTACCAATAGTCAACAGGTCCAAATCGGGGTGTATTTGTCTCCGGACCGCGCGTAAAATAAGTAAATACCTCGTGCGTAAAAGCAAAGAATGGCTGCGCGCTGCTTGTTTTTCATGCAGACCGAGGAGGACTGGCTTGCTTTCAGATGTGACATCCCTCTCCTTTGGCTGAGTGTCTATAGCTGGAGGGCTGAGAGAGACGTCGTTCCTGTTTGGTTGGCTGAATCCAGTTATCTAGAGAAAGAGCTGGGTCAGTCAAGATGCAGTCCTCTCCCTTTCAATGACGTCCTGATCCGGGGGTGGGGATGATAGCCTCTCTCTCTCTCTCTCTCTCTCTCTCTCTCTCTCTCTCTTCCCGTCTCTCTGTCTCTCTCTCTCTCCCAGGAAGACATATAGGCCCAATTTACGAAATAATGTTAACATCACCGACTCCCCACCTCGAGTGTTAAAGGTAAGGGAGTTTTGATTACATGCTTGTTGTTATCCCAAGGCCTGCAACAGCAAATAAATAAAAATAGCACCATATCAATTTTGTATATATTTTAAAGTGGCCTATATGGACGTACAGACGTACAGTCTTTGGTGTTGATGAGACTTCCAGGTAACTGGTCGAGACTTTATCCAGGTTTTGAATAACATTTATTATCTTCTTGTTTCCGTTTGGAGAAACTCTTAGCCCCACGACCATCGCAATTCTTCCCATCATCACATATGAGGGTTTCAAGATTACCCATATCTTTGTTTCCTGTCTAGGCCATCCACGGATAAGATAATATGGAGTGTGGAGTGTGGGAAATAAGATAAAATGTTTAGTCCAAGAATGCTTGGAGAATATATTTTAGGCCTTTGTCGTTTATTTATGTCTCTTCATCTATTTGAGAAAGTTGTAGCAAAAGTTTTTCCCAAACAAAATTAGGCTGCGATAATACTTTTGCTTGACATCAGGCCAGTATTATCTCCGACTTTAAAACGTCTCTGAGGTATTTAAAGACAGCCTGCTGAATTGAATTAATAAATCAAGCCATGAAAAATGCATAACGCTCTGTTACTTTTAGCATGTTACTAGCTATTTAGTTCGATGAATTGCATGAAAAACATCCTTATGATAATAATAATAATAATAATAATAATAATAATAATAATAATACCATTTTGTCGTGATTTTTTTTTCTCAGCTGCTTCAAAATATTTTGTAGTCCATCAAAAAAATGTGTGCGCCCTTTGGAAAGTTCCTAAGTTTATTTTGGACAGAAAATTCATCATTTTGTCCCGTTGCTTCAATTTTCCGTTTAGTTTCTCATTCTGACTCCAGCAACTGGAGTGGCAAATTCGAAAGAGGTTTGCAGATGTCCAGCCATCATGTTGTGCAATGTACTGTGGCATTATTTTATAATGATGTGATAAACTGCTGCTGAATTGTACCTGAGGGTCAAAGGGCAAATATGTTGAAATGGGACACCTCTCCTCTGGTCGCCTATCTGTGGCCAAGTGCAGGCGCCAGGGACTAAAGGCCTATTGCTCCTAAACCGTGTGGAAAGAAAAGGGGGGCATGCCGACATAATCTCATCCGCTCACCATCAACAAGGCGCTGTTTAGATTAGGGTAGCGTCTTCCCCTCTTCTCAAGATCCATGTCTTTAAAATGGTCCATTTAAGTGGAGAGTGGAAAAGCAGGCAAGGGGATCGGGACTGAGGTGAAGATAGGCATTAGTGTACACAAGGTTTAGCAATTCCAAATGTGGATCCTCACGAATTAAATGGACATTTTGGACGGCCTTTGCGTGTGCGCGCTGAAGTTCCTCATGAATTGCCAGTTTGGATTGATTTATTACAGGACAATCAATGAGCACTTTAATGACATTAAATTTGCAAGCATATCGAAAGGCGATTTTGCTTTGTTAGGTGGAATTTATTGGACGACTTAAGTAGAATGTATTGAGTTGTAAAATACGGCGAAAATGCAGTTCATCAATCTATTCTGTTTTCCAAATATTTATTCCAATTTGTTTATCGAGTGAAATGATTCAATTGATTAACCCATGCAAACAGAATTTGCATGCATGCTATACATGGGTCTAATTTTGATGATGTCGAGGGTCTGACTTGTCTTACTGTGTGTGTGTTTAATTGCAGATAATGGCTGTTATTATAAAACAGGAGACTTCGGGGTTTGGGATGCGGGGTGTCATTCGTGGATAGAGGCTACAAAACACAACAAGACATATTTTTCATGATAGTTTGAAATGTGTTTTAAAAAATGGTAGTCCGAGGGGTAATCTGGTTTATCACTGCAATCCATGGCGATCCAAGACTAAACGTCAGGAGTCAAAGTCGTAGGTCACTCCTCTAATGGTTCAATTAGCGTTGAAGCCACGCACATACAAGCACAAGCACAAGCACGCACGCACACACACACACGCACACACACACACAGTGGCGAACTGACCATCACCAGTGGTCTTCGCGTGCCACCGGCAGCCCAAACGTGGCCAAACTGAGAAGCGTGTTTACGGAGCGGAAGAGTCTGTTTCCGGCCTGTAACAAAACCCAGGCTTCCAGAGAGTGTCAAGGAGCTGGTCCGTGTTGAATGTGACTCTCCAATACATCATCTTCATTTCAGAATCATCATGATAAGCTGGGTAAGGTCAAGCCCAGACAGAGGCCAGAACGGATATATCGAGCACAGCCAAGAACAAAACTTTTTTTTTTCCTAGCACACAGAATAAAACATACAATACAACTGAGGCAATATGCGAAAAAAATATTTTCTTTTTTACACCTATGTCGGCAGCCATATTCCAGCCAGTCCTCTGGATTCAGTTTCTGGTGGGTTCTTTGGAGTTGGTGACCTGCCAGGCAATGCTGAACGTGTTTGTTCTTGCTTCCCTCTCTCTCTCGTTGGCAGGCTAACCTGTTGAAGCAGTCTCTTCGCTGCAGAGTGACAGGTGTATAGTTCTATCAGTGCTTGTTGGCCTAGAAAACCAAACCAAACCACTTGGAGATGGAGGGTTGAATCCTCCCTAAGACAGCAGATCCCTAAACACAGCTAGGATCCTTGATGGCTCCATAATGACTGTAATTATCTCTCCTCATGGTCTCCACTGCTGGGATGGCAGGTGTCCCGTTGGTATCTGCTGTTTTTACTATAGTAGCAAAGTATATTATAGTGTGAAGAAAGCATCAACACCTCCTATGTGTGTTGGTGTGGCCTGCTGTATGTTTGTGTGTGTGCGTATTGAATGAAAGGATGTGTCTCATTAGGACTTGACTGAGCTTTGTAGAGGAGCACTTAACATCTTTTCAGAAAGGAGCTGGTTGTTTACAGGTGTTACTACAAGAGCCTAGATGTCTAATGAGGAACTGAAATATGACCTACCGTTTGTCTTCCAATAAGAATGATAAGCCAATAAAAACAATAGATTATTGCATTAGGAAAATAGATTATCTCAAGTGTGTCTGCACGATTGTTTTCCACTTTGTGTGTGTGTGTGTGTGTGTGTGTGTGTGAAAGAGAAGGTTATCTAATGGGTGTGATATTCCTGGTAGCTTTTCCCAGCATTGGGAGAGAGTGATGCATTTTTGGGAGTGGCGAGGGTAGAAAGATTAAAGGAACTTCAAATAAGTAAAGTTAAAGGTATGTCTCAGTGTTATGCATGTACGTACAAAGACATTGTTATTATAATGCACTTTCCTTTTCCCTTTTCTTTCATGGTCATCGCTAATAATGGCAAAGGCCCAAACTGTTGTGTGTCAGCAAGGGCTCAGCTCTTCTAGGTCCCGGAAGGTAAGTCTTATCAGCAGCCCATGTGAGGGTGTCAGTAGCCAGGACCTGGACTATGCTATTGTGCCCCTGCCTGGGCCCGAGTGACGGATGACAACTCCTTCTCTCTGGAGGAAATGAAGAGGCCGGAGGGGAGCCTGGGGCCAGATTTTTAACACAACTCAGCTCTCGTTCACTCACCTTGGGCCCCGAAAGCAACCAAATATTCCACAACGGTGGGCCTGAAGTGATAGCTAACTTGCATGTTGCAGCAATTCCCTCGGGACCCATTGTAACCAGGTTATGAAAAGATATCCTAATTAGGAAGTGTGTTTGAAAGAGCATCAGCGGGTGATGTGTTTGAGAACCACTGCCCTGCTCTGTGTATCAACGGGTTCCGTCTGACTTGGAGTCCAGGAGAGGAGGAAGTGAGGTCAGGCCAGTCTGGGTTCCCTGCCCCTTGCCCTCCCTTGGGTCTCATAAATTAGCCTGCTGTAATTCTCTTCCAGGCGGCCTTGCTCCAGCAGGTGTGTGTTTGTATATATGAGCGCTAGCAGGGGGATGTGAGGGTTGTAATGTCTGTGATCTACGGTGTTGGGAATGTAGTTTGGGAGGAAACACGCAACCTAAATATGCTTATCCTCTCTGCTGCCATGCAGGCCATGTAGATAAAGATACTGCACGGAGACGGGCTTTCAGCGAATGGGATGTGTGGTCCCAGGGCCCCCAGTGTTCCCTCTAGCTGCTATATTCTGTCATATCTGGCCAATGCTGTTTAAAATAAACAAACAAAAAAATACAAAGGTTGCGTCAAGTTCAGCTTGTCACTGGCATGTAGCAAAGTTTAGAGATTTAGTCTAAAATGGCTGTTACGACTGTCTTGGGAAAGACAATGTTGTTGTAATATGAACGCATGTGTGCATCCTGGCTTTAAGAGGTAAACATCCTTGTGAGAAAATGCTAGTGTTTCTCCAGCAACCAGAGTGGCATCTTTATCAAAGTGACAGTTTGTTTTGGCAAAACTCAGACTATGAGGTTCACTTTCTGTAAATAATAACTGGGAGAAATGCATGTGTTGTTCTCTTTTTATTAGTTATAACTTCATAGTCCAGGAACAATTTCTAAGCAACAACATTTTCGGTCTTCACTGTTGCTGCTTAGCAATGCCAGCATACGGCAGCATAATGAATAAGGAGACTATCCTTCATTTGGGGGAGCTGGGCTCAAGCCCCAATGTCGGCAAGCAGCTGCCCTGCTGAAGTGTCCTTGAGCAAAACACTAAATCCCTGTTCTGTAGCTGACCCTGCACTCTGACCTCTCCATGGGGGTGGGGGGGTAAACAGAGACTTTCCCCACAGGTATTAAGTATTAGATTATTAGATAGCTTTATCTTTTGGAGTTTTCTTGTCACCCATTTTGTCCACTACTCTTTGTTTTAACTATTCATGGAGACATAAAGTGAGCAGTGAGGGTAAAAAATTCACATGACATGAGTCTTCCACTTCCTCTCTTTGTTTTACAGCATGCATATCTGTATGAAGCTGAGGTCTGGAGAGCCAGATCTGGCCAAAAGAGCACATCAATCAGTTAGAATAGTGCACCAAGGACCTTGTGTTTTTGGTTCCACCCATTTCATCCTATTAGGGTAAAAGCCACATTATCAGTGAAAAGCAGAGAGTGGCAAACATTTTAGCAAACCTATATACAGTTTAGATTGCTTGTCAAGAACCAAGATGGCTCGATTGCGAAATCTCCAATCAATGAGGACAGTAAATGTAGAGCAAGCGCAGTTTTTCTAAAAAGCAGTAGTTACTGAGAGAAAACATACATTTTGATTCTGACAGTGACATTTCTCAGACATGTGGTATGGCCTTTGTCTCTCCCAGTGAGTCTAACATACGTAAACCTCTGTTGCTTCTTCCCCTCATGGTTTGTAACTATGGAAACAGTGTGGTTGTCACTATCACATTCATACACTACTTTTACTATTTTAACATTTCTTGCTTTGTATTTGCACCAACAAAAACAACTTAAATACCCTGTGGTGGATAGTGATGTCTGAGTATTATGGTTTTATCTGGAAAATAAAATGTGCATTTTCATTTGAATTATCCAAATTTCTTGACTGAGATGTTTTTCGGCACTCATACAATTACTCAAGTCGATACAATTTCGCTCGTCGATGTGTGCATATTTTGGCCAGTGTCCTTTCAGATCTACACCAAGAGAAAAGCACACAACCTTGCATATACAATATCTTATGATCGGTATCACACTTGTAAGAATACATGTTAGGTTACCACATGGAACACACTCACACATGCACACACACACAAACACACATGCTGGAATGCAGTCAGACACACAGAGGAGCTATACAAACCATTGATGTCTGTTACAGCATGCATGCTCCATCAGTCATTGGACTACACAGAGAGAAACAGGGAGGTCCTCTCCTCTTTGTTGTTGCTGTGTCTAGTCCCTTGTTAGAGAATTGATGACACTGTCTTTAGAAAACAAACAAGGCAGGGACCTGAAAAGGGGGTCACTCACCACGGCTTCCTGACCCAGAGACACAGAGGCCATTGCAACATGTGAGCAACACTGCAACGTCTCCCTTGGAATGTGGTGCAGTGTGTGTGTGCACACGCTCCTGTTTGTGTTTCAATGATACCGCCACTGGAATGTGACCGGCTTGTGCCTGAATGTGTGCCTTTGTGTGTTTTTAGTGTCAACATCCTACAGGATCAATGATAACCTGCATGCAAACTGAAAACTGTATGATAAAAGAAACTTTGTTGGCCCAACTCTCTTCTGTCATAGTTGCAGTACGCCGTTAGAAGCCAAAACAAATGTTTCACACATCAATGTCAGACAAATGCAGAGAAGCTGCCTCTGAATGATCTGAATAAGACACACTTTCACCATGGGCAATGTCTCGCCAGAGGCTACTCCTGTCACTCCCTCCTCTGACTCATGCTTCCCATCACAGCCCAAGGCCTCCCCATACATGCAAACCAAGCCCTGCCCTGGCCCCCAAGCCTTGTTCTGGGAGCTCAAATCCCATAATTGCAGGGCTGACAGTGATAGCTAACGTACGAGACACCCTCACCTGGTAGGAAAGAATGAAAACATCTACTGTCAAAGTGAAGGGAGTAGATGAGTGGGGGTAGTACCAGGTATGAGGCAGGTGAGGAACATCTGGGAAGAAAGGGGGAAGGAAGAGAGTAACTTAGTACACTGTTTTAAGCAGTATATGGCTTAATATACTCCACCCTTACTTGGCTAAAATATGATTTACACAAGGATGGCCCATGCCAGCACCCGCTCTTCTTACCAGACAGAAACATTAAGAGAAAGCACTGAGGCATTAAACACACAGTCTTATCTCCAGTGGAGCTGAAAAACTTTCCAAAGAAATCCAGATCCTGGTAGGGGAGAGCAGGCTGGAGTGGCCTTCATTTATCAACCACTTCAGCTTCTGCAGACAGCTGTGGGGAAAGCGCCTAGGAGCCAGTATGTTTACACACTGTAGCTCAACTGAAGCCCTTAGGACAGGACAGATGAAGATCGTCGCACATACTCATTTACACATCCTTACATACACTCACTCAAATAGCATTGAGCTTAATGGCTGTCTGTTTAGTTAAGGTTCAAATTGACATTTCTGATGTGATGTCCAACCTTGACTCTAAAACAGTGTTGGCACTTGTTTAAGATACAATACATGCAATACATACAGGCAATACATGCAAAAAATCTTGCCTGTGAGCCATTTGTCTCAGATATTTGTAATATCATGTATTATAGCGACAGGGGAAAACCAAATACTGTGGTGGGAAAAGTTATCCAGTCAATATATCTAACTGGACTAAACACGCAGGGGAGATTTTTAATATGGTTATGGCACCACCTTGTGGCAAAAACGTTTATTGGTAAATCGTTGATGAGCCCTCCCCTTTCAACGCCATACATTCGCCTAGACATGTGTGACAAATGATTTGTCAATTACCCAACGGGGGTTTATTGGTACCAATATATATATACATATACACATATATAATATGGTATACAGACAATACTGCAGCCATGCACTTTGACCCTTTAGGGTGCTCACTGGGACCATTGCTGTGATTGGTTTAGCGGATACTTCTTGTTTTCTATTGGTAGATTCTCTCACGCCCATTTTGCATGCCCCAAATCCAAGTTGAAGGTGAAAGTCCTTTAGTCCCGTTATTACTCCGCGTAGCTGTGTGTCTCTTACTCTACTTTCTTTCCCAATAAAACTATGTCGGTATTTTGTGAGGTCCCCCAAGCAGCCCCCGTGGCTGTCTTCAAACTAAGTCAGGATTTCAATAATGACCAGAACCCCAACAAGGTGAACCTCGGAGTAGGAGGTAAGTTGTTTATCGGGCAGTGCCACTGTGCATCAGTCACACACACGCTAACGGTCATTAGCTAACGTTAATCACTGTTTAAGCTAACATTAACTAAGTTAGCCGTAGTGCACTAGCCATTCTGAGACTTGTGCTAACGGTTGTGTGTTAGCTACCTTTCAGCAACAGCAGGCGGTAACCTGGCCAGTACTTATAGCCAGTTACAATAGCCAGTTACAATCCTCGTAACCTAACGCCATCTAACTGTATCGGCAATGCTGCGGTGTTTGTGTTGCAAACGTTAAGCTATTGACTGTGTGTCTGAGATGGAGATTGTGCATGTATCTTGAATGTCACTTTCTCAAGTCTCATCAGCACCTCAAAAGGCCTGCACTTTGGTTGGCAATGAACCTGCAGTAGTCTTGTGCTATGTAGAGATGTTGACCGCAAACGTCCCACTCTATGGACTAGGGAGCCTATTGGATTAGCATTGCTCCAAGCTATAAGAACACGCTCAGGAGTTTAAATGTGAATGGCTTTGGGCTGCCTCCATCACTGAAGCAAGCAAATAACCCATTCCATTCCTCAGTATAACTGTTATGTGAATGCTATTCTCGTTTCTCGTTATTAAGCCTTACTGCTCATCTTACATTACAGAGGAGCAGTGTGAGAAATATTTCCCCACTCTTGTGAGAGTACTTTAAAGAGCTCCTGGGGCAGGACGAGGCTCCCTGAGTTCCATGATTAGCACTTATAATCCCCTTCCTTCTGCAAGACACACACCACTACAGATGGCTGTTGGCTCCTGGGCAGCTAGCTAAAGTAGGCCATACAACATCCAGTGGCACATCTATTAAACTCTTTCAACTTAACCAAGGTTACTGTCAGTTTGAGTTTATAATTCTTTTTAGAGATAATCAATGCCGTCCAAGTCAATGGCTTGAGAAAAGAAAGTTTGCTGTAGATGAATCCCTTTCAGCTTTATTGCTTTATTGACCTGAGATTTGTCAGTGAGTTGCAAAGTTCTATTCTGAAGCCAAAAAGAGTGTTTACTTTAGTTGCTTGCTCAGCCTTATCAGGAGGTCGTGAGCAACTGGCTGAAACAGGACAGGTGAAAGTGCATCTCTGTCTTCTTTCATGTTGAAGTGAGTTTTCAGGGGCCTAAGTATGCAGAGATAGATAGATAGATAGATAGATAGATAGATAGATAGATACTTTATTGATCCCCATGATGCATTCAGCTATTATTTAATCTGGGGACTAATGTTGGTGAGAGAAACAAGGGGGCAGTGTTGCACCTAAATACAATTAATCTATACTTGTCAGCCTATTTGTATAGTCATTGTTTTAACATAATTTAAGGAAATAAGCACTAAAATGGTTGATCAGATCCAAAACCTATACAACTAGGTCTACTGCTATGGCCCTCCCCTTTCCTTTCACTCCCTCATGTGATTGATGTGATTGGTTTCTTTACATTTATTTCACACCATGTCTCCCCCCAGCTTACAGGACGGATGAGGGCAAGCCGTGGGTTCTGCCAGTGGTGAAGAAGGTGGAAAAGCTCATTGTGCAGGACGACACGCTGAACCACGAGTACCTGCCCATCCTGGGCCTGCCTGAGTTCAGATCCTCAGCCTCCAAGATCGCACTGGGAGACGACAGTCCTGCCATCCAGGAGAACAGGGTGGGTACAGCAGAGACAGGGTACAAAGACTATGCTAGTATGCAGTTGGTGGAAATATGAATACATATCTGAAATACTGGGGAATGTCTTAAGAGCACCAAACCACTGATGAATCTACATTTTATAAATTTATTTGCCTTTTTCTCTCGCTGTCAGGTGGGGGCCGTCCAGTGTCTGGGTGGTACAGGTGCTTTGAAGATGGGAGCAGAGTTTCTCAGGCGTTTCCACAATGGAAACAACAACACCAAGACTCCCATCTATGTGTCCGCGCCCACCTGGGGTACACAAACATATACACATACAAACAATGGCGTACCATAGAGTGGAACTAAAACTGCCTTTTTATAAATTTCCCTCCTCACTATAGACTTTGGACTTTGAATCCTTGCTCCTCAGGGCAGGACATCAGTAAAGTGTTCTATTAATACTCCTTTTGTATCTTATCAGTAATTTTGACCTATGGGGCAAAGTAATTACTGCAAATGCATAGATTTAAGGCTTTTTCTCCATCGTTTACAGAAGAAATATGAACTGTAAAAGAAGCACACTTTTCTTACTGATCGTTTCAGAAAATCACAATGCTGTGTTTGCCAATGCGGGTTTTGAGGATGTCCGTCCATACAAGTACTGGGATGCAGAGAAGAGGGGCTTGGATTTGGATGGTTTCCTTGGTGACCTAGAGGTAAGCGGTGTGTTCTTGATAGGGAATCTGGCAGTACGTGAAATAAGATCACCAGAATTGTTTTAATAAATCAAGTTATTTGTATTGGGAGTTCATCTCTCTTTGCCTCTCTTTCTCTCTCTGTTTCTCCCAGAGTTGTCCAGAGCACTCCATCTTTGTCCTGCATGCCTGTGCCCACAATCCAACTGGCACAGACCCCACTCAGGACCAGTGGATGCAGATCGCTGAAGTTATGATGGTATGGTAAACATACATGCACACAAACATACTTATACACACGTTCTCTCTACTACTCTCTCGACTAACACCGCCAGCAGAAGCAGCAATTTGACAAACAAAGGGCTTTACAATGCTTTCTGTTTAGCGCAGTGCGATGGTGGTTTGATTCTTTGTCCTATTCTCTTCCAGAGGAGGAAGCTGTTTGTGTTCTTTGACTCAGCCTACCAGGGATTTGCCTCAGGCAGTCTGGAAAAAGATGCCTGGGCTGTCCGCTACTTTGTCTCCATGGGCTTTGAAATGTTGTGCGCCCAGTCATTCTCCAAGAACTTTGGCCTCTACAGTAAGTGAAGAGAGGCACACTCGCTTTTACCTCAGGCGCTGACGAGGAGAGTGACAAATTGTCTGGAGCAAAAGTCAAGTCAAATGTGTTAGTATAGGCCTTAATCACAGTTGCGGTCTCAAAGGGCTTCACATGGCCACAGTTTAACACAATAATTAGACCCTCGATGAGAACAAGGGGAAAAATCCCCCAAAAAACAAAAGTGAAGCAGTATTGAAATATTTGAACCTGATGTACCATGTAACTAACCATGTAAAACAGGCAATATTACTGATACAAAGCTCTGATCTACAACTCAGAAAAATAACCTTCAAGCCCTCATCTTCATAAATGTTGGTGAAAATATTGTTTTACATGTGTCATGCGTTTGTCCCATCAGATGAGCGTGTGGGCAACCTGACCATTGTGGCTCGTGATGCAGACAACCTGAAGCGGGTTTTGTCCCAGATGGAGAAGATTGTCAGGACCACCTGGTCCAACCCGCCATCTCAGGGAGCTCGTGTGGTGGCCATCACTCTCACCACACCAGAGCTCTTTGCTGAATGGTGAGCACAAAATTCCCCATAAAAAGAACATGGAAATACTGTATTTTTATATGCCAATGTTGATGTAGAATCACTTTTTTTTTTCCTTACCATAATAATACGATACTGATTACTTACTGACTCTATTTTTCGCTCGATCTCTCTCTACCCCAGGAAGGGCAATGTGAAGACCATGGCTGACAGGGTCCTGTTGATGAGGGCTCAGCTGAAGGCTAAACTCCAGGCTCTGGAGACACCAGGGACCTGGGACCACATCACAGAGCAGATCGGCATGTTCAGCTTCACTGGCCTCAACTGTGAGTACACACCATACACAGAAAGCACAAAGGCACACACACACACACACACACACACACACTGCACAGACACCACATTCACATTATAAACTGGTATATTGAGCACTACTGAATTCCACAGGTATCCCTGGGAAAAGTTATTTTCTAGTGCCTGTGAATATTCTTATTCCTCTTGTAAGTTTCAGTGAGTTGTTAAAAACGTACTATCTCAAGTATACACACCTCGAAAAAGAGACATCTCTAGTGAGACACTGAGGCCAAATGTCAATAGAGAGATGACAAAACTAGTCTGGAAGGTACTGTGTACGACTTGAGGAATTCAGGATTTTGAGACTTCAGAGCATTCAGTCACCATATGACACAACATATTTCAGGGGTAAGAGAGTAGGATCCTTCAGGAGTGGTGCCCTGGAGCAGGTAGGGGATCAGTCTCTTGCTCACAGACGTTTTGACAGGGATGGAAACACTGACTGTTGTTGGACCAGAACCTATGACCTACCTGACACATCAATCAAAAAGCTGCTTTTTGAAACTGAAACCACTCAAGGGGCGGTTTTACTACTCTTCTGTAGTTCAGCCTGTTCAGACCTCCGTGTAGAGCAGGGCTAGTGACAGGAGAATTTATTCACTAGGACCTCTATTAGTGTTGTCCCGATACCAATATTTTCGTTTCCATACCGAAACCAAATCACCAACTTTTAGAACAATAACTAAAATAAATTACAGTCATTTGCAATCCAACGTCAGGACGACACTTTCAGCACTACGTAAATATGTAGTATATTACTACTACGGAGAGACTTTTCGATCACTCTGTATTTCTTTCATGGACATTACAGGGGAGTTAACTAGTTACCTGTCTGTCTGACTTCGGGCCCCTGTTCCTCAATGAGGTCAGGCGTTGGTGCTGCTGCCATCTCTTCAAGTCTAAAACGAGAAAGTGATCTGGTGTCTCTACCGATGCTCTCAATTCACTTGACGTTTGCTGCGGCTCATATTACAAACTCAGCCAGGGTTGTTTCCTGCAACGTCACACACACCACAAGCACGTCACCGCTGTCAGTGTTGTGGTTAAAGAGACGTATATCTATTAGCCAGATCAAATAGTCATTTTCATAATAAAAAAAGTATTGTTTCTTTTCAAAATACTGGTACCATTTTCAAAACTCTAGTACCGTGTTACTTTTTCAGTACCGGTTCACCGTGCAACACTAATCTCTATAGCTTCATAATAATTAATGATTCATTTAATTTTGTCTTGCTGTATCTGCTGCAGCCAAACAAGTGGAGTACATGGTGAAGGAGAGACACGTCTACTTAATGGCCAGTGGTCGCATCAACATGTGTGGTCTGACCACCAAGAACATCGACTACGTGGCCGAGTCCATCCACGAGACCGTCACCGAACGTCCAGTAGAGGACTGCACCAGCCACGGCTCCTCAGCACTTCCTCCCTGTCCACCCCCCCCCCCCCCCCTAAACTTACCCACAAACTATGCAGGCCCAGTGGCATCACTGTGTTGAGATCCTTTCTGTTTTAACTGCTGTAAAGTAACACAAAGCAGCGTAACAGTTTTAAGTCATTTGTCTCTATGTTTTCTCCCTTGCAGCGGAGTGTGACATAATTCATTTAATTCCTGGAGTGTACCTTGGTGACATCTTCTTGTTTGTCATCATTAAGCAGTGGGAGGCTCACCAAGTGTTTTTCACACTTAGTGCAAGCATGTGACCGTGTTAAGATTACCTCCAGCCGTGCTGGCTCCATGATCTTCCGCTGTCTAAAAATGTTATTATCCTGTGACTACCATTATGATTCATCCATTCCCAATGTTAAAAGAACATTTCCAGTTTTATTTAGCTTAACCACATATTATTAGCAGCTGTTGAGGACACTTGAAAAACAAGATTAACATTTAATGGGACCAAGTTGACGGTACTTTATGAAGTCTAGATCATCAGGTGATCAAATCAGTTGTACTAAAAGAGGTAACAGCTTACCACCTCTGACTTGTAGAGACCAACATGAATGAAGAAGCACTATTAATTTATAACCATTGCTGGTTGAAATGTGAAAAATAGGGAGTGTGTTCTCATGAAGATGGTCTTGAACCATGTGATTTATTAATGATAATGTTTTTAGCCCGACCACTTGTTGTCGTGGTTACACTGAATACCTCACTTTTAATCTGTATTTGCGGAGCGTGTCTTTGAGGAGATGCTCTGTACCGGTTTGCAGGCTCATTGTTTCAGGTTGCGTTCAGTAAACACAAATGGCAGAGAACTCTTGGGAACAGGAGTCGCGACTTATTTTCGCGACTAATTTCACATGAAGAAAGTGTTTTCTGCTGTTGCTGCCTACTGAATGTCCTAAGCTTCTGTCAGATACCTGCCAAGTGAATGTTTGCACAGAAGTTGTCTGTTAGTTGCACTAATGCACTATTATGAACATCACTCCTCTCAGTGGCACAAACACACAAATGATCAACCAGTTTACCGTCTTATCTGTGTGCACAGTATACCAGTAAACCAGTTAAGCTGTGTAATAAACTTAAAATGTGAAATGTCCTCACACACAACAATGTGATGAATGAAATACTCAGAAATAAATAACTACAAATTGGATTTTTGCACAGTTGTCATTCATGCTGGAGTAATTATTGGAAGGCCATTATTGATACAGCTTTTGTGACTAAATGTAGCAGTGCAACACCAATTACAAGGCACTGAGCATAGAGAGACGGCAAGGAAGTGACCTTAAAAAGTAATTTAATGAAATGTAACTTTTTGTACACCTGATAGTGCAAATTGGCCAAATGTAAGAAAAAACAAGACAAGAATGTACTTCAATCAATTTATTTAGACTAATATTATCCCTTATCTAGAACACGGGGTCTGTTGCTTGATATCTTTAGGTAAGTTATATAATTATCTGAATTATACTTTACAAAATGCACTTTTGTCTATTATTCCAACCATGTATTATTAATCCAAATATAAAGCAATGTAAACCAACACCAAACACGCAGCCTCTCCTAGACCATCCAACTGAGAGAGTTTGTTATCAGATCAAAAGAGTTCCTGTTGTGTATTCTGTGTGTGTACAATGACGGGTTCATGTGAATAGCTTAGCAGTGCAGTATCCTTTGTACTTCCATAGCCTCACCAGGCTGAGTGAATTGCATCACTGGGCGTCCCCAAACACCCCCTGTGCGTGTGTGTGTGTGTATGTGTGTGCGTACACTATGTACGTGTGTTTTAAAAGGAGGTAGTGGCTTGACGTCAGCATGCGTCACTTTACCTCCGTCATTCATTTATCTTTCTCTCTCTTCTGTTGAGCAGGGATGTCTGCCAGTATTGCACAATACAGATCAGCTTACCTTGACCTGAGCTTTGCAGCGGCTAAAGCTGCCACTCAAATTTTAAAATCTAAATCTAATCTAATAAATTATTATTTCATTATTGCGAGTAATAGATCGTTTCTAGAGCAGTGGATTAAAAATCTCTTTCACTGAGCAGCATTCCATGTCCTCCTCACTTCCACTCTTTAATACATACTACTACCAAACTACACCCCCACCCCGCCCCCGTGCAAACGCCATGCCTACATAGCAACATTCAATATTTATGACAATTGCTCCCCTGATGACATTGCACCTATGTATTTTGTGTTTCTCTGTTATCCTACACTACAGTGTGCCTGTTGCGACAATAGCAGCTGATACTAGCCTAGCCTCCTCTCTTGATCTTTTGTGGCTCTTGAAGTCAGTATACCACACTTTTCATCCCATCCTCCCAATGACAGCCAAAGCCACCAGTGCCCATATTAAGCTCCAAAGCTGATTCATGCTCCCTCAGCTTCTGTCTGAGTCCTTGGCACCAGGCAGAAGTTGCCTTAATGGAGAGATTTAGGATAAGATTTGCCTTTACTAAGCGTACCCTTCACCTCTCATCGATTGGTATCATCCTATTCATGCACCCCTCCGCCTAAGCATGCAGAACTATGGAAAAACACAGGGATTTCTACAGCAAAAGCAATAAATAAAAACATACATGCATGTAGCCACTTTTTGCCTTCATATCCCTGAATCCCCAATATTTCCATTCGTAGCCCTGGAGATCCAAACACCAAAACCCCTAGCTTATTGGTCGTTGGTGTCTGTAGCTTTAGTGATTTAGTGATCATTCCTGTGGGAGGTGGACTGTACTGACACAGATGAGTGGCTATGATACTTACACGTTATGAAGTTTGTGAAGTTAACCAACAATTTAATGATGATTCTACATCTTCTACTGAATATATGGGCAACAGGCTGATGATGATGATGGTTCGTAGTAAAGATGGATGTGTGAGGGTGTTTGCTGGATTGTAAGATGGCACTGGACATTTGTCTATATAGTTAGGTATGTAGAGACAATGGCACATTTACAGATAACACAGGCAGAAGACAGAATACAGACAGAATGTAGGAAATGTAGGTTATGGGTATTGATGTGTGTGTATGTCTTGTGACGATGGGATAAAGTTGATGTAGACTGATGAAGTTAAAATCAACCCATTAATATGAGATGACCAATATTGCTCTCTTCAATTACCAGTGGTAATTGTTACTCTTCTATATAAAAACGGGCAACAAATTGTGTTATTTGTAGCACAGGTATTTTCAATATTGTGCATACCCCTTTGAACTGAGAGGTTAGTACATACATCAGGTGGTTATTCAAGTTGGAAATCATTTATGGCTTTTCTATTCTTGTGTTCTCTAAATCTGGTGTAAAAATTGTGCTCAGTTCTAGTGGCTATTTCCTCTTGGCCGATGACTAGTGTGTTGTGTCATGTTGGCAGTCGGTGGCATCCTTATGGCAAAATTGGGCCGGTTCCCTGTGCAAACAACTTCATCAGAATGTGGGAACCGCCTCATGATAATAAATACTGCTGTACTGTTTGACCAAGTAAAGGGCCAAACTTGGCTCAGATGCTGTCTAAGGATCTGATTCTCACGTTATGAGAACTTGTCGAGTTGAGATGACAGCTAACTCACATGTAACCTATTGTTAAATCACAGGTTATGCTACTTGTTTCAGCGAGACATTACGCTCCCTCTTTGAAGGAGATTATTGGATATTAAGGTTAGAGCTACCAGAAAAAGATAACATGGACAAGGATTGCCCCATCTATCTCTTCCTGAGCCCTTCCAGCTCCCTTGTCTTGATCTGAGGGGTTCAGATGGCTGTAATGATGAAAGCCTGTTACAGACTTCATCAATTCTTAAGTCCAGTGTAAGGCTGGATGGATCAATTCATGTTGTTTAGACATTTCCCACTAACCCATGTTTTTGTTTTTTAGATCTGTCCCTCTTAAGATCAGCAATCACTAAGGGTGTGAAGGCTAGCAGAGATGGGACAGATGTTGTTATGGGGACCTGAGTATCATTGGTGGCTACAGCAGATATTATTGGCTCAGTCTCCTGCAAGAGCTTTGTGGGAGTGTCAAGGGAGTCTATGGGGGAGCATCAAGGGCTAGGTTGGTTGCTGAGAATACCCAGTGAATGATAAAGAGGAAGAGAGTCTGTGCTTCCTCCATCTTCCTCTGTGGCACTGTGCTAGCTCTTGACTGGTTGTGGCTCTGAGCCCTCCTCCAAACCATCCCGAGACTTTTTTCTCCTCTTGTTACCTGGAAACAGAAGAAAACATGACAAAAAAAACATTAAAATGTGTTTGGGTCAAAGGCTGTGGTTAGTGGTTAGAAAGACTGTCCCGTAGCTGGAAGGGTGCACGCTTGATCCCCCATAACCCCAAATGTCCACAAGACACTGAGTCCCTGCAAGCTCCAAAGCCACTATTCTGTGACTGAAGCTTTGCTAACCTTAATTTGAGGGTAATTTCAGGCTGACAGCTGTAGTTAACATGCCTGTCTGGAAATGGCATTGAAATTGCGACTGCATGGGTTCATATTCTAGCTCTGACATTATGCTCTTGCTTTTCTCATCCTTACATTTTCTCTGTTCCCCTCTACTGTGAACTCTTAATAAAAGTGAATTCATTATCGAGAAGGTTGGACTCCCTATGCTTGTTTTCCCCTATTTGCCCTCTAAAATACATTAAATGCAGGAGCATCCTCCAGCTGTACTGAGCAGCACAGCTACTGACTCAAATGAATAAATAAAAATAAATGCGTCACATCTGAGCCCACAGTGGGGGCAGTGGCATCTGGAGAATCTACTCTGGAGGAAAGAGTAGGTTGTAGTGAGGGACGGAACGGATCACCTGTTGCTAAGATACTCCCGGCACTGTTGCTATGTCTGACGGAAAAGTTTGGTACAGCTGACGGTGTGTGGGTGTGTTGTCGCGTTGGTTCATGACAAATAAATCACTCACTCAATTTACGCAACAGCTTCTTTCCAATGGTCTCCTCAGAGCTGGATAGAGAGAGAGAACTGATGAAGAGAGAGGTGGATGGCTGAGACTCTAGAGGTACATCTGAAAGAGAGAGGTTTACAAGATGAGAGATAGGGTTAGATAGTAAGATAGAGGACAGACGGGGGAGAACAGGGGGAATATGAGTCAGAAACTGCCCCCAGTTATGATGTGTCGATGTACTGCAAGATGAATTCTCCTGCAGGGCACATGAACATCGTCTGGCTATGGCTGACTAATGCTTCTTTTCTCAAACTGCCTCTTCTGCGGCTGACAGTAGATGCTCCTGCAAACTATTGAAGAAGAATTCCACTGAAATGGACTTTTAAATTGTTCATCTCAAAGCAGCTATACTTTTCTAGACTTTTTTAGGGCTTTTCCTTTTTGGAGGTCTTAAACCGATTTCGTTACATTTTTTCAAGGAAAGTGCAATCCTTTGATGTGATCAAACTGCATTGCCTGAAACAATTTTTCTAATTCTCAATTCTTAATATCGGTATGGGAAAATAACTGTCCATATTTTTTTCTTTGAACCATTTCAGGCAATGCAATTTGTTGAAGTCATAGGATTGGATTTTCCTTGATCTTGAGTACTCATAAGTCAGATGGCATGCAACAACAGAAATTGTAAACTTTTCTACTTTTGTAGAACAACAACCTAAAAGTCTGTTTTAGAGGGACTCCCCTTTAGAGGTTTATGAGCACAGTTTCTCCAGTCGGTATGCTTTGTTCTCTCCTCACCATTCTCTCCGTAGCTTTCTGGTCGGTCCTCATGGATGTAGGGAATCTCGTCCATGCGGAGGAACACAGTATCATTTGAACTTCTCTGGCCATCTGACTTACTGCCTGTGGAGAGAGGAGTGGTCAGACTGGTCAGCACAAGGCCAACTCTGTGGCCAGAAAATTGCATCTGGTTTGTATCTCTGCCTATAGAGGGAGGTAGAGAACCATGCTTTTATCAGTACATGGCTTTCAATGGGATAGTATGAGATTAAATACAATCATGTGTCATCAAGGGTCAAGAGTAGGCAGCTTTTCATTCCAACCAAACACTACATCAGCTGATTAACACAACTTCAACCAGTGAGGGAGGAACTAAGTGTTGACATCAGCTGCTGTAGTGTTTGGCTGGACTTAAAACCTGCATACTCCTAACACTCAATGGTATTAGACTGGACTCCACTGTTTTATTGACCAGAGCCATCTGTCCAATCATTTTCCTCAATGACAAACACACACACAAACTGGATGGTGTGTTACACACAGCATAAGACAGATGGTATTTGGGAAGGCCTCTAAGCCTTGAAACCAGTACAGATTGGTTGACGCCACATTGCACCAGTTTGTGTATGTATAAGTGAGTGAGTGAGTGTGTCTGCTTGACTCAAAGGATTCATTCTTCTCATTCTTATGCCTACCTACCTACCCACACACACACACACCGGATAACCTAATATAGATATTTGATGAGATTTTATTTTCCATTCAACCCTTTTCTCCTTCATTATTTACAGAACAACACATCCCCTAACAGGGGAAATAGTCCGGATCCAGCCTCATGAATTGTTTGTTTTGACTTGTATTCTCACTAACCACATAACAATTAGAATTTTGTGACAGGGCTGGGATGAATGTCTTTGAAGCTGTTTTCTGAATTTATAATCAAATTCAGCCTCATGGGGCTAGATCATCATTCATTTACATTTTAGACACTTGGCTGACAATCTTATCCAGAGGCTGATAATGAGTGCCACAGCAGAATAAGCTTAATTTCCTATATCACCAAAAATACAAGCAACAAACAGTAGTGTAAATTCTGAGGAGCCCTTCCTGTGACCACACAACAATCATTTAAGAGCAAAGTGCTAGAAAAAGCAATAGATTCAGTAAGGGAGAGGGTGCCATGAGGTTCTTCTTGAAAAGATGAGTTTGCCTACGACAGACAATGGAAAGTGACTCTGCTGTTCTGACTGGAGTGGGAAGGTCTTTCCACCGCTATGGGGGAAACTTGTCCAAGCTTCAATTGATGGGTTTTAAAGTCCAATACCGATATTGATCATTTTGAATTGAAGCTGGTGAAAGCCAATATTATTTGCTGATATTCATGTTGTTTAAATTGGACCATTTTCCCAAAAAAAAAAAAGTATTCACTGCTTGAAATGTATTCTTGGCTGGTGGAAAAGCCTCTGAAACAGCATTAAGCCCATGGCACACTAACAATCTCCACTGAAACCCATACAATGAAAATAAGCAGCTCATCAATGCAGGGCGATATATCAGTCTAACCCTATTCCAAGCCCACCAAAGTAGGGAAAAAGCGGCGTATCATCAGCATATTGTTAAAGAAGGATCTGCTTACGAACGATGCGGTTTCTCTCGTTGAGATGGGAGGTGCTGCGAAGGCCACCGTGGGGATGGAGGTGCGCAAGGCGTGCCAAGCCCAGCCGTGTGTGTGTGTGTGTCAGCGGGAGGGCGATGCTGTGGGAGCGGGCCTCGGGGATGGGAGGCCTCCCCTTAGCGTCAGGATCCACTGGATCTGGTGTTTGAGGGGAACTGTCCATCCTGCTGGCTGTCAGGGCATTTTGGTAGTGGTTCCTAGTGATCTGAGGGGAACGATCAACATGTAGCAAGTATTATCATCAACTTACACCTGATCTGTGTGTTTCTATGTGTGTTTGATTGCACCTGTGCATGCATGCATGCCGTTGTGTGTAGTATGTGTGTCTGTGTGTATGCAGCCCCTAAGGGAGGATACATGAGAATTAGTTTGGCGTATATGTATGTGTGGGGGGGGTGGGGGGTGGGGGGGGTGTAGTGAGAGGGTACATCCATCATTTAAGACAAAATTATTCATGGTTGAAATGGAGCTCATTTATCGCCAGTGATTAAAGGAAAGAGGGTGTATGAAGGGGAAAGCAAGAGAGAGGATGTCTGTGTTCAGTCAGGATCAGGGATTAGGACATATCAAAGGAAACCACTGCTGCAGAGGACCGTGGAGAGCTGGAAAGTTAAGGAGTTAGCTTTTCCTGAATTCTGAAGATTTAATGAGGGGAGCTTAGAAGTGGCGTTGGTGCTTGATTGTGCTTCAAATCTCGTTCCTCAATAAGCAGGGGGCTAGCCACTTAATCACATAGTTCATAATAACAGTGGGTGATAGACTGATGTGTGACACGTTCAAGGGTTTTCATACAGTATGTGTCTATGTTGAGTGTGTCTATATGTGTGTGTTTGTGTAACCTTAATGATCTGCAGGTCTGTGAGCTGTCTGACTGAGTAGTCTGGTAGGTAGACTCCGCCTCCTGTAGTAAGCTGACCCACACTGCCTCCACTCAGTACTGAATCCGATTGATTCAGACCGCTGCTCCGGGAACTATACCTATGAACTGCACAGAAAAGAAGCAAGCACACATTTAACATATATAATAAGACACATTAAAGCCTTTCTTTTCAGTGTGCATACCTACATACTGTATATAAGGGTTTATGAACTGTCAACCACCAGTACTGGCTGCTTGAAGCAGTTGAAGTCGCCACTGCTCACTTCCTTTCCAAATGTCATACCTTTAACACATACCCTGCCAAGTGGACCCATGTAATACCATCTCATTCTGTACCTGGTGTTATACCTTTTTAAGAAGTTGTTTTACCTCTTTGTAATTAGAGATTTTGAGAGCTGGGGGGAAAGCCTGAACTCCAGCAGCTACAGTGGATCTCCATTGGATTTTGGATTTTTTGGATTTTGAAAGTTGATTGATGGTGGGATGTTAAAAAGAGAGATTATTTTCCCATAGAACCACTTCAACACCATATTTAATTCTGTAGGTCCTGTCTATTCTGGCTGTTTTTCAATTATCCATATCTGAGTGGCAGCAAATGCTGTTCTTCTAATCTTAATGAGTCAAGTCGGATGACTAAGAGATTGACAGAGAAAGAAAAAAATTCAAAGAGAAGCTATAAGGTGTAATCGGATAATCAGCTCTTTCAAGATTTTTAATTTTGGATTCTGCTATGCCCATAGATGGATTTAATCCATTTTTAAATATTTAAGGGGGTCTTTCAAAATGTCTTAAACTGAATCCGAAAGTCACAAGGGTATATGCACACAGAAAGAGAGAGAGAGAGGGAGAGAGAGAGAGAGACAGCGAGACAGAGGAAGAGCCAAAAACAGCCTTCCTGCTTGCTTATCAGTCTTTTACATAATCTCGGGCAGGTCATGTCTTTCCACTGGGTAATTATTTGAAAAGAGTTCTCCTAATTACTGCTGATATATATTTCCCATGGCTGCTGCTTGTCTCTCAGGCCGATGATACACAGACACTGGGTAGGGTTTGGTAAAAAACCATTAACACCACGTTATCATCATCATTATTGTCATTGTCATCACCATAATCACCATCATTATTGTCCTGTTTCCTCCTTTTCCTTTTCTTTCTGTATGTACTTACCAATAGGTAGTGGTGGGATGAGCGCTGGCATGCCATAGTAGGAGAACGCTCCATTTTCAAAGCGCAGAGCCTCCTTCCCGATCTCCACCTCCACCCGTCCCTATAACACCAACATATCCATTTACATGAATACAGTCTTAGCTAGAGACAAAAAAGTGTTAGCACTGAATTCATTACTCATCTAAAGGAGCCTCCCACTGTAATTATGACACTTTAGGACACAGAAATAATTATCCCTTGCTATCAATTGATGTCACAACCCATCTGTCACAGCCAGTATTGTTGCTCTTGGTATTTCCTGCTCTCAGCATTAAGTTTAGTTCAGTTGGGGACTCAAACAGCATGAGTTAGAGAGACCCATATTCTATCAGCACCAAAGGACTGGGAGCACAGTCTGGGATGTACCTGCAGAACCAAGACAAAGTAGTCAACGGGTTTGTTTCTCTGGAAGAGGTAGTGCTGAGGGGAGCGTTTGTTCTTGGTGTTGAACTTGAGTTCCTGCACGACACTGGGATGTTTGATAAGACGCAGCAGGATCTTCTCTGACAGGTGACATGACCTGAACGGCTCCACCTCTGAAAGATAGACATACATGCCTGCATATGTCCTGGCCATCCTGAATTTATTCTGCAATGTATTTTGGTTTTTTTTTACACACAAATAACATACAATGTTACCTGTAGCCAAGAAGCGGTGTGTTGCAAGCAACAGTTGGGGGGAGATCTTCACATTCAGCTCATTCTCTGCTAGCTTGAAGATGGAGAAATCCTGCTGTTTTCTCTCGTGGTTGGACACGCGCCTCTTGGTCCGATTATCAGCTAGAAATACACACACAGACTGCAGGTTATATTATATAGAGATTTTTATGTATTTCATGTCGATTTTAGTATTTACTTTATGTTTTATATATACTCTGACAATAGTTGAGGCCCTACTAGATGTGTCAGATATACAACATACTTGTATACCCTTAATTTAGCTAGCTAGCTGCCATTGACCTAATTAGTTCATATACAGCTTTATATCTTTGCTAACTAAGAGCACAGATGGAGTTTCAGACGAGTTCTCTACCAAGTTTATCTACTGCAGCAGATTGCCGTGTAAACACCTCTGATTGATAAATGTAATTATGGTATGCAGATGTTACAGGGTTTATAAAGTTGTGTTAAATACATTGTGGATCAAACAGGAACAGCTGGTGTTATAAATGCCAGAAGTACAGAGTCGGGAGAGATTAGCTCTTCTGCGCTATATATAGACACACAAATCTGAACATGTATGAACACCCACCGTGGAGACTGCTTCACACACTCTGCATGTAATTGAAAATGTAATAGCCTTCAAAATGTAATGACATTCCAGGCTTCTGGGAGCATTACTTTTTGAAGAAGCATACAATAAACTGTTACGTTTTTTCCCAATGATGGCTCGTAAATAGTAAAGAAAAGAGAGAGCGATCCAGTAACCTAAAATCTAGCTTGTTCACTTGAGCAATCCTATTAAAAAATAATAGGGAGACCAGATGGGGAGAGAATAAAGAGAGGCTAGATTAGATATGAAATGAAGAGAGTCTGGCATTTGGAATCCTCTCTGTGCAGAGCCTCCAGCCAATTACAGATGAGCAGATTAAGGTGATTATCTGTGAGATTAGGTCATTTACTCACATTATTTAATAATGCATCAACAGAGAAGCTGGAAGCAACAGGGGGTGAGATCAATAGCTTCATGAGAAAACAGGAGAGGAGATGCGGGGGAGATAGTAAAGAGAAATTGCTATGTGCTATTCTATACTGAAGTGGTACTAAGATTTCTGTACTTACAAACTGAGAGAGCCTCTATTTGAGGTAGGAGCTGTGAATACAGTAAAACTGAGTTAAAGCCGAGGTGTCAGTGACTATGAAACCGCAGTACCTCATATTCAGTATGTTTATGCCTCATACGTACTATACAGGTCTGTCTCGTCCACAATCTCAGACTTGATGATCTCTTCTATGACGTCCTCCAGGGTGACGATGCCCATAACTTCATAGAAGGGGTCTCCCTCCCCCTCGCTGTTCACCCTCTGGACCACTGCCAGGTGGGACTTACCTGCATTCAACAGAAAAGCAAAGTGATAAGTAAGCAATTTCTTTATTATTTTGTGAGTTTCTGCTAAAAACGGCATATTCAAAGGGTTGAGAGGCAACATCATGGGATACAAATAACAACCAAACACAAGTCAACATCTTCCAAACAGCTCTGTGCAGTCAAGATGAAAATCAGCATTAATAAACCAACTAAGACCTCATAAATATAAGAAAGCCATATATTTTAGAGCTTGTACATAAAATCCCCTCAATGTTAAGGTTGCACTTGTGTGCATGTGTGGGTGCGTGTCAGTTGTGACTCAGACAAGAAGGAAGTGGGCATGGGGGGATTAGTAGAGACAGTTTGACAGTTTGGAGGACTTGGCCCTTACATAAACACAGAGATTATGCAACCAGTCTGGGGATGCCTGCATCTGCTGACTAGACTGCCCATGTTGCTGCCATCTCTGTACACACACACACACACACACACACACAAATTTACTCCACACATCCATGAAGAGTCACAGTGCTCCTACTCAGGCCTGTCAGAAAAACTAGCCACTGGCCTCTCTGGGATGAGACGATAAAGCAAATGTGACAAGATATCACCTTTGCCACCATCCCTGGAACATCACAGACAGAGAGGTCTCAGTTTCCAGGGCAGGAAAAAATGTAATTACTCAAAAGGCAGTAATCAAATCCTCAGTAAAACATTACCAACCAACAACTAAGGCTCCACCCCTTTTCCTAATTTGTGCACAGCATATGGCTCTAACTAGTGCCCACTACAATTAAAATCACAACGTTTTTGTGATTTTAAATAGGCCAAAACTTGCCAGGACAGGTTGACCCGTCACAAAATACTGTCAGATATGAAAGGGCTCTTTCATACAATTATTAATAAGCCAATTTAACTTTGTCGTCATTGGAGGGAGGAGCTATCGGTGTCATGGTTCTGCTGCTTCGGTGACGAAATAAGTTATCTAACAAAATTTGTGATGCCACTAGAACGCACACACACACACACACACAGTCTCCAGCTATACTTCTAACAAAATCTGTGGCTCATACGAGATGGGCCGATTTAGGAGATCACTGCCAGAGGATAAAATGGATCAACTGCTTTAATCCAGGGCAACAACAAGAGTGCTGATTGCCTGATAGGCAGCCGTCATAAAACATGGTCGTCAGTCTGTGCGAATGGCTGAGATGATGACGGTCACACTCAGCAGTCAGGTCAGCTCGTCTGAAGAGTCTCAGGTGAGACAGAAGTGGATTAGCCCTCAGCTGCTGATGTGCTTGGGCATTGCATTACATCATTTATATGTTACATAACACTCTTGCAGAACGACACACACACAAACACACACATGCCCCGGGTTAAAGTGGGTCTCACGCGGATGTTCTGCGATTGTTTCTGCTCTGCCAGTTTCCCAGGCTCCCCCAGGCTGGCACAACCCTGCACCCTGCATCCCAGCGTGAGTTTACTGTGTTTGAACTCTGGGTGTATGGTTGCGATTATCCATAGTATGTTTGTATGTGATTATGCATGTGTGTATGTGTTTGTTTATGGCATCCGGAGCACTCCAACCCTCTCGCTCTCTGGGTTTTTGTTTATCTGTGCAACAGTGCAACAGTTAGTACAGCCAGATCCAAAATGCTAACAAACATAGCGGGAGGCTGAGACTGGCATTGCTTTTCTGGCAAATGAGTGCACCCCGATAGATATTGTCTGTGAGTGTGTGTGTGTGTGTGTGTGTGTGTGTGTGTGTGTGTGTGTGTGGGATCTCTAGCCATACACACACACACACTCATGTCAAACACAGCGTTTCATTAGTGTGTACCATATGTAATACTGTACTGTCTGTATGCCATACTCCTTTACCGTTCCTTCACACACAAAACATCAGCCTCTCGGTGACTTAACTCTGGTGACATTTCCAACCCCCCCACCCCCCCACTGCTTCTCAGTGAGACATTATCACAGCTTCTAGCCGAGCTCCCTGGGCAGCAAGCGCCTTTAATCCATGAGAGCAGAGGAGGACATGGAACAGGGAATGGGAAAGGTTGTGGTTGAATTTTTCATGGTAGCGCTGCAGGGGGAAAGAAACGTCAAAGCCACCACAGGCTAACAATGAGGTGCATGCAAACAATTTAAAGGTGAAGCCCGACTTGAAACCTCGGCGGCATCATGATTGGTTGAGTAGATCGGATGTATAAACACAACACATACAAGAAAAGGGGGAGAGTCAGACCCTGGCCGACCAGAGCCATCCCTCATCATCATCCTCAAACAGACAAAGAGGTAGACAACTTGCAAATGCCAATCTAGTTTATGACCTTCCCCAAGTCATTATTCTGTCTCCTTTCACATACTGATTACAACTAAGACCTCTGACTGTGACATCGAGCTCATCTTTGTCAATGAAACAGATTTACATTTTAATCCCTGCCACATAAGCCAACACTGGCAATGTGAATGAAGTCCTTACATAACAGTCATGCCAATAGCCACTCATATGTCTCCATTTTAGCGTGCGACACTGTCAGGGGAGCAGTACTGGCTATTCGCTACAGCGCATTGATTCAAAACCATATTTAATGTTAGCACCAAGAATCAATGGGGTCCCTGGAGAGAGGTGACACACTTTTGCTTGGTAGTGAATAGCTGCTGCCATGGCACCGAAAGTGTGCACTCACTGCATGCGAGAGATGGAGAGTGCAGTATGCTGAACACATTTATCAACCAAGACGCTTGTCAAACAAAGCATGTATGTGAGAGAGAGGGAGAGGAAGAGAGAATGATAATCATCACATCTAGTGTTGGCAACAGCCTCTAAAATCGTTATGATGTTGCAATATTATGAGAGAGAGAGAGAGAGAGAGCGAGAGAGAGAGAGAGAGAGAGAGAGAGAGCAGAAATGACTCATAGCGTGATCTGCATGGATTGTAAGATAAGCCCATCTTGTTCCACTGTAGGCACATGATGTCCGGTTGAACCACACTCACTCTGTGACTCTTATCAGTTTTCACTTCACTTCTCACTGCTCTAAAGATCAAAAGACTTATAGATGTTGGCCCAGTGTGAGGCAATGGACACATCGAGTTGCAATAACCACTGAAAAACTTGTGCACTGTCACTTTAAATGCTGTCTGACCCCTAGACTTCAGGGTAGCCTGTGGCCATAACTGGAGGGTCTCAAGAGACGTCTGTCCTGATGTCCTAAATGTCCTTAAACCAGACGCTGCTCACTGATTGGAAGTCGCTCAAGATAAATACCACAAAATGTACTATATAGGACACACCTCCCTCCTTTTGCCGTTTGTGGACCTATATATGATGCGGACTGTGAGTGGTGTTACCTCTCTTAAATTCGTCCAACATCACGTCCAGTTTGGTGTCATTGAACACACTGTGCATGGGATGCTTGTAAAACTGGGTGATGGTTTTGAGCGGCGTGCAGTCGTCGGGGTCCACGAAGGCCAGGTCTTTGACAAACAGGATGTCCACGATGTTGGACCTCTCGTTCTCGTAGACCGGTATCCGGGTGAAGCCACTCTGCATCACGTCGGACATGGTGCAAAAGTCCAGCACGGCGTCTGAGGTCAGCATGTAGCAGTCTGACAGCGCGGTGAGGACGTCCTCCACAGTCTTGGTCCTCAGCTCCAAGGCTCCCTGGATGATGTTGAGCTCCTCTTTGACCAGGTCGTGGTACGGGTCTGTGACTCGCAGCATGGCCACCAACTTCTCCCTGGTGTAAAAGTTGCTGATCTCTTGGTGTAGCATGATGTCTAAGATCTTAGATACTGGGTAGGCGATGGGGAAAAACACAAGCATCAGCAGACGGGTCGCGCAGAGGGTTTTGGAGGCGATGGCGAGACTGTGCCTGGATGCCACAGAGTGGGGCAGAATCTCGCCTATAAAGAATATGCCCAAAGTACATGAAGCTGTTGAGAGGGGTGTCATTCCTAAAATCTGGCACATCCAGACCACAAAAAATGTGTTAGTGAGCACGTTGCCCAGCACCACAGTGCACAGGATGTAGTTTCCGTGTTTACGCACCGACTCTATATTCCGTGCGTATTTCTGCTCCTTCTCGGTGCCGCTGTTTTGCAGGACCTGGAGCTCGACGGGATCCAGGGACAGCATGCTGATATTCAGAGCGCTGCAGAGCGCCGACAGCCCCAATAACAGCACCGACACACCCGCCTGGAGCCACACGTCTGCTTGCTGAGGTCTCTCCACCACCGCCAACCAGAAGTCCCTGGTGCTGAAATGCTCCCATTTCGCTCCGTCAAACGCGCACATGGAGTAGTATTTCGTCACCTCGCCTCTGCGAAGGTCTTTGGCGAGCAACTCCACTAAAACTGAGTTGTGACTAGACGTGGACCTGAAAGAGCCCAGCAGCTCGATGTCAGAGCTCCGGGCATTCTCCTCCACACATGGGTTCCCTCTCGACTCGACCAGCTTCTCCGCATCCCCACCTTGCCCTCCTGGTTCTTCTATGAAAGCGACCCACGGTGCGGCAAGGAGCAGCGTCCTGTCTGCCGCTCACACTCAGGTTCTTGGGATGCTGCGAAACTGGAGCTGCAGAGTAGTAAACCCTCAGCATGAAGCGGGTCCCCTCGGTCACCCTCAGCATCCCATCCTGCACGGACAACTCTCCACTTTTGGTGTCTTCTGGCCGGACGCCGAGCAGCGTTAGCGTCGGGGCCGGTAGAGAGATGAGGACGATGATCAGAAAGAGGAGAGAGTGCCGGTGCGGATGCAGGATGCAGCAGCGAGCATCCGCAGCCATCATGCTGAATGAACCACTGAAGGACGTGGGAGAGCTGGGTCACGTGGTTTGCGGATGGGATGGCTAGAGCAGCTGGGTAGCCAGAAGAAGAAGAGGATAGGTGTATGACAGAGGGTGAAAGAAAAATTCAGAGAGAGAGAGAGAGAGAGAGAGAGAGAGATAACGGCGTGATGGGTGGTTGGGGTGGCTGTGGGGGGCCGAGTCTTTAGATTTAGGCGACACACCATGACGTAGACCTAAAGTCATTTGCGTGACTTCTATAAATAGAAGGCAGGAAATGCCCCATCATGAATCATTAAATATGACGGCCCTATAATCATGCTCTGCTATCAGGGACACAGGCTCAAATAACACTTCCGAAAAGAACTGTAGTAATCCTGTAATGTACTTAAGAAGGATGTTCTACAAATATCACAGCAAAAACACTAAGATACAATATAAGTCAGTATAGGTATATTATGGTGATTTTCGTATAGGGAAGGAAGTGTGATTGTGTGTGTGTGTGTGTGTGTGTGTGTGTGTGTGTGTGTGTGTGTGTGTGCGCGCGTGCGTGCGTGCGTGTGCTCAACATTATAAGGTGGAGATGCTGGCAGATACACAGCACAGTACAGAAAGAAAGCAAGTTAGAGTGAGAGAAAGAGAGAGAGAGAGGGAGAGGGAGAGAGAGAGAAATGGAGAGAGCGTCAGAGAGAGAGAGAGAGAGAGAGAGAGAGAGGGCGGACTGGGGGATGGAGAAAGAGAGAGAATTTATTTTCAGTTTTTTTTGTCCACATGTGTCCACAAGATGGCAGTATTGTCACCTATTGCAGCTTCTTCTGAAAAGTAGCTGTAGACCAGCCGTAATCTGTTACACAAGCCAAACTGTTTTTTGGTCATACTAGGCAGTTTCATCGTTATCAGTTCTTTTATCCCTTTGGAAAAAATAACTGTAGCAATACCATAACACATTTTTAAAAGGATACAACTTAAATGTCGCAGCTTAAAAAGGTAAAAATTTAAACTTTAAAATAGTATATAAAATGTCACATTGAATACCACAGAAAATACTACGAATTCCAGGAGATAAAATACAATAAAATACAATAAAATATAACATTGAGTACAATAAGGTCACTTTAAACTAACTATTACCACGGACACATTACAGGTGGGCATATCATAGGGATATTAGAGTGATTTTTCGTTACGAAGCACTTATAGGCATAGATATCTTGCCTGATATTATTATTAGTAATACTATTATTATTATTATTATTATTATTATTATTATTATTGTTATTAGTAGTTGTAGTAGTAGTAGTATAATTGCTACGAATGTGGATCCACATAAAAGTTCTATTAATCACGACGAAAATGGAATAGTTAACCTACCTCAATAGTAGGCCTACACTTTCACACTTTCACAAACTGCTCTTAAATTGATGATGTATATATAAATATATATATATATATATATGTGTGTGTATATATTCACCTAAATGCATCGATCAATTTAAGAGCAGTTTGTGAATGTCTACTGTTGAAGTATGTATATCGAGACAGCTTGACTTGGATTAGATAAAGGCCGTTAGATTTACGAGGAGGGAAACCGAAGGTGAAAACAGAATCTTGCCAAGTCTTAAACACTTAAACACTCTCTTCTGCTCTCCGTCACCCCACACCTCCACCATAACTTTTGGAGAACGAGGCATTTGCACACTAAAAATCGCTTCCCTGCCCTTCAAGTTCTCACACATACATTGCATAAGCCAGTGGTTCCCAAAGGTGGGGTCCGGGGACCACCAGGGGTCCTGGAGGGGGTTCTAGGGTCTCCCCAACTAAATGAGGGTTAATTTCTATTTATTTCCCTCCTTAGGGGGGCGGCGCAGTGAAAGAAAGTTATATTTATGCAGATACATTATTGTATTTATGTTGTTAAATAATGCCACATATGCGTTATGAAGACTTAGGAGTACTAAAATACTAAAATCTACTGAAAGGCTACAGTATTTCACCAACGAAAAATGATTATGATATTCCTATATTATTAAAATATCCATATAGGGACTTATAGTGTGTCTTTGTCATTCAATGCTGAGTTTATAGTGATTATCTTTCTTTTCTTTTTCATCTCCTATGGTATTACTATAGGATTTTCTGTGAAGTATTTCTTGACCCGTAGTAGCTGATTGATATTGTAAAGTTTTCCTGTGCTATTTGTACAGTATCTCTCTAAAAACAATTATAGGATTATAGTATTTTTTTTCTAATACCAGTGGCTCGAAGATTTATGAGCATATACTACATCGATAGACTATATTTATGCAATACAACTTGTATTCATATTATTACAGAAAATATGCGGTCCAACTACAAAACACGCAACTTAAAACGTCAAATCAAAGTTCTACTCAAGTAGGCTAACTGTTGTATCCTCAGCACCTGGGGCCTAGAGATTCATATGCCTACAGGCCTGTCATTTCCTATGTTAGTGCTAGGAAGCATTCCCTCTTCAAAGCATTAACCTTTAAAGGTTAAACTAGGGACTGTGGTTTAGTTATGCTTGCTCTAATTAACTTCTTAACTGGTTTAAAGTCCGTCGTTTTTAGTTAGCTTGCTGGTCAGACTCTGTCCGCTGAACATGTTTCATCAAAATAACAAGCATACGGGCTCTTTGTTAAATGTAAGGTATTTTACTTCGAAATAGGCTGCTGGAGTGAAAGAAAAAAGTTGTCTGAAATTAAAATACCCGAGTAAAGTAGGCCGACACCAATAACCTCTGTACTCATTTGAGAAAGTTGGTTTATTCTCCATTACTGAAGTTATCGTTCAATTATTTTAAGGAGAGGCTGATATACTCAGTGTTGTTGGATTTGTGCTTCAATAGTGGAAAACTATCCTTCTGCTCTTTTCTCAATAAGCTTGCTGATCACTGGAAAATCACTAGTAATCCTAGATTTTAGAAGCATACTATACAAATACCACAGCAAAACAATAATATCCTGTTAGATTGTTATAACAATATCACACTAATATCATAATATCAACAATAATAGCCTAGGAGATAAAATACCATCAAGTAAGATAAGGCCACCATTCAGTCCTACAGACACGCTAGGAGTATTAATTTTCGTTTTTTCTTATCTAGCCCATAGACCATAGTGTACTAGTGTTTCTATGTAACAGCAACAACTCCTGAAAAAATATACATTTACATACATACACTTTAGAGTTTAAACAAATCACATTGGTGATATGGATTTCAGACAATATGTAGGATATGTAGTTGAGCCACCATGACGTCTTGAATCGGTTCTTTGATTTACTGCGAGGAGCAAACTGAGCGCCAATAAATCCAGATTTCCTCTGCTTAAACGCGATGGATCAGGTACGCCCACATAAAACAATCATTCATTCATCCAGTGACCTGGCCCTAACAAAATATTCCTACAGGGACTTAAAGTGTTACTCAGTGACTTTATAGTAACTTTCAGGATATTTTCATCTGCTAAATGGTATGACTATAATATTCCTATAGGGACTTCTAGTTTTGTTGTGACATCTGTATAGTATCCATCTAAAATAAGATAAATATAGGATTACTGTAGTTGTCAAGGTGGGATTCACTGGCCTCAACTTTAGCTGCACATTTACTTTTCCGTATTTTGTTACCGGCCATTGAGTAGAGATCCATCATGGCAAAACATACTAATATGCGTAAAACCTCAAATGTCAAGAACAAATAGGTTAGAGTTCAGCTTTTATTTGTTTATACACCTCCACCGTGGCATGCTAAAATCGGATACATATATGATTACCGCGAGCATTTTTTTCCTAAATGTAATCTACTTTTGTGTTCATCTGTGAGACAGCAGTGAACTTAAACGACCAGTTCTCGCAAAATGACCGCCTGGAGAGACTTTGGCGCACTGGGTCCTGGTGAAATCATAATAGCCTTCACTTTGTTTTCTGTCTTTCTAACTCGGCAGCGCCTTCAAGAACATCTGGAGAGAAAAGTTATATAAAGAGTTTATAGGTGAGTTCCATGTGTAGGGACTTATTTTCCAAATTGGTTTTGAATGTTTTTGAAAAGGGGCCTAAACGTTCATGTTGCCATCTCCAAAATACACTCGCTTTATTAAACGTGCAATGAATCAGTTGTTGCCAAAACATCTTTAATTCTCGAAAATTAAATATGGCGATGGCAACTATTTTTAGTTAAACTCTTTTAAATCTTCGTACTTTGCAGACCTCGTTTTTGCCTCTTAAGCTGTATTCAGCTCCTCCTTGTAGCTTACATTTCAGTTTAGCGGTAACAGTAATTTTCAGCTATAGTCAGATCATTTAGGTTATAGTTCTTTGAAAGATTTATTTTAAAGCAATAAACTGCTTTATCCTCAAAAAATGGTTAGTTTCATAATTAATTGAATTTTAGTTGGTGGGATACTCGGCCTGCTCGTGTCCATTCTAGAAAAGGTGTGATTCTGCCTCCTCCTCCATAAAAACGGGTTATTATATAACTTTACTATTAGAATAACACACAGAAATGTCAGCAACATGCAGCCAACTCATTTTTCATTCTAGATGAACCTTTCGTCATTATATATTATAATGTTACATCATAATGTAACATGGTAACACATGGACACATATGCGTGTTGATACTGAGCACCTTTGGGTCATCTGTTTAAGGTCGGATTCAGCATTACGTGTTGCAGTTGATTTCGACAGTGGCACAATTATACATTACTAATGGAAATATATATGTTCACTTTAACAGAAAGACCCAGAGCCTATCTATTTGTAGGGAACAGCGTGCGTAATTCTTGCCTCCAACGCAATCTCAGGCTAACAGGGACATCACCGTGTTTCCCTTCTATTCCCTTCTAGCAATTACAATCATTGTATGTATTGTATGTTTTGTAGTAGGTCTACTGCTTGCAATTTCTGTGTTGTTTGCCCTCATACCTCAGAGAACCTTGGAGGGGCGGTGCTGCCTCTTCTCCTCCCAGCTTCTGGCTCTCATAACCGGGAAGGCTGGTCCGGGGCGTGCGCTCTTCTCTGCAGCTCCCAAAAATACTCTGAGGGGCGGGGGGCAGAGGGGTGAGACAACTAGACAGGAAGACAAAACCAGATCTATGAAAAGTGAGGTAAAGAAGCACCATCGAACTACGCCACAGCAGTGGTTTTCCCCCCTCACCTTTCCCTTAGGCAACTCGGCAGGGGCCCCATTACGCGCAGCGATCCTCCTGCTCTCCAAACCAAGAAGATGCCCAAAGCGTCACCGTGCGTATTCCCGTGGTCCTCTCTGTGGCTGGCATCTTTGGCTACTGTAGTAGTGCAGTTGGGACTCTCTTCCTCCTCATCCTCCTCCTCCTCCTCCTCCCCATATCAGAGACCTGTAGCCGATGGGAAGCGCTCGGGCTTCATGGAGAGGACGCTGGTTCTCCTGGACGTCAACACCCGCAGTCCGGTTAAGGTCCTGAACGACAACTTCCTCTCCTTACAGCTGGACCCCTCGATCATCAAAGACGGGTGGCTGGACTTTCTGAGGTACCGAACAGCTTCCTTTCTTATCAATAATATCGATCCCCAGCGGTAATTTAATAAGGCAACCTTTGGAGACAGCGGGTGGTTTAAAAGAGACCCCACACATCCATATTGGTGTCATCATATAGTATAGTGATAGTACACTGCAAAAAAATATCCATCTTAACAAGTCATTCAATCTAGTTTTAAGTCTTCATATCTCGCAGTAGGCTGAGATAATTTCACTTGGTTCTACTGTCAACCATCTTGTTGCAGGATTTATTTTGAGTATAGTAAGTACAAGTATAATAAGTATAATTTTCTTGATAACGGTGGAGTAATTTGGCTTATTTCAAGATATTATCACTTGTTTCAGGAATGTTTCTCGTGAATTAAATTGGAAACATGTGAAACTATCTCACCCCATTAGCAGATTCTTGACTTGTTTTAAGTAAAACAACATTTTTAGACGGGATACTAAATGACCCTGATGAGATGGACATTTTTTGCAGTGTACTTTAGCTTGTAACACTGAAGTAATGTGATTTTGTGTATAATGTGTATTTTTACAGCGAAAAGGTTTCTTTCAGCGTTTCAGGTTGACAGGTTTGAAATCAGCTAGCAGACCAGGTGCTGCTTTTATGAATTTGACCATTTCTGTCATTGAAAGTATCAGGAATTAATATTGAGTAACACTGTAATTCACTCTGCTATAAGTCACACTAACCTAACACACTAACCAAAAATTGTAACTATGATGCAAAATATTACAAAATACAAAATAATTTTGCTGTCCAGGCTAATAAAAGCAGGTTTGCGGTACATTTCTCAAATCATTCATTGGCAAAAACGTGCATGAAGGGGAGGAGAGCGTAAAAGACAGCAAAGTAATACATATTTTATTGTTTTGATGCAGTTCAGATCATATCCAATACAACCATATGAGCATTTTTAATTTTACATTTCAACGCATCGCTTTTGTATTCATCATTTACCAGCTGTTCCTTTTTGTATTATCCGTCCTGCAACTTCACATTAATTGTCTAGTGTGGGTTACGCACTGGTTTATTGTTAAACATAATCATTAGTTTGAATGATTCATGTGATCTCAATATAGAAATACACTTTCAGTTTATTTTCATCCACTACATTTGGTGATTAGACTAAAATTAGTTGTGTAGACCCTCTGCAGCCTACAGGCCCGCGTGCTTCGGCCGTCACTTTCTATTTCTACACCTTATGTCATTTTACTGGAAGTCAAGCCGGGTAATTGATTAAATCAGTGATTAAAAATAAAAAAAGAGAACGTCTTTTTTCCAAAACTATGTCCTTTTTATTGTATATCGAACCACCAAAGGTTCCCGGTCTTAACCTTTATCCAACGCTTTATCACCCAACGCGAAACAATTGCTCTTTCACATCCTTGTAAGAAACGTTGGGTGTAATTACACGGTGTTTCAGTTTATAAATTATTGTATAATCTAAAATAAAAAAATTAAAAAAGAATGATCTCGATTTCACCCGTGGAGAGCAACATGTAAAATGAGCAAAGCCTAATTATTATTTGAACCTCTTATTTAAAGTGTTACATTTGTTTTCAGCGCCAGATCATTTCGGGAAAACCTAATGTGGAATGTGATATTTCATAACTGTGTATTGATCATGATTTTTTTTGGCCAACTTCTTCAAATGTATTCCCTTTATTCCCTCTCAAATTGTCCCAAAGCAATACAGATGTGTATTATGTGTCTTTAATTCCCCCATTCTGCAGGTTGCAGCTACAGCACTGCTTCATGATATTCCACTATTATGCTGAAGTCACTGACTGTATTTGTTGGGTCAGACGATGATACAGTGTTTTTACTGCTAGAGGCGCTGCTGGCTGAAAAGCTTGTTGCAATGCAACATTTGTCATGTGTAAGATTAAGTACTTGTCTTGGCAGTAGCACACAAATTACAATTATTTATGGAACTGAAGGAACAATATTTTACACAGAAAATAAGTCTTCTTATAACACGTTTCTGATGGAACAAGAAAGAAAAAGTTTCAGATGGAGGACTAACAGCTTTCAGGCTTTTTGGTGATTTCTGTGACACGCACTCTTCTAGGTGTGCCAGTAATTAGAAATAGGACTCACACAGTTTTGGTTCTGATGTAAATACTGCAGATGTTAAAGGGTGTTTGCTGCTTTGCCCTCATGTGTGTCCTCTTTGTGCCCTCCGTAGCTCCAAGCGGCTGGTGACCCTGGCCCGGGGCCTGTCCCCTGCTTATCTGCGCTTTGGTGGAAAGAGGACCGATTTCCTGCAGTTCCACAACCTCAAGAACCTTGCCAAGTTCAGAGGACCTGGCCCAGATTACTATCTGAAGAACTATGAAGACGGTGATTAGAAAATACTATTCCTCTTTCCCTCTGATATATGGAATTATATGTTGTGCTACATGACCTCTACATTTTATTTGAATACACTTTGAAACAATAGTTTGTGATTGGTTTTGTGTGTGATGTTCATCTTATATTGTGAATAGTAAGTATGACTCACTTTGATTAGAAGTCATTGCAACATCTCATTCCTTTCCACTAAATCAGTTAAATTAGTTGTTAATCAGTTTACACATTTCCAACTGGAATATACTACTATATATATTCATTAAAGGGCCCTTGGTTTTACTTCAAAATAAGGATTAGGGTTAGAAGTTGAATACAATTTTAATTGGGAAAAATTCTTTCTAAAATGTGTTTCTAAAAGGGTTTCTAATTTGTGCTTTGTTATAAATCTTGATAGTGCACAAATTGAATATGTTGATATATTATGTTGCCCCCCCCCCCAGATATAGTGCGCAGTGACATTGCACTGGACAAGCAGAAGGGCTGTAAGCTGGCCAACCACCCTGACATGATGCTGGAACTGCAGAGAGAGAAGGCTGCCACCATGCAGCTAGTCCTGCTCAAAGAACAACTCTCCAACATCTACAGCAACATTACAATAACAGGTAGGAGATCACACACACACACACACACACACACACACACACACACACACGCACACGATTTGTGAAATTAGGTCTGTTTGCCGTATGCTCATACCCTTAACTTAAACAAGCATATTTCCCCACAGTTGACATAACACACTGTGCACTGCGTGGGTCGTGCACACACACACAAACATGCATCCACAAGCACACACATATGTACACACACACACATGCATGCAAACACGCAAGGTTCAAAGCATGCCAATGTAAACCATCAGCTTTCAAAATGACAAATGTAATTTGTAAAGAAGGAATGTGGGGATGGATAGAGGGGTGCAGCAGCAGAGGGTAGTAAACAGAGCACTGACATTTTCACTGGTTACAGTTAATGCAACCTGACCACAGAAGGAACTCTGGAGTCTTGCCTTTGGGTGGGCTGCATTTCTTATCTATTTTTGTGATTGACTAGGGTGGAAACTAGGAATTAAAAAAAACACATTTTTGAGATCAAATGAACTGGTCAGATTTGAATGATATGCCTTGTGAAATAACTGCAATCAGTAATGAATCAGCCAGAAAACTGCTCAGTAAATTCCAGAAAAACAGCGACTACGCAGTGTTGATGGATTACCATAGTCTGTCTGGCTTTCATACTAGCATAGTCTTCCCAATTAAAAATATTGTTACCATAATCAAGAAAATAGCATGAAGACAGATGATTCAACTTCAGAAAGGAGTCTCCATTAGTTACCACAATGACAACACATCTGTATTGGTAATGTAATGTAATGTATTGAGGAAAAAGAAAAATGTGTTTTTTTTAAAGGGGCATTAAGTAATCTATGGCCTATGACCTATTGAACTGTATGCACCACTAGTGGGAATTGCAACAACATCTATAGAACTTATCTTCTTCTATGAAAGTCTATGGCATGACCCCCAACCATCACTCCTCCCGTGCCCTTGAGGTACGGTGTCCTGTGATTGACAGAAACAATAAAGTCCCATTTTCACAGTAGGATTAGGAGTGTGTCGAAATTCCAGTGGGTGTGGAGTTTTGGGGCAGTGGAGTATGGGGAGTATGGGGAGTATGGGGCAGAAAGTTAGTTTCGAAAATTGGTATTGGTCAACATCCCTGACAACATCCCACAGATATATTACTTAAGTTTGTTCTGTGTAGCGGTAAGAATATTTTTTAATGCCCCTTTAAATAGTTACAAGGTCTGACACAGGAATGTACACTGCATTAAGGTAGATATATATCCAGAGAAATACTGAGATATTCAGCAATTCTTCAAAAAGATAATAATGAATGTTTTGAAGTGAATCCAGTGCAATGTGTCTAATGAGGCAAGGCCAGTGAACTCGCAGTGGGCCCGTAATGTGTTTTCCCTGTCTGCGTTGCTGTTAGAGTGATATAGGAGGATATGCAAACTATGTATCAACCGTGTATTCTCAACTAGTCTCAAGTGCAGCAGTCAAAACATGCTCTCCTTGCATCTATCAAAGTAGAGAAATACAGAGGGAACAATTGGTCATGCTGAATGGCAGTGGAGGGCCAGTTCACAACTTCAGGAGTCACCTATAGCCCCCTGTTGTTAGTTTTGGTTTGGTGCAACTGTGCAATAAGGCCCTTGCACTTCTTACTGTTGGTTGCTTGTACTTTTGGTGCTATAGGAATTTAAAGATGCTCAGTGTAGCATTTTTAAACGTCAATATATCGTTGTCAAATTAATTCTGACAAGTGTGATTAACCCTGTTGCTTCCAGTGCAACCATTTGCCCTGGAAGATCAGTGACCCTCTTCCTGTTTTGTGCTGTAAAGGAATCCTCCTTTGTGCCTTAAAGCAATGCAGCAGATTTCCCACACAATCTGACCTGGTGGCACACAATGTAAAATGCAGGTTGGCAATCTTCTCAGTGATGGTCTTGTTTGTTTACAGTAATTATATTAATGTCTGAAAATCAATGTGGTAATAATTTGTTGATGTTAAAATGCTACACATCGTACCTTTTACGTTTCAAGTTGACTTAAGTAGTACAAAATAGTTGCGTCAAAGTTCAATAGTTCTAATGTAGTAAAAGTCACTGAGTGAACCTAAGACAATAAGTTCAGTCAGCACATTTCTCCTCGTCTGCATTCCAGTTATTTACTTACTTCACTAGAGCAGATTTTTAGTGAATGTTCAACATCAACAAGTACACTTTGCACTGATGCAAGAACAAGAGGTAGATACCACTCACCATGTCTAATAGAATTTGTAATATCTATAGAGTATCGGGTGTAGGATTGAACTGGATACTAATTTTCATCACGGTTATCAGGATTTTCATTTTTAATCAGACGTTGACCTGTGATTCACCTAAAATAGCTAATTTCCAACCTGTAACTTTATCCAAGCAACAAGAAGGAAGGTTTTCTGGAGAGTTAACTTAAATACAATGCATGCTGGGAAGTATGCCAATAAGATAATGTTTCTTAATAAACCTTATGATCAGTCTAGTGAACGCTTCAACTCCTAATTTTAAGTCACAACACATAATCTCGCAATTATAGGTTGAAGCTGATAACTAGGAATTGTAAGTTGAACACATCTACGTACATTGAGCTAATGATTAAATAGTAGTTGATTTCATTGATTTGCACTGTGGGTTTTTACAGAGTAGCTTTTTCTATTGTTGCACTGACTATAAATCGCTATGGACAAGAGGGGCGGCTAAATGCCTAGATGTAAAGATTAAAAATGATTTTCAAGGTGGAAACAATGATAACATATAATTAAAAAAAGGATGCAATAACATGCAATGTTAATGTTAATGAATGGCCAGTGGATGTTATTTGTCCCATATGCCAGACATTTCATATCTGTTTTGATTAACCCTGTGCAGGATTGTTTCCTCTTTAATGCTAGTTCTTGGTGTCATGGTTCCTATTAAGGGGCAGGAGTACAGTTGTGAGACAGAGCGTGGCGGCGTGCTGCTTTTGAGCAGGTGCCATATAGTTGTTATCGGACTAGATGGCGGGGAGGCGAGATGAAGCCAAGCAGAAGGACTCTATTTACCCAAAGCTGTGTTACTGTGCAGGGTTATCACAGAAACCCTCATTCCTCACCTCAAAGCACAGACGTGACCTCCGCGGCCGCCCTGGAGAAATGTTCCATTAGACAAGTCTGAAGGATATTCAGCAGAGATTGTTTGTAAAGGTGGTGCTGCTGTTTTCATTCTATCTTGTAAAATGTATGAAATGAAAGACAGTGAAAAGTTGAATTCAGCGAATAAATGTTAAATGTAAATAAAGGGCAAATAATAACCTAAATAAGTTTTCATAATGCTGAAAAAGTCATGAAGACTATAAGTATCTGAATATGTTTGAATGGCTTCGGTATTACACTCTGAGCTGAACTGCAACCCCTCCAACTCTAAGCATGTCATGTATGATGTTGTACACTGTAGAAACTTGGATCTGTGTATGGACCTCTCATCTCTGTGGTGGAGAGAGTAATAAGGGTACAGAGGCACTAGGGAGGTGTTTAAATACGGTCTGGTAACAATCAGCCTAGACCCACTCTGTGCGTGTGTGTGTGTGCATGTGCATGCGTGTGTGTGTGTGTGTGTGTGTGTTTGTGAAGGCAGGTGTTGTTTAAAGGTCCTTTACCAGTCTCATTCCATCCTTTTCCACTCACCACTGTCTGACCCTTGAACCAGGCTTGTTAGAGCTATCAATAATGGGGCCACTCCGAGCCAACACACACACACTCATGCAAGCATGCACACACACACACACACACGCAGCAGGAGAATTATGTTGAGAAAATACCTCAAGCTCAGACAAGGCAGAGGTCATGGTCACTCTCATCCAATGTCTCTCCCTAGGAGTATCCCTTCTCCACGGGGATCACTTCTTCATTTCTTCTTCATCACTTCCTCTGCTCTCTCTTCTCTACAGCTCTATATCGCTCCCTCTCTTTCTCTTTTTCTCACTAATGTTTAGCATTAGCTGTGTATATTGTGACTTCATGTGAAAGTCCAATGTTTATTTGACACTTCAGAGAATGAGGCAGTCAGCCCGTTCAACTTGTGACCTCAAATGCCTAATCCATGTGTTTAAGGCTTAAAGGATAAACACCACTCAATTTAGGAATTCCTATATTATGTTATTCTTATGGTCTAAGACAGACCGATCAATATTTGTGAACACGAACAAAAAGAAAGTCTTCCCAAAGAAGAGAAACCGGAGAAGCGAGAGTTAAAGGATGTCATCAGTTCTAAAGTCTGCAGCTGCTCATGAGACGATGAATGGGAGTTTTTTTTGGACTCACAGAAAGTGTGTTAGAGTTCTCACAGTGTTGTCAGTTCTGAACCAGTAAATGTACCTTTATCCCCAGAAAGCACTTCTGGGTGCTTTCCCAGTCACCTTTACCACCTTCGCCCATTCATTCTCCGTGGAGATGCTCCGGACCAGGGGCGGTCTGGAGCAGCTCTAATGCCTTAGTCAAAACAAACACAAATGAAAATAGGAAAGTAAAGGTTTTGTGGACTTTTTCATCAAAGATTCAACTGCTACTAATGTTTGCTGCTAGCAATATTACCACTGCCTCCAGCTCTAATAAAGCAAACATTAGCGCCACTGCCGGGCACCAGCAGCAACAATGATAATGAATGTACTGCAGTGCCAACTGATGCTCAGAGCCAAGTGCAAGTAAATATTAGAAATAGTGATGATGATGAAGATGAAGGGGATGATGACCAGCATCAAAACATGATGAGTGACACCATGTGACTATCAAGTTTCATGAGATGTTGTTTTGCTTTTTCTATATGAATCATCAAGTATCGAAGTACGGAAAAGCAAATATAATGAGCTCAGCCACAGGAGTGAGAATCTGTGTTTGTGAAAGTGTGTTTATGTGTCTGAGACTCACATACAGATGGTAGTACCTGCGAACTGAAATGCAGAGGCATTATGTACACACAATGTTTTATGGTCAAAAGACATATGCACATATGAATGCTTCCATGAACCATGAGGCTCCCTTTGAATCCTTGTTGGCAGGACCAGGTTTTAGAATTTTGGATGTGGGAAGCTACTGGGAGTCAATGGAGGAGGGGAAGCTGGGAAGAAAAGCATTCTGGGTGAGTTGCCAGGGCTGAGTAGGGCGTCTCCTCCGGATGGAGCTGCAGTATGGCTGAACAGCAAGGCGCGATGCACTGCCTGTTTTTGTTGATGCCTGCAAAGCAGAGCAGCCTGCTGCATTTTTGTGTTGTTGTTGCTAGGCAACCATAGATTCAGCTGACAATCAGCTGTCACTCAACCAGCTGTTGTTTATTGTGCTAGCTAGAATAAGGTTAACGTGATTTAGCTAAATAAACATAACTTTTTAAAAACATGGACCGGTGGAGAGCATTTGCTGTCCTCTATGTTTATGTTTACAAGAGTCATTGCAGATGTCCCGCCTCTCTATTGATCCATTATGTTGTCAGTGGTGACAGAGAAGGACAGCAAGTAAGTCTTTGAGCCTGAAAAAGTGGATATCCATGTGACTATGTCAGCCAGACATGCAGGAATAAACTTCAACCTTCTTGTGGACCTGAGCAAATTATGGTTCCAAGTAGTACGAAACCTTGTTGAGGTGTGAAGTTGGGTACAACGGATAGAAAAAGATGGTGATTACTGTAGCATAAACAACATTTCTGGAAACTGAAACAAACATTTTATAGGTATACGGAAATTTGTCTTCCATTCATTGTCTTGTCTGCTCATGTACCTTAAATATTGGAAGGACTGTCCTACACCAAAGGAATAACATATGAATTGTAAATTGAGTGGTACTTTGAGTGGTAGGTGTCCAAGGTAGCCAAACTACGAGCCTGTGAGTAACTAAACTAAGAGCACAGAACTGTGAAATCAACCGGTAAGTGAGAGTTCCAAGGAGCCTTCATCAAGTCCAACAACTGGACTGGACTGGAATGAGGAGAGAGGACAGTGAAGGGTGTGGTAGGTTGCTTTGAAGCCAAGCTGTTGAAGTCCACGAGGCTGCCCTTTGTTTGATAAGTAACGGTTGAGGCAACACATTCAAGAGTTTTGGAATGAAATGAAGGGAGAGATATCGTTGTTTTTAACGCTGGATGAGTCAAAAGTTGGCTTCATGAGCAGTGGAGTAACTGGTGGATTTGTAGGCAGATGGTATTCAGCTTGAAGTCACACGCGCTCTCTCTCTCGCTCTCTCTTTCTCTTTCTTAGTCTGATCTCACATGGTATCAAGTGACGTGAGCGTTTACAACGTCTAATCAATTGTTAGGCCTAAGTAAACATTGCTGTGCCTCTAACAGACACTAATACCTTAGACATTCTCTTTGAGCTAATACAGAGCCGCAGACAGAAGCCCCACACTCTGAGTTCTGCAGGGCTCCGTCGAAAGGAAACATGAGAACAACAACAGTGTAGAAAGACACTCAAAAGAGTAGCACACATTGAAGAACTACACGTTTTTTACATGGTATGATAGGAGTACCACCAGAAATCATCTCTTGTGTCTCTGATAGATACGTCTGTCCTCTACACATTAAGTGCAACTAGCATTGTCTAATGTAAGATTTGGAGTGGGTTTTTTTCTGCCAATCCTCTCATCACATAAAGGGTAAGTTGACCAATGGGCCAATTTCCCCAAAAAGCAGTGCAGTCCTTTAATAGCTAATAGATCATAGCAAAAACTACAATTTCAATAAATCATGTCATTGACAAAAATTGAGTGGTTAACGCTAAACCGCTAATGGGAATGTAGAAGTTTGCAAATCACAAATATGAGGAGGACACACTGAAAGGGGAATTTGCTATAACCATCTGTGAACAGCTTGAAAATGTTTTCATCAAAACAAGTTGGCACAGCTGTGTACGGTCAGAGGGCCTATAGTTTCTGTTTTTACTCATTTGAAAATCGAAACATATTTTCTTGCAATAGCGGGGAACGTGCTGCTTCATCGTTCCTATTAGTTCTGCTATATGACTCCTCCCAGCCTTTTATCCACTCTCTTCCTGGTCTCATGTTGTTTAAGCTGTTTAAGTTGTAAAAAGAAAGCGTGCTTCAGCCTTGTAAATTCCCGAAGTAAATATGTAGACATACACATACACATACACACACACACCATGAGGGAGGTAAGAATTGGTGTTGTTGATGTTTCAGTACCCAATCCATCTCCAGCTCAGTACTGAATGCAGATTTGTGAAAGCCTGTCCTGCCAAGTTTCACACTGTAACACCATCACATCAGGGGGATATAATCTGGTTTGATTTCCTGATATCAATAATGATATTATTGGATATGATCTGCCAGCTGTGGATCTTGGCTAGACGCATGCGTTAAGCAAAGAACATACCAGCCTGTCTGCCTATGTGGTGCAGAAAGTGTCCTGAAACCCAACTGTGCTCTACTGCCAACATCTGAAAGGAGTGAGAACTCATATTGTCCGTGTTAGCAGACCACACACTGCCCTAAAAGTTTTAGACAAATAAAATGAGCATATAAAAGATACATAACGTGGTGTTTTTCAGCACCAACAAATTGAGTACTTTCAAACACCTATCAGAGGCTCAGATCTCAGAGCAATAAATTAGAGAAACTTTTGTTTCCTGGAGTGTGAATTGTCTACTGCTCAAACAGGGCACTATTCTGGTTGATGGTCTTGCTGTTTAGTCATATTTTTTATTCCAATGCAATGTTTTGAGCGGGAGCTGAACTGACGAAAAGATGCCATCGAGGGCCAGGAGTATTCCGGTTGTCATGCCAACCAAACACTACACCAGGAAATCTTCTGCTTAATGTTGGTTGGGATGAAAACCGGCATACTCGTGGGCCTCGACTGTCCTAAAGCCCATTGAGCTGGACTTTTGTAATCACAAGAGGCACTGTACCGCAGGCGAATGAGAAACAACACTTCCTCCTTTCAGAATGTAACTGTACCATATATTGAGCATTGGATCTTTTAAACATGGAAATGAAGCAATATTTTGTGAAATGTTTGTTTTGAGGAGACTTTCTAAAACCTTTGGATGGTTTTTCTCACCTGTACAAATCACGTTTTTTTTTAGCACTATTTTCTATCACTTTTATCACTGTTGAACTAAACTAAACTAAACTAAACTAAACTAAACTAATTGCATTAATTGAACAGGTTTTTTCTTTGTGGATTAAGTCAGAGTAAATCATTTTTGTTTAAATGGTTAAATAAATCAGCAGTTGGTAATGGTATAATTTTGCATTACTAGAGACAGAAAAGAGAAAGGCAGATGACATGGACATCACCAGTCATGCATGATACAGCTTAGCCAGCTGAGCCACCAGGATGTCTGTTCCGCTATTTTTTTAGATAGATTTCCACATAAAATGGAAAAGACAAAATATATCAAGACGGGCTTCTTTAGATGTTTAGATGTTTCTTCAAATCATGAAATTAGGAATATTACAGAAGGATGCAAAAAATATCAAGTTGAAATTTAAAACCAAAAGCATGATCTTCCCTCGACATCACTTCAAAATAGCCCTAGATTCAGTGGTTTCATAGTTTCATAGCAAATTCTTTGAGGGACTAGACGTAATGATGCCAACAGAGCAAGGATAATGCAATAAACACAGACTGGAGAGCTCAGTGATAATAGTCAGCAAAAGTTGCTGGCATAATCAGGCACAACTAACTGAAATCTTGGCATGCGGTGAGGAAAGCCAATTCCATTCTTGGTCCAGGCCGGGCATTTTGAGCTGATTCCCTCTGGCCGCTTCTTCAGAGTAAAAGGGATTAATTTATCACGACTGCAGCTGCAGTTAGAGTGCTTAATTTCCATGTTAACGTCTTTGCTTGTATAAGAACTTCCTATTTTCTGCACTGTATTCACTCCCTCTAATCTCATCAACTGATGTTTGTGTGCATAGTGCCGATTTGTTCTGTGTTTTTATTCAAAGCCGTCTCTGAAAGCCAAATTTCCCTTACAAGAATTAAACTGAGCTCAATAAAGTGTAGCAGTTAAGTTTTATTGTAACACATGGATGGTTTTCTAGGATTTTGTCCTCGCAACCACCTGATGTGCATCCTTTTAGACAATTTGTGTCTCAAATCATGTTTGTATGATTCCATGTTTATATAAGAAAACAATATAAACAATAATAATAAAACAAGTATAATAAATAAACAGTTTCGACTGATATAGTATTATTATATTATTATATTATTATTATATATATTAAGAGTTTGTAACATAATGTGATTTAATGGAGGATAGAGAAACTTTATTAACACCAACATTTTTTGGTTTGTGATTAAGACAACTTGAATGGCATTTTAAAGGTCAGAACACTTCACATTTAGCCCCTTGTTAATACCTGTTCTGACAAAATAATAATGTTATTATTATTATCATTATAAGATGTCATTTTTCAGAACCTATCTAATAACAGTCATTTTTAGTTTCCAAAGTGCTTCACATAAAAACAGAAGAAATAGCACAATGGATGGACTAAAAATAAATAAAACAAGGGCACAAAATAAATTAAAAAGCTAAAAAATGAATACAAAAGTAGACAAATTAAGGAAAAATATTACATAAAAGCCAGTCTATATAAATGAGTCTTAAGGCTAATGCCTGGTTAGCTTTTGTCTTGAGTCTAAACCGAGGAACCATCAGACGTGATCTGCCAGAGGATCCCAGGCTGCACTCATAGGGGGTGGAAAGCTTGGCAATATAGCTAGGAGCCAGACATTGCTGAGCTTTAAAAATAATCAGGAAAACCAGTAAAACAGTTCTAAAACTGACTGCCAAGCTGCGTGAAGTTGCTGAAATTGCTGGTGATTTTTATTTAGCGCCGGTTAAGATCGTAGCAGCGACAAGCTAAAGACGAGAGAATGACTTTTGGCTGAGGCAGGTGTTGAGTTACAATTATATACAGTTATATAAAAGAATGAATGACTTCCAATTTGGAGGATAAAAATTCCTCATTTGAAAGAAATGGGCATGTACAGTGAGAAAAGGTTTGGACCAAGAGTTGAGTCCAGCGGTACACCACTGTAACCACTAAAGTTTTACTCATGGAAGCTCTTTAGAATGTAACACCTAATAATATAAAGGCCTGGGGGCTCACTCACAAAGTGAAAACAAATGCCTATGTTGGCATTATTGCCTGACTTTGTGTTTTAGATAAGGTGTTTGGCTGAATTTATAATAGGCTGAGGTTTTTTCAGTCTCACCTGTCATTTTACAATAATCAGCAGTGGTGCAAGCTCAGCATGACAAACTCTTGATTGCCATTGCCTACTTTTTCTTTACTCTTTCCACATGGCCTACGCACACCCAAAAGTTTCAGTTTATCCTTGGTCGAAGGAATACCTTGAGTGTAAATCACCAATGGACAACATGTAATTCCATGTGTTTGCAATATGCTCTGAGACAAGTGCCAGCAACCTGCAAACGAATGTCATTTTAATAGCCTCATGCATGGGAAATGTTTGAAAGCAGTCCTTCCTCTCCTGTGATCGTTTGGCATAACCCCCAACCCCCACAGAACTCTAGAAAACATACGTTTTGTGTCAAATTTCAAATCATGGCACTGTATTCTTGTCTACACTGAACCAGCTCTTACCAAATGGGATGGACATGTAGCAAAAATGCCAGTACCCCTTGTGTGTGTGTGCATGTGTGTATATACTGTATATATATGTGTGTGAGTCAGCTCTGTATGGGTCCAGATGAAGTTGTTATCCTGAGGGGAAACATGCCTCCTTCATTACCAGCGAGACACATTTTATTTCCTTAATTTGACTCTCAGGTTGTCACGTGACGTTATTTATGAGATTGCCCTGTGTGGAGTGTGTGTTTTTGTGTGTGTGTGAGTGGGTGGGTGTGAGCATGCGTGTGTGTGTACATATGTGTGCGTGTGTAAAGTTTGTACTGGAAGGAGAGTAGAGGCTAGGAAGCTGTTACAATACAGTGGAAGCTAAAGCACACTGTCAATTTGGCTAGCCCTAGGGAAGGGAAGTGATTTGACCCTGTGTTTAGGAACGCTACACTAATGTCCTCGTCTTGCAACTATTTACTCTGGAATCAAACACACTCATTAGAGTCACGTGTCAAGTGTGTGTGTGTGTGTGTGTGTGTGTGTGTGTGTGTGTGTGTGTGTGTGTTTTCTGCCAGAGAGCATCTCTTTGTCATTGTTCTTGTTATGATGACAGATTACCACTGTACAAGTGATGATCATCAATCAACCATCACCATTGAGGAGCAGAGAGGAGCACAGTGAATTATGTCAGTGTGAACAATGATATTAATTAGTATTAGTAGTATTAGTAGTATTAATATACTAAGTATTTGTTCATTTTCACCCAAACCAGTTGACAAACCAGCGGCCCTCTGCCTCCATCTCCCTTTTCTACATCCAACAAAATGTATTGATGGATATTTGCTGTGTCCTTAACTCTTCTTCTCCATTTCAAGATACATCTGAGCTTCACCAGTGCATTAGTTCAAGACAAGGGAGATAAATAGGTAGCATCCTTGCATTTTACTCCATCTTCCCTTTTCCTCAGCTGGCCTTACACGAGTGGATGCCTCTGTTAAGCTTTTGTCTATGGTCTTGAATTACACGTTAACTCTCCTGGTGTCTGTCAGCCCCTCTTGGTTAGCCCACCTGAGAAAACATCACTGACACAATCAATGTTTTAATCTTGAATCTTGCTAAGAGAGTATGCATTTTTTTTCTCAGCTTCTCTTTCAAATCCTCTTCCTGGACATGTAGGTTCACCTACCCAGCCGAGGATCTGCCTTCCTCAGTATGACAGCTAGTGTTCAGGCTCCACCACAGGGGACATCAAACCCACTGGGTCCTCTTCTGCTGAAGCCCCACATATTAAACTCCCTAAAAATGTAGCTTGCATAAGAGTTTGGCATGTTTCTGTTTTGGCCACTTCTGACTCCTCTTTAATTCCATTTTTATTTGCTCTGAGCATATGCCTGGTTAGATTGCCTTAGACCTTGTCAGAGGCCATTCATCACTCCTTGGTGTCCTGCTGAGCTGGAGATTCACAGAGCAGCCCTCTCAGGCCTCGAAATGAGAAAACGACAGGAAGAGGGAACAAAGACAAAGATTAGGAGAGAAGGAAGGAGAGGGAAGGAAAAGGGGGATGGAGGGAGTGAGAAATGAAATCACAGCAACAGAGGAATGGGCAAAGAAGTTGAGAGGGAGGTGAAAGTACAGCAAAGAAAAAATAAAGTAGAAAGAAGAAACATACAACTCAGTACATTTTCCCCTGTAACAGATCAACAAATATAGAGTTTTCTGTATGATTCAGCAGACCTTCTCTGAATGTAAGCTCTTTTTTAATGCCCAAGTCAACACTGGTATAGAGCCGTTCTTTCCCAAAGGTCCAGACACCACCTGTAGTTTATGTGCTTTCGGGATTGGATCACTGAGCACGCCTGTGAGTGCTCAGGGCTCAGTGGTTTCACACTTCTTAGACCTCCCAAAGGCCTCATAGAGCAAATAATATCTCGAGAGCTCTTAAGAAAACATCTTCGATATCAAGGGTGTTTCTCAAAACCTTTCACAAGCCACTGACTTTAAAAATTGTTGTGTCAATTTCTGGTTATCCCTGAGCCCCAGTAAAGGAAAATAGTAGTTCATGTTGCACATTATTTGTCCTCCATCTGCACATTGTTAATTCATTCATTGTTAGTTAATTAATTGATTAAATCTTTGTTGTTTCTGGTACATGAATGTCTTAATATTATATTTAGACACGTTATTTAGTATTTATCAACAGGTTTTGCATTAACACTTTAATTTGTAACCCATTGTGTTAAACAGCACGATATGTTGTTCTTTACAAGAGAAATCACCAACAATTAATTGAGAAAACATGTGTGAGGGGCTGACCTCCTACCTGCTCCAGAAGCACAGCTCCTGGCTGCCCCTGACCTCTGACCCTCAGAAATGTGGCCATGTATGTGCCTCAGAGGAATATGTGAAGGAGCAACCTCCTAATTACACTGTGTGTAAGATGGTGACTGAAGACCTTTAAAACCGTCTGGCTGGCTATTTAAAAATGTATAAAAACCCCCAAAGCACCCAAACTCACTTACAAAGAGACTATAGGGTCTTCACCTGTTAAACCTTAGGGGCCTGCATGGAAATACCCCACAATAATAGAGTTGTGCCTGTGACATTTTCAGAGACAGTAAATCCATACAGCTCCATGTCTAAACAAAAATGTAAGTAAGTTCAAATGAACATAACAACTTTTCTTCCCAACTATAACAATAATTGGTGCCTTGCATTGTTGTGACTGAGCAGCATCTCTTGGCACACCTGCAGGGATTCTGTGTTGCCAATGGCAAAGGTGATTCATTCACAAACCGTGTTGGTTCAACTTGAGAGGCCATCAATTTAATAAATATGGCTGCTCAGAGTGAAATGCTTCTGCATGCCATTAGATCATGATCAACACACATTAGTCAATCCTACAAATGACCTCATGAAACACACCGAGCTTTCACAAACACTGACCACAATATTTTCGCAAATCCTTCTTGGAGCGCACTCCAAACTGGCCAGAATAACAGCATTAGTGTCCTAATCAATTTATTGAAGAGGTGGGGAGAGATAAGACAAGTTACTTTTAAGTTACATCATCGTAGTCTTCGATGTTTGTCCCTAGAAACCTTCAGCCCCAGAGGTATCCTATCTTCCCAAATAAGGATTTGATGTAAACTTTGTCAAACCAAACGGTACCACTAACAGCCAAATATGAAGCAACCCATAACCCAACAATATAATCCAGAATTCCAGGAAACAGTCAAAACACAAACTCCCTAATAGGATAAATAACATATCCTACCACAAAGTCAAACTCCATTGTGGAACTGTGCAGGTTTTGTTTCTGTGAGATTATTATTTACATTATCTTTTGTACTGGAAAATACTGATGAAACAACTTTGGATGGGAATGGATTACACTGTGTTATTTTGTTCAACCTAGTTTTCAACTGAAAGAAAACCTGCCTAGGTTGTAAACTCCACTTGGGGTAGTGTGAGAGAAGCAGAGAAACAAAAAGTGTGTTTTTTGGTCAGATGGAGCTTTGAGGAACAGTCTCTTTCAGTTAGAGCCCACATTTCTGTCAGAGCCCGGCTATTTGCTTGTTTATAAATCTAAAGAATGTGCCAGAAGCCTCGATATAGACACATGGAACACAGTTTAGGTTTGGCTGTGAGGATAGTAACCTTTTACTTTTACGTTTACTAAGACAAACAACTAATAGTGGTTTGGCTACATCTGAAGATCAGTCACCTCTGAAAAATGTATTGGCTCATTAGAGGGGTAATAGAAGTTCAATGTTAGATGTGTGACCAAATTGTTTTCTTTCTCATTGCCAAAGCCTGTCTTTGTTTCTGTTTTTGTTAATTGACGCCAGTATCCAGTAATTGGCACCTTGGGATTTTATTCAGAGATTTAATTAGATGCTGGATGATGGCTGGTTACAAGATGACAGGCTGAAAATATGTAAACCATTTTACTAGCTTTTCTTCACACAATTAAAATGTACTTAATATACTACTGAACTGTGATATAATACCTATTTACATGAAGTTGCAAGTTAAGTTAAATGATTTGTATCAGCTAACAATGACCAGACATTTTGAATTCAAGTTTGGATGGATGGATGGATGGATGGATGGATGGATGGATGGATGGATGGGGATAGATAGATAGATGAGGATAGATAGATAGATAGATAGATAGATAGATAGATAGATAGATAGATAGATAGATAGATGGATAGATGGATGGATGGATGGATAGAAGGGAAAGACTTGTCATGACACCTGATCCTTGACATTTAACCCTAGTATCTGGCTGCCCTCCAAGCCCTACGGACCCAAGCTGTTTGATTCTGAAGGAACGTCAGTCTGCGGTATACATATATTGCACTATGTTATTGAAAAAAATGTATGAGTCCATAAGTGTGTAATGAAATTTGCCTCGGTGAGAGAGGTGAAGCACGGAAAGGAAAAGTGGAATTACATTTTCGATGGTATGTTCCTGAGACCTGCATTCCCTTAGGGAGCGGATGGGACTGCTTTCAGTGGCCCAGGCAAGAGGAGGCCAAGTGAAACCTTTCCCTGAGGTTATGAACCTCTGCTGTGAATGGCAGGAGCCGACACCTCTAACCAGGACCAGATGTTTGACTGACTGAGCTTGGCCTGGTCCTCTCCCTGGCAGAGCAGGAAACCAGGGGTCTGCTGCAGCCAGCATGCCCCACTCACACAGCTAATAGCCTGGCTCACCGCTCATTCCCTCCTTGGTGAGCTCCATTAGCTTCATAATCATCCAGGTCCAGAAAAGAGCTGGGAACACAACCGAGTCATGGAGAATTGCTGTGCAACAGCTCCAATACTGCCGACTCAGCACAAAAGTACTGCTGCTGGTGATACTGTTCTGTTTTTGTTCCTGCTTTACCAAGTGTCAAATTTTTCTCATCGTTGTTTGTAAGCTTGTGTCAAAGTTAATATTTATGACTTTCAGTTATGAATCATGCAAAGGTCTGCACTCTTATTTTGCCCCCATAAGTTGATTATTACCTTCAATGCAACATTTTGAGCACCAGCTTTTCATCAGAAATGAAAACGCATATAAACAGACATCATGTAAATATCCGTCATCTCATGATATGATGATGAAATATGAAAATGTACGACAAGTATTGAACTACATCATATGCTCAGAAAAGTAGAAGTAGTAGTAGAGAAAAGAAGTTAAAAAAAAATGTCCATTTACAACATGTGACATATATATTTCTTTAAAATGCTCTGTCAAACCTTCACTGCAGCCTCTTGAATTTGAATGAGGATCTGTGTTGACTACTATTTATTCAGTGTGGATTATATGGTTGACCAAGTATTGAGACTTGTAAGAACTAATGTAACCTAAAGTCATAGTAGTATGGCTGGCTAGTTCCCTGTTGTCCTCTGGGAGGACATTTCAAGAACCACAATGTAATTAGTAATTTCTTGCACAATGGAAATGGGGTGAAGGTTTACTTGGGTTGCTCCCTCAGAGCCCCAGAGTTCCATTGCTCAATTTTGTTGTCGACATCATATCATAGTAAAGAAAAATAAAGACTGTTTCAAATGCTTGAGGCTACAGTAACAGACACAGAACAGAGAGTACTTTTCAATAACGTTTTATTTTTAAAAATAAAACTCAAATATTCTGGATGTGATTTCTTTCAATCTTTTGAGCCAACAGTATAATCAATAATCTTGAAATGGAAATGAAAAGTGTTCTTGCACTACAGCATTTTTCCAAACTGCAACCAAACTAGAATAAAAGAACAGAAATAAATCAAACAGGCAGCAATGCAAAAGAAGTAAGGAGGGAAGGTCTATTACATGAGTACAATACAGTACTTTAAATTGCAAATGCGACTGCACAGTAGCTTTTGGATTACATGTTACATATTTTGATCATGAACTTCATTAATTTCATTTCTTCAATCTGCCTCCATCAGGATTTTTGTTTTACTGAGATTCTTTTGTACATTGTGGGAGCAGGAAGCAAGTGTGAGGACGCTACTTTATTTGTGTGGTGTATTGTTTGAGGTTTGGGATGTCTCTATTTCTACCATGCATTAAAATGTTGAGCTACATTTTCCTGAAACTTGTATTTTAAGGCAGCTTTAGACAGCACATGACTCTCCAGGTGCTTGACAGACTGTGGCCAGCAGACTGAGAAAGTAACTTCTGGCTTAGGCAAACTCAGCAGGAGCTCTGCAAGCACAAGGCCGATGATGAGATGGCTTGAGTCTTTGGGAGATATTTGTTGGTGAATGGTGGAACAATTCCCATCCTCTTTCTCAAAAAACATCTGGCAGAAATATCCATCACAGCACTGGGACAATTCCCAGCTTTGTCATATAACGGGTTGCTACGGAAACTAAATGGGAAGTTTGACTTAAGAGTGGCGTGGAGAGTTTAGGACTGACTCAGGCAGGTGCCCCCTGTAGTGTTTGGCCTCTCATTTGGAAGAGCATTTTGGAAGAGTGCTTTCTTTTACCTTCGACATAACAAAACTGACAAGTGCCATTTATTTTATACCCTGACCAGCCTAAAGCCTTGAGAAATGCTCTCTGGTGCAGTTAACAGTCAGATTAACAGCCTCAGGTTAAGGGAGAACTCATTACACGTAATGGCATCACAGTAATGTGAATTTTGAAGGTTTATGGCTGTCAACTAATCTATCAACTAATTTTATTATCAGGCCAAAGAACCAATGTGAATATTGTAAATTATCCCTTAATATTTTAAATACTATTAAATACAACATTTAATTCACTTTATTTAAATTAAAGTATATATAGTTTGTTACATAGTTAATTCATAACAATACGTAGTCGGTTATTCCCTCCTTAACTTTCCCCAGCTTCCTGACCGGAGAGTCACCAGCATCTGATATTATAAATGTATAATTACCTTTACAACATGTGAAATGCAAGCTGGTAATTCTCTAACTATTTAATCTGGCTCTGCTTCGTCAGTCGAAGCTGCAGTTTAACTGTAGTGTAAGTTATGTGTGTGGATATCGTTTTAGAGTGGGAGATGATTGCTGTGATTATGGTGATTATTCCAGCAGTGAAAGGGAGTCTGGGATACCGTGTGTTTGCTTTGGTGTCCTGCTTGGGATCTGGTCTTCATAACCCTCATCCATCACATGGCCTGGGATCAAACATACCTTTCTGGAGCTGGGAATGTTGCAGATGTTGTAAATGCCCCAAAGCAAAAGTAATGTTTGCTCTTAGTTTACCACTCATATGATTTTTGACCATGATGACTTTAGAGGCATTGCAAGAGGCATTCACTGAGTGTCTGAGTGTGGGTTTAATGGGTATTGTGTGCTGTGTTTGCTGGTTGTGCAGGTGTTTTATGGGAAAAGCTGCAGGCATTGTCTTAAGTCCAAACTCTTTGATGGTGCGGGGGCAGTGGACCCCTGGGCTATTCCCCCGCTTGTTTCACCCTGTCTCTCCTGAGCAGTCTTGTTTCTCTGCAATTACAGAGCAATCAGTGATCAATTACAGCATCAGCAGAGGTGTGTGAGGAGATGGCTAACCGGATAAGTGGTGGAAGCTTTACGACCAGCCTCCTTGGAGGTGACCGTGTGACTAATTTCTGTCGGTAAACATGTCAGGCGTGGTTTTCACAGCGTTGTCTTCTGGGGTTGTGAGCTGAAGAAGCTGTAGCCTGACACCAAACCCTGTTTTTTAAGTAGTAATGTTGCTGCAAACACAAAACTGCTGAATATATATATTTTTACTGAACTTGAGGCTTTTTTACAATAAAATCCTGTCTTCAACTTTAACGATGTTGACCATTAGAGCGCTAAAATCAACAACACAGTGCCAGTGTGTTGTAGATCTTGTCACGTAAACATTATTTTATGACCATAAAATACCTTGGACAGAGAAGCGTTTTCGGTCAAGTTTACAACTTTCGGTTTATGATGAAGTGACCATTCATAAACAGGCTTGGTCAGTGGAAACAGCTGTAAAATTCCTTTTCCTTTGGTTGTGCTTTTAAGGTAGTTCCACAATGTAAACAAAGAAAGGAGACATCATGATGTTTCTGCCTTGGGAAACCGATGCGTCCACGCACCTTGTTTCTTCGTAAGCCAAACACAGTGAGGTTAATAGTGTGTAAAAGCCATAGTTTTTCCATTAGGAAGTGATAGACAGCATCCGATGCCAAACAGCCCCAGACAGATGCAGATGTTAAAACCACTCACACCACATACACATTTCCCTCACACTCCGTCCCCGGGTAAATGGTTTTAGTTATTTGGCCCAAACCCAACAAAAGGCAGTTATGTTATTTTGCGCACTTGTTTGTCTTTGACATCTTCTAATGTGTACTCCAGCCTGTCTGTCAACAACACACACACACACACGTGAGAATGAAGTGGATATACTTTACAACCAGAGCAGTGTGTTGTGAGATGTTAACATACCTCTCAACTTGCTCTGCCTCTCCTTGCGCTGGGCACACAGGAGGGGGCCACACGCAAGTCTAGTCACAGCAAATTCACAGATTGAGATAATCTCTCTCTCACACTCTTGTTCACACACACACACACACACACACATAGACACACACGCACATACACACCCACACACATCCGCGCATACACAGTGGTCCCCCCTCAACCAACTGAATTGAAAACAGGTGCCCACCACATATCTTGCATTCTTCCAAAATACAAAAGTGGTTTGACCTGAACGGTTTAGTTGGAGTTGAGCCACCCTGTATGAAGAGTCCATGTGGAGATGTGTGTGTGTAAACATGGAGGCGTTGGGTTCTGTGCAACACGCTAGTGGAGCAGCACAGACCGGGACAATATTGGAACCACATTTCTCCCTCTGTACAACCCTAACATGCAGTGTCAAGTTAACATCAGGATGAGTCGCAGATACACCACGTGAACATAGCATACCACCGCATTTAATAGCTTTCGATACAGCGACCACAACAGTAGACTGGTCGGGCTTTGACCGATTTGGATGAATGATCAAAATGCATTGCATCGATACCTCTTGGTGCTTTCTTAAACTTTTGACTATCTTTAAAAAACTTGTACTGGAGATGTCAGTCATAGAGATGATCTTATTTCAGTCACAGTGTCTTTCTCTGTGGCCGCAGAGGATCTGGTTAATATAGGAACTGGTCCAATGAGAAACAGAAGGCAGAGAGTTGCTAGCTGTTTCTAGGGATGAACCTCTGGAGTTGGTCAGAGAGGGTATTCAACATTTGTGTTCAGGCCATGATGAAGGAGTTGATGATAAATGTATTACAGTTGGGTTTTCCTGGGCATCTAACCAGTTTACTTTAAAATATTTCATAATTAATCGTGGTGGATGTATCTCAGTGTGTGTGTGTGGGGGTGTGTGTTGAGTGTGTGTGGGTTGAAGCACGTGTTTATGTGTGTGTTGAGTAAATATATTGAATTACTTTTCAATCCATCCATAACAACAAAACCACTGTCATCATTAATCTCATCCTCAGTATGTTCAGTAAAGTATCTATGATTGATGCAAAATCTTTTTTACAATGCTGTTTACACAAAGCAAATTATTATGTGTGTGATTCTGTGTGTGTGTGTGTGTGTGTGTGTGTGTGTGTGTGTGTGTGTGTGTGTGTGTGTGTGTGAGTGATTGTGTGTGTCTGTGCACTGTCCAAGTTCATGTAATCTGAGTTGTCACAGCTGACAGAATACTACAGGCATCTCTTCTCTTACATATGAGAACATTGCAATGAACATGATGTTATTTCTTGCAGGTCTTTTTGGTTTTAATCCATTATTACTATATATTTTCAAGATCACTTTCCAACACGCAAATATTTTGGGCCATATTTTGAGATCATGTTCATGTTCATGTTTACATCAACGTGGACAACGTGGACACACACAACACATTTGCACCCGCCTAAGGGTTGTTGAAGCTTGAATTCAACATGCACATCTCTAGATATGGAAAAACATATTGTATCCATAAACAGGAAAAAAGTTCAGAATTAATTTCTCTAAACAGCCTTCTCCCCTGTCTGCAGATGTCTCTTGTGGATTGGGTTTTGATTTGGCTTTTAAGGCGAGCCAGAGCTCAAGTCTCTGTTTTTGTGTGTGTGTGTGTGTGTATATGTGTGTGTTTGTGTGTGTGTGTCTGTGTGTGTGTCTGTGTGTCTGTGTGTGTGTGTGTGTGTGTGTGTGTGTGTGTGTGTGTGTTCCAGACTGACTTTGATGGGACCAAACATCCAAATTGGCATTTGCCGTGGCAGTAAGCTGTGTCTGGCAGCAAATCAGTATATTTCTGGATTGAATAAAACCAAAGACAAAAAAACAAAGTTCCTGTTGCGCTCCTTATTCTTTTTTTTTTCCTTCCCAAGGCGTAAATGACAGTAAATATATGACTATGTGGAAATATCTGAGCTCAGTGTTTGAAGTACATAACAAGAGCATGAGTGGAGAGAGAAAGTGTGAGAGATTCCTATGGAATGCTTTGTTTTCACTGCATACCTGTGGTGTCATTAGGCTGTTATGGTGTTAACGTCCCTCTCAGCGAACATGCCCTCCTCAGCCAGCGAAGACTAGACCATGCAAAATCAAACAATACTGATACATTTTTTTTTCATATTTTGGAAGTTTATGAGATTGGAAAAATAGGATGAACCCAGAGGAAAAAGTCATCTTTACTTCCTCTCTTAAGAAATAGGGGATATCTCAATTTAGTATCAGTTTGTGATCACCTACAACTGAACTGTTTCTCCCAAAACCCCCTTAGGAGCAAGCAGGAGATAAAAGAGAGAAAAAAATCTTGAGACTTTGAGATAAATTTGAAGATGCTATCATGTGTCATATATAATGATAATAGGCTCCTACTATATGGCTGCTGCCTCCATGGCTTCAACAGGAAAATGCAGCAGTTTGTGAAAACTGTGCATGTTGGAGAAGAAGCATCCAAATGGTAGGAGTCATAAAACCGTCATGTTGAGTTTTCTTTCCCTAGTCTCATGGTCGCATGATTATGTTGGACATATTAAGAGCTCATTTGTGTCTAGGTATAAAATAAAAGGTATAAATATGATTTTGCTTTCCTATGGGAACATTGAAACTGAATGCTTGTTGTCATTAATGTGTATACACTGCATGACCAAAAGTTGTAAAGTTGGTTTAAGGGAGAAAGTTGAGCATGTCTGACATCTTGTCTGCAACTGTTGGCTGTCCTTTGGTGAGGAGTCTAAAAGGGTCATTCACAATAGTGTTGGGCCACCAATGCTCCAGGGCATAAACCTTCACAGAACTAAATCATTCAGCCTTTCTTCAATTAGGACACTTTTCAAGGTCCCCCAGGGCCAGTAGTCTCTCTTCCAATTACCTCTTTAAAAATACTGTAATTATCACATTCTTTTTTCAAAGCAGCAGTTTCATTGAGTTCGTTCCATGATGATGTATAACTAACGCAACATGCTTGTTCTGTTTAACAGTAAGACAGTCCACAATTTAATGGTGCACTAGGCTAAGATTTTGCTGTAGCTTTAAATTGTGGACTGTTTCACTGCTAAACAGTACAAACATATTGCATTAGTTATACATCATCACTGGAAGAATCAATGAACCTTCTGCTTTGAAAAAGGAATCAGCATTTTTCAAATCTGATTGTCTATCAGCTTGATCTAGTTCGGTCTGTAAAGTCCTTTGAGGCTTGTTTGTGATAAGGGCTCTATAAATAGACTTGACTTGACTTGACTTGACTTGACTTACCCGTCTTATCAGCCTAAATCAGAAAACGGGGCTGCGATTGAGAAGAGCGTCCCATCCCCCTAATTGAGACGTTGCAGATTTGCCCTATTTGCCCAAAATGAAATTCTGGCGTCCGGTAGGGTCACTTCTCTGACCACAGGACATTCGTTAGATCTTTTGCCTTGTCTCGTTCCTTTGGTATCCTTTGGTATAGAGCAATCGCCTTTGCATGATTTCTGGGTATTGCAGTTCAAATCTTTTGAGCACCAGCGTGCGAAGTTGCCTAGTATAGTTTAATTGAACGATCCACATTGTTCATTGGAAACATCACACGGGGAGCTTGTTCATGTGGGTGGTATACAGTCTAGCTAAACTCGTGTGGGTGCATACAGGCACAGTGTACATAGACCTATGTGTATCTCAATGTTTGAGTGAATGCAGAGCTGTAGAAATGAGGCATAGCACTGACTGATGCTGCAGGCCTCTTTGCTTCACAGGACTGGCTTTTCTATCAGATAGACAGCTTGACAATATCCAGACTCCACTCTTTCCATTGCACACAAACACACAAAGGCGCGCCAACACATACACACATGCATACATGCATGCGCACGCACAACTCTCTGGGATTGCTCTGCTCGCTTTCGGCTGGACTGTTTGTAAGATGAAAGAGAAATGTGTTACTGACCGAGTACGGTGAAGTCAAACCTCTGGGATGCTCCCTCTTTGACAGACCTTCCTTCTGGGGGAGTTTTACACTGTTCAGTCAGAATTTCATTTCATTTTCAAACCCTCTTGCAACATAAGATGTCATTGAGAAATGTCATTACTTCAAAAAACATTAAGCAAACTGAAGAAAAATATGAGAGTATCCAAAGTTATTGGCAAGGATGCCTTTCATTTCAGGCTTAATACGTCTAACAGAAGTAGTGTAGGCAATTGCGTTTGGAGATGTAATGATAAACGTCTCTCGCTATGTGTGTGTGTGTATGTGTGTGTCTGTGTGCTGTTACAATAAATCACTTGTAGCGTTTGGGAGAGTGCTTGTCCAACAACAAAAACTGTTGACTTCTGTTGAGATCTTGGCTGTTCCCTACTGAAGTCAACATTTATCTCAATAGCTCAACAAATCCTGCTTTATTATTCCTCTTCAGCTTTACACAAATGTGCCAGTTACAGCAACTCACACACACACACACACACACACACACACACACAGATTCAGGGTGTCTCGGTAATGACATTACCTTCGTCTGACTGAGATCACAGAGTTGTAGCTTCAGGGCTTCGCTGGTGTCTGTCTAGCGACTCTTTCATGTTTGGCCTTCGCGACACCAGGGTTGTGTATCCAGCATCTTTTTCTATTAAGTAGAAAGAATCTGATCTTTTGCTCTTGTTAGGCCATGACTGAGATCACGAGAGCATTAACACTTAGACATTGATTTGATTTTAGATGTTGTTATTAGATTTGGGAGCTGAAAATAAGATTTTCAGCAGCTTGATGCACCTTCTGATTCCTCCATGATGTGAGCGCACGGAGCCCAAAGGGTTTCTGGGTTTAGCAGTGAAGTGAGGCTGGTAATATTCTGCTCAGATCTCAGGTGACGAAGGATCTGGAATCACTCATCCTGACAGCCACATCTGGCGCTGCTTTTTTTATCCTGTTGCCCTCAACCCCGCTCCTGCAAACAGACACCACTCCTGATTTAACCAGAGGGAAGGAGTTACGATAATAACTTTATTAGTGGTTACAATGAGATGGAGAACAGACAGTTTATTCAGGAGAAATAAACTCAGAAGAGTCGTCTGTGAAATGAAATCATTGTTATCCCTCGCTGTTTTTTCTCTGACTTCCTCTCACCTATTAATACAGCATCCTTTGTATGCTGCAAACAGAATGAATGCCAGGTGCTACAAGCAACCTCAATGTTCTCTCTATTTGCTTTGTGAATTACACATAATCGCTGCTCTATAGGAAATATAGGCTTACAGTGAATGCTGAATAAGAAGCCATATTTGATCTGAGGCACTAATTTCTAGGGATTGTTCCCTGTTCAGATGTGTTCTGACACTGGCTTCACACCACCATGACAGCTTTACATGCATCCAGAGGATTAACCCCACCTGCACCCTGATCTGTTCTACTTTCTTCCGTCATCCTACATTGGACGCTGCTATCAGTTGGCAAGCTCAGCTGCAGTAGAGGGCATATTCTAGCAGGAACCAGACCCGCACACAGTCCTCATCTGTTTCCTGTTGGCCCTAGGAAGTGAGGGTCAGAGGTCAGGGTAATATTTGTGTTTATGGCATGAGTCCAAACAGATTGTATTTCAAAACAAGAGCCTGCAGTACCCAGGAGTAGTCCTGGAATATGAGTCGCACGTGAAAACATAAACACTCGCATGCACAGATATGCACATGTGCATCGACTCATTCACCCAAGCAGGAACACTATAATGGTATGGTCTACCCAGACATGCCTACACAAGCATACACACACACACACACACACACACACACACACACACACACACACACACACACACAAACACAGAGGTGGGCAATATTTCAATTAAATGTATTTGAAATATGTATTTAATTACTTTTGAGTATTTTGTCATTTGTATTTGACTAGAGTAAAACAATTAAAATGTCATTTTTATGAAGATACTTTTGGGAGCAATATTGTTGTATTTCAAAATACTCAAATTACTCTTTTTTATGAATTAAAATAAACGCTTTCAGTTTCTTCTACGGTATATAAATGAATAAGTCATTGACAAGCTCATCTGTCACATGACCTCCTGTGATGGTTGCGACATGCTCACATGTTTAGATTTAGATACGTTTTGCCTGCCAAGTTAAAGAGGACAATTGCCTTTTCTTTTAACAGGTTTTAGACAGTTGTTTCATGGGATTTCATTCTGGCATTTCATAATTTGAGTTAGTTCTGTTTTTATGTAACTTCATTAACTTTGTTAAGTGTGAGAGCCCAAAGCAGGCAAATGTTTGTATTAAAAGTTTAAAAATGCTGTTGTTGAAAGAATGCTGGAATTTACAGTTTCTTGTATTTTTTGTATTTTGAAAATACAAAAATGTATATATTTTAATGAAATACATTTCTTGACACCTGTACGTTTTGATAAATGTTATTAACAACTATTTGTAATTTGTAAAAGGATACATTTTGATGTATGTTTGCCCATCTCTGTGCACACACACACACACACACACACACACACACCTTTGACATCTGTGGAAGGCTGATCATTTTTCCTGTTCAGTTTACAGCAGTGAGAATAATGTGTTCTGATGGAGACAGCAGTTGTAAAACATGAGTGAACACTCAGTAGTAAAAGAACAGAACAGATCTGTGCTCCCTGCTTTGACGAGCACATATCCACAGGAGTCCATGATGGGAATATCAGTCTGACTGGATTCTCACTGAAGGTTGCTAAAGACAGAGACTCTGTTGACATGACAGATGAACACACACAGGCAAACACACACATGCACCTGTGCACACGTCAAGTCTAGTCCGGTTTATTCATATAGCCCTTAATCACAAAACATGTCTCAAAGGACTTTACAGAGACTTAGCAAGTCAACAATAAAACACAAAACAAGAAACACATTTAGAACACAGGAAACAGAGGCAGAACGCAAAACACAAAATAGCATGTGAAGACAGAAATCTAACCAATCAAACCTAACGGACACCATAAGAAAAACTCAATGAAGGTGGCGGAACAAATAACAAACTGGGTAGCAACATAGGATACCAGTGAGGGTAGAGTGATGTCACACCATTACTCACACAGAGTTCAGGCATTTGCACATGGCAGCTGAATACAGAATCCTAGTGGTAGCTTGGAGGTACTACAGCTCCACCCAGAGTTTAGTCTGTATGGTCACACACACACACACACACACACACACACACACACATTGTGGATTTTTCAACTAGATTAAGGGTAGTCTAGTCTTGCTGGTAAACAAATGGAGCATAGACTTTTTATCTATTGCAGTTTTACATTTTAACAAAATAGTATCTGATCATGAAATTATTTATTATTATTTAATTATTATTTATTTGGCAATAATCAAAAAGAGATCCTTTTCCCAAAATATACAGTACCTGGTCGAGAGACTACTAGTGTGGACCAGCCTCTAGCTATTCAGGCTCCTTCTGGCCACAACACAGCCATCAGCTGGATATACATTATTACATTTTACATGCAAAATATTTCTGATAAAATATGATATGATACTGTAGCAACAAGCATTCAGATTTTTTTTGCACCAATTGCAAACTTACTACTTACAGTATATCACAGCAGAGCAATCTAAAAGCATACGTACACACACACACACACACACACACACGTTTGAGTAGATGTGAAACACGTAATCTTTCACTTAAACACACTGCTCTGAAATGTTTCTAAAGGACGGTCTGATGATGCACAGATGTTACACATGTCGCAACATACCTGCTAATGGTCTGTTTATGAGAACCGCTCTGTTAGAGAAGGTGATGGTTTGATGAAAGAAACTGAATGATGATGTAGAGCTAAGTGTTGAGAGACAGGTTTTCTTTAGACGGAGTAAAACAAACTTGACGACAGACTGCACCACTATGATGCTGCATAACGTGCACAGTCACACAATTACATGACTTTTACTCTTTTCACTCAAAGGATAGTGGGGAAGTTTGACCGCATTGTGTATTTTCTCTCTATTTTGACAGGGAAAAGCAGAAAGGGTTACAGAAATACGGGGGGGCATAGTATAGAGAGAGCCAAGACTTGAGTCCCAGCCTCTGCAAAGGGATTCATACATGGATATGAGAATGTGGACTCTACCACATGGTCTCACTCATGTTCAATTGATGAATTGCCAGATGTGTAAAAAGAATCAAAGTTACAACTGCTTTGTGGGTTTCTCCCAGCCAGGTCTTTAGACAAACTGTACAACTTTGCCGAGTGTGCTGGTCTGCACTTGATCCTGGGGCTCAATGCATTGCACAGGAACCCAGACAACTCCTGGAACTCCTCCTCCACTCTAAGCCTACTGAAGTACAGCGCTGGCAAGAAGTATAACATCTCATGGGAGCTGGGCAACGGTCAGTACAGCGATACACCACACCTACTAAATAGTGCGTTAGTGTAGTGTCTAAGATGCAGATGAAAGCAGTTACATCTTTTGTTTATTTTGCATTTCCTCTGGAACATAGCCGTTATTTAGAGAACAGTCTGTCAAGTGCATGTCTAGCAAGTTAAGGGTTAAGATGAGGCTTCACTCAGGGATGAAAAGAACTGCTAGTCTTCATGTCATCCTAACCATGTGTGTTCCCGGGGAACTGCAGTGCACACAGAGCCCTGTGGTTCCTGCTGCACATCACTTCATATTTTCATTTCATTTCATCTGCAGTAAAGCTCACAATAGAAACTCCTTTATGCTGGCCAAAGCCTTTAAGAACCATGTAAAATGCATTGATTGGACCATGTGTAGCTTTTAATGAGGAATTGGACCGTAACAAAAGTTTCCGTTTCAAGTAAGTTACACAGAGAGTCCAGACAGACAGGGAATTTGGAGAGGTTGAGTGAAAGGGTGATTCTTTGAAATGTCCTGATAACATGCTCACTATTGCTCTCTGGACAGCGCAGATACAGTACATGCAAACATGTATACATATTGAAAGCATTTTTTATAGTTCAAATACAACCTGGTACTGATGCAATCATAGCATTGGGCCTATAGATGTTTTCTCCTTTTGAGAGAACTAGCTCTCACTGTCTTTGTTTTAGTGATTCTGCAGGCCACCCTGTGTGCTTGGACCATTCTAACATTGAGTCCATCTGTCAGTATATTGCTCAATTATCCCTTTTACTACCGGCTGTTGGATTCTGACTAGGAAGGCAAGATCAGACTACAACAACAATAATATAGTCTGCCACTTCCCCACTGCTGCTTGTAAAATCTCTCTGCTCAGTGTACTGTATCTCCTCTCCCCAGAGCCTAACGCCTACCGCAGCATGGTGGGTCGTGCGGTCAACAGTACCCAGTTGGCTCAGGACTACACCATGCTACGGACCCTGCTGCAGTCGGTACGCTACTATCACCGCGCCCATCTCTACGGCCCCAATGCCGGACGCCCGCGGAAGAACGCCATCCTGCTACTGGATGGGTGAGTCAGCAGATAAAACATTGGTTCAGGAGGATTTCTGTTCATAAAGCGATGTTGTCCCTGATGAGCCGTTGAGAAAAAGAAGCGAGGTTTCCACTCCATGTTAGGTTATCCTGCTGCATAAGAGAAGGTAGTGGAAACTATGCGACAGAGATTTGGGACTTTCAACATGCTTTATTGTTTCACTGCACGTGCACACACACACACACACACACACACACACACACACACACACCACACTCGCACACACACACAGTTTTGTTCAGTGTTTATGGAGTTCCACTGTGCAGGTTCCAGTGTCTCAGCTCCAGTTATACTATGTCAGCCTAAATAAAGTGTCGCCCGATTGATGGTGTGGCGGCACAACGTCCCACCTGCTCGCTTACCCTCCCCCTACAGAAGCTCCACCAGTTTTAGGTCGTCTAATAGCTTTCTCACAGTTACAGCCTGTTCTCTCGTGTCTCTTTCCTACCACCTCGTATAGTTCATCCATTAGTCCATCTATCCTATGTCATAGCTTCATACTTTTTACACTGCAAAAATCTTAACAAGGCTTTCGAGTTTCAAATTCAGTCTTAAAACCTTGTTTCCCTTAAATCAAGTGAAAATGTTTGCCTATGGGGTGAGATATTTTCATTTTTTTCAGGAGAGAATCAAGCTGGTGGGCTGGTTCTCCCTGCATCCACCCCCCGCCCCAGTCTGCCACACATATATATCTCCATTTCTTACCAAACTACGTTATCTAGCCTTTGATTTCATGTGCAGAAAGCCATACAACTGCAAAAAATATCCACCATAACCAGTCAGTTAGGGTGTGACTTTTGACTTGTTGTGCTGTAATGCAGAAGTCTGTTTGCATGAGTCCCCGCCCACCTGTACCGATCCAACCCTGGAGCTCCATGTGTGTGTACTTCTGGCATGATACGCATGGTGAATATGTAGATCAAGGCGTGTCCACCTTCTGATTATGATACGTGGATTCTGGCTTGACGTCTATTTGTCGGCTCCCTGCATACTAATAAATCCCAAAGACATCAAATGGGATACGAACTGATAAATCACACAGCAGTGTTTCCAGTAGAGGGGGGTCTGCGGCTACTGAATGAATGCAGGGGAAACACTGCTATACAAGACTTTTGTTCTGTGTGGCGAGAGCTGTAATCAATGCTCCACTCATCTCTCAAGGGAGATTTAAACCATGCCTACACACAGGTAATAAGACAATTAGGAGCGACAGGGCAGCAATATATACCCCTTGACTTTAACTAGCATTGTTAAATAAACGGGCCGCATTCCTTTCAACCAAAATAGAGTCCATAAAGTTAAACTCTTGTGTGTTAACATGACAGTGCTTTTACACACACACAAGCATGCAAGCATGTGTGCATGCACCAACACACTCTCCTGCAGTTTAATGTGCTCAATATATCTTAGCCTGAATCTGAATGTCTCTTCTCCTCTGCAACTCCACACATTTTGACAGGTAGCCGGATGACATAATGGAAAAGTACCATTTGATATGGGTCTCCCTCGATAAAAACCTACCTAAGCTACCTAAGCTACCTAAGCTACCTACATCAGTGAAACCATTAGGAGTTATATCTCAATGGGTACTGACATTTTTGATTTTAATAGAACGTGTTGTTTGTGTGTGTGTGTGTGTGTGTGTGTGTCTATATCTACTACCTGATTGTAAATGGGAATGATTAATACAGCTTGTCCTACAGACTGATAGATGGATGGAGCCTAGATGAGGAGTAGGAGGTGGAAGATGATTAGTAAGAAGTAAGGAGTAAGAAGACGGATAGGAAGAGAGCTGGAGTATCCATGGGTCATGGGTGTCACATTTAATGACGAGGTGATTCGTGTGTGTTTGACACTGTTACGGGGGGTGGCTCTTGTGTTTGACAGCCTTACTACTCTGCTGCTCTCAGGGACCGAGATTAAGTGGACACTGGGCTGCACAACGGTCCAAATATCAGAGGCAGACAGACTAAACAAGCTAGAGCGGTGAAAGTTGTGTTTCTGTGACATGATGTTTAGAGACGGAGATTTGGGCATGTCTGACAGGCTGTTACCTCCAAATAAGGAGAGCTTTGGGTCAGGTAGTCTAGCCAGACCGTATGCATGCGCTCACACACACACACACACACACACACACAAACACACGCACAGGCTCAGGAGGAGGAGGGGGGGAGAATCTGTGTATGGGTCAAGTTTTTTTTATCCTTAAGTGCTGTTAAGAGTTAACCAGCTGAAAGTCCATTCTTCAGGCTGCAGAAATACATCCAATGAAATGCTTGTTGTCCCGATGTTTTACTAAACTATGGTGCATTTAATTTTTCAATACAACATGAGGCATTCAGGTGTAGATCATTCTATTGAATGATTTGATTAGTTCTGTTTTTTTCTCCTTTTCAGGTTCATGAAGAATGCTGGTTCTGTTGTGGATGCAGTTACGTGGCAACAGTAGGTATTTTACCCTTTTTCTATCATATTTTACTCTTTCCTTAGAAGGTCCTGATATCTATACTTGTCTTAAAACAGCTGACTGTTGATTAAACTACCTTTTGATATATACAGTATAATACTGCATGTGCCAATCTATTAAACATTATTAACATTGTCACTGAGAGAGACTATTAGCTGCATGATTGCACCATAAAGTGAGTTTGTCTTTATTCTGCAAATGTAAACTGCAGAAGAGAGAGTGTGTTAAATTAGTAACATCTGCAATTTGTCTATTACACACAGGAATGCATACAAATTGTTTTGATCAATAATTCTTTAATATCTTTAAAAATCTTAAATCTTTAGTTGCATTCAACACATGGGTGCACACACACACACACACACAGGCACGTGTACATAAACACACACGCCTACACACACAATTCACATGTACACTGAAAATGTGTACAAACACACATCTAAACACAGTCACACCCTGTGTGAGCAAGTGAGTAGTCATTAAGGCCAAGGTCAGGTCTAATTAGAAGAAACGGAAGGAGGAAGGGGTGTCAGTAAGGCTTAGAAAAACACCACCCACACTGTTAAAATCAAACCATATGTGCTGGCTCATTCCCTCTGTCAATTAGCCTGTTTTACACTAGAAGACTAGATTCCACTCTAACCAGACTGCGTGACAGAAACTCTGACCTCTACAAAAGAAGCCAAACTAATAAAAACGGAGACGACTCATTAACACGTGTACTACATAGGTTTCTCTCAGCTGCAGCTGGCTAACGTTGTTTTGAGTCAAATTGAGTGAGTTAGAAATGCAGCGCTCATTAGAACAAGTTTAGAGAACCCCAGATTTGCTAGACGTTGAGTCTATGGCTCAAGGTTTCTCTAAACTCAAAGGTGTTCAGTTGCAGATTGTGGTGGTGAAGCGTGTTGGGTTTGCAGAGAAGTATTGTACATCTGTAGATCATGAAACACTGAAGTGTGGTTTGCATTATCTGTGACAGTTTTGTTCCACAACTTTTAAGTAACACTTATCTTGTCTGAGTTACTGCTTCCTAGTTGTTGGATTTATTGATCAAACGTGATTATATCTATTTTATCTCTCGCTCTCTCCCCCCCTCTCTCTAGCTCTTTCCTTCTCTGTCTTTCAATGGTATTATGTTTTATTTTATGGGGTATTTTATCACAGTGTGGATCCACTTGGCTACTTTTTCCAAATGCCATCATATTTCAAAAAACATTCCCACATCTAAACAAAGGTGTTGCACAACATATTTTTTGTTTCAGAGCACTCTTGTGTGATAGTCCAGGCATTTAAATGTGGTTGTTACTTTCCGGCCTACAGATATTTACTTAATAAATTGATCAGACCTAACCTTTAACTTTAACCTTACTGGATCTCTTGTGCCTAACCTAACCAGGGGTGGCAGTAGCTTAATGGTAAGAGAAGTAAGCCGTGAGAAGCGTTGCCAGTTCACATCCTGGCTGGGAAAATATGGGCAAGGGAAGTGAATGAGACACGCCTACCCCTTTATCGATGATTGCTGTTTAAATGGCCCTGAGCAAGATACTTAAGCCCCAGTTTCCTCAGTAGTGCTGGGCTGCTGCTAGGTGTGAATGTCTCTAACTGTGCAAGTGTGAAACAGGATGGTGGTGCTGAAAAAGAAAAACATGCTCAGCAAATCTTCCCAGGGTTATCAACGTTTCTTTTTAAACAAAAACATAAACACTGATGAAAAGTACAGTTTTTGTGATCAATTATTTTGGAAAACGGGCCCAAAACATTTTGACTTTGTAGCTCGGCCAGAAAGTGAACCTTTGTCAACAATCCAATCACAGATGGGACAGGTTGATATCTTGTACCCGCATTTCCCTTATTCCACGGTTGTCAGAGTGAGTGGTGACAGCAGTAGTGCATGCCAGAGTGCATTGCTGGTTATTTACAGCTGGGAAGAGAAAGTAGCCATAATGGAGATTTGTGTTTTCCTCCTTTTTCACAGTCCACATCTCAGTAGGACTGTAAATTTTGCTATGAGATTCCCCAGAGAAGCCACATATCTGTCACTCGTTTAATATAGACCATCAGATAATAACCTGCTGGACCACATCAAGGAGGACATCCCCTACTCTCCTTATTTTGCTACCCCTCTGCTCACCCCAATCCCTCACTACACCAGATGGTCATGCCTGGACACTCCATGTGTCTTCCATCCTTCCCTGTCCTTCTCCCCTCTTTTGTTATCTTCTCTTCTATTCTCTCTTCATCTCTTTCATTGACATTGACATCCTTCGTTGAACTCATTCATTCACGATCACTGTTCCTCAGTTTGGATAGCTTCTAATGGTTTTCCTGCCTTTGTAGCTTCAGATATGTGTCTGTGTTATGTGTTAATTTGGTGCTGAATAGTGTTATTGAGTTATCTTTGATGTGGTGTTGGTGGTGAGTGAGGGTTGTGTGAAACAAGCTGACATGGATCTTTTGTTTGGGAACATGGGAATATAGTGTTGTTCATTAGCGCTTTGCATTCTGGTCAGTCTGGCTGCTACAATTTTATGGTCATTTTTGTAGGCACAAAGGGAAAAGTTCTGCTCTATGAGCCTGGCTCAGAGCATTTCTATAAATACCAAGCATCAATACTTTAAATAGGCCTCTGTGCCATATAACAATTACATTAAGGCATTTCTTTATATAACCACCCAACTTGTATTTTTTAGTAAAGAAACCCCATCTTGCCTTGCTACTTAGTGCCTTGGTAGACAAGCCAAAATTCCCAGTAGTACTGATTTCCAGCCCAAGATAGTTTATATGTTTCCTCCATATATGAACTGGAATTTATTTCCCTTGGATCTGGACTTGAGTATTATTGTGAGGATAACCAAGTCATATGTGTACAGCGATGAATTTAATTTTGCTTAATATTTAACAATGTTGGGCTCAGATCTGTTGCGATCTGAGCCCAACATTGTTAAATATTAAGCAAAATTAAATTCATCGCTGTACACATATGTTAAATGTTTGTTAAATGTTAACATTGTTAAATGTTTCATTTTTAGAGATCTTTATAGCACCGAGACAGCTCTTCTTAAAGTGATGAATGACTTGCTTTTAGTGGCTGATGCAGGAAATTCTTCTGTTTCAGTCCACCTAGATCTTTTATAACATGATTGATCATTCTCTTCTACTTGAGCACCTCAAACACTGGGATGTGTCATAACACTCTACAGTGGTTTCCCTCCAATCTGCGGGATACAACTTTTTTTATTGCTATTGGGGAGCGCAGGTCATCATTGGCCAAAGTTACCTGTGGTGTCCCTCAGGGGTCCATTCTGGGTCCATTTTGTTTTTCCGTAATCCCTTGGGTCACATCATAGGTAACATAATATTAGTTTGCACCGTTGTAAACTATAAATTATACCCAGCTGATAATACCTGTTCGTAAACCCAAGTGATATGAAGCAGCTGACTATTTTACACGACCGTTTTGTGGAAATTCAAAGCTTCTCTTAATTTAATACAATTGAATATAGATAAGTATGACGGTATTATTATTGGGCCCTCAAACACAAAACCATCTTGGCCCACTCTCTACTAATAAGTAGTTGATAGGTATGTAGATATGCTCAAACTGTAGGAATCTTTAAATCATTTTTGACTCCTCCTATGCCTGAATAAACATGTTAGGACAGTTGTGTAGTCAAGTTTTCAGCAGACTTAGTAAGGTCTGAAAAGCCACCCGAGGCTACAGCCTTCTATCTCGGTATTGTGCGCTCTGTTGTCGACATTCTGCATCAAGTGTGTGTCATAATGCGATTGTCTATCAGCCTGACTTGCCTATCAAGTCCTTGTTCGTGATAAAGGGATATTAAATAAACTTGACTTGGCTTGATATGTTTTCTCAGGAGACTTTCCAACATTAGAGCTTTTAATGCTTTTATTTTGTTTCAACTGGACTAATGTGCAGTACACCTGTTTCATCTAACAAAGTATATCCAGATAACAGAATGCCGCAACCAGACTCCTGACTACAAAGAGGCAGCATATTGTCCCCATTTTAGCTCCACTTCATTGGCTACCAGTGGATTAATTGTAAAATTTTGATCACCTTATAGGCACATCTTGGACTAGCACCTAGCTATATTTCTGAATGTTTAAGCCCCTATAAGCCAAAAAAAAAAAAAAACACACAGTTTGTCTAAATTTTGCTTGTGCAAAAAATGTTTGGCGTTTTTCTCTGCCTCGTTTTTGTCGTTCTTGTATGCTGAGCGTCTGAGTAATCGTAAAAAGCTACCCTTTTAGCATTTTTTATTAGTCCTGTTTTTAATTCTCAACACAATTTTTTTTTTAGTAATGTTGTAGCAAGCATCTCTTTATTACTTGGCAACTGGTAGCAGTAGTGGTGACACATGAATGTTCAATCATATTTAGTTTAAAAGTCACCAAGTGCCAGAATGTTTCATTTGTTTTAAGAAAAAATATTAAAACAAATTAAACATTCTGTCATTGGGTGATTGTTTCCAGTGTAGTTTCACATGTTTCATGAATTATAGAAACACGAGTCAATGAAAATTACACTTGAACCAAGTGATTTGTCATGGAAACAAGTAAAATATCTCATCCTATTCCATTAAAATTTGTCTTTAAGAAAAATAAGCTGCTGCTGTGTAAATGTGATGTAAATGTATTTTGTAGTGCCTGAAACTGGATGTGTGGTGGTTTCCTAGTTGTGCAATGTCCTTTGGAAATAGCCAAGTCTCCAGCTGTACAGTTATGCTTTCTCTGTTTTGTAGAGGGGTACATTTCTGTTGCTCTCTTGTTTTCCACTCTCTTGGCCTCTTGTCAGGTGATGTTCTTCAGGACTCTGGCAACAAACTCCCAGTTACTTCTTCTCTCATCATCCTCTCTCGCTGTCTCTCTTTTGCTCACACAAACACAGATGCAAACACAAACACAGACACACGCGCACAATTTCTGCAGATGGATGGCTCAATCGTTCACTCTGAATCTGCGGTTTCTGTGTTTCCAAGTCTTTCTCTTATGCAATCCCACATTTTGACAAGGAACTGGATTGTCAGTATAAGAAAGTATAATTTGATATGTCAGTCCCTGTCATAGTTGATGTAGTGAAATGATTTATTGTGTTCTACATCTATAAAAGCATTAACAATAGGCCTAATGTAGGTTATATAGGTTCAACATGAAGGTTATAAACGTCAGTGTATTATTAATTCTGTATCATTCTCTGGTGGTACTGTAATAAACAGCATTTGTTTTATTGCTCACAGTGTTGTAAAGAGTGTATAGCGTGTACATTGACAATGCTCTGGTTTTTCCCTTACAGTTATTACATGGATGGCAGAGTGAACAGAGTGGAGGACTTCTTAAAGTCTCGTCTGTTGGACACATTGACTGAGCAGATCACGAAAGTCATCAAGGTGAGGGTACTTAACTTGAAGTTCATCTTTACAATATATCCAGTGTAGTGGCCTCTTCATATTCCATTCTGAATAAAGTCAGTCCTGGGTCTTCTACTGTAGCCACAGTGAAGCTTAGGCATATCTTGCTTTGTAGGACTTATCCCTGTTATGGCAGCTTCTAGTCGCATGCAGGGAGAACATGAGAATAGCTTTTGTCACGCATATCACATCTTGAGATATTTCTGTAGATTTTGCCAAGTTATATATCAGTTTATATATCTGCATGTTTTGTGTCCAAACAGCCACAGTCTGAGGACTGTGGCTGTTTGGACACAACACAGTCCTCAGGGTGAGTGGGTTGTGTCCACAATGAGGTAATACCATCAATGCTTTCTGAGGTGCAATGGTTGATCAGTGCCAAATCGCTCTCATGTCATGGATTAAAGCAGTGATCATTCTCAAGAACTTTACTCCCAACACAAAACACTAAAAGAATTAATATGGCCGTGTGTGTGTGTGTGTGTGTGTGTGTGTGTGTGTGTGTGTGTGCATGTGTGTGTGCGTGCATGTGTGTGTGCGTGTGCCTGTGAGTGTGCCTGTGACTGTGCTTCTACATGTCTGTGTCCTATTTGCATGTGTATAACTGTTTTGTTGCCAACTGTAATGGCTTGCTGCCAGCTACCAGTGCCATTCAGTCAGTGTTAGGCAGGGTCAAATAAATCGTCAGGACAGGGAGAATGTAACAGGGTTACTCCTAGATAATCAATTTTCCTCATGCTCCTTAAAGTGATTCAGAATGAATAAGATGTGTTGAAGTCACTTGGCACTGAGCCAAAAGTCCTTTTTACAAGTTGATTTCGGCATGGATTTTGTTAAAACCCTTTTGCTTCTGTCCTTTCATCACAGGTAGTGAACACACATGCTCCTGGTAAGAAGGTGTGGCTAGGTGGAGTGGGGCCGGCATGGGCAGGAGGCACCAATAATCTCTCTAACACATACGCTGCTGGCTTTCTGTAAGTCCTGTTACCATACCTCAGTACAATACCAAGTAAGAACTTAAAAGCTAGGCTTGTAGTGTCCTCTGTGACTAGTGATACCTGTGATAATAATGAGCCAAAAAGCAATAAAATAAATCATAATTGATCAGAAAAATGTTTATTTTCAGTGCAAAATGTATTTTATTGTCAAAAACATTTCACGATCTAAGGCACCCATTGTCACACTGCTAATTACATTTTCTGTGTGTGTGTTTGTGCGTGCATGCATGTGTGTATGGCTTTATATTCCAGATGGCTAAACACACTGGGTATGGCTGCTGTGCAGGGGATTGATGTTGTCTTACGTCACTCATTCTTTGACTATGGCTACACACACCTTGTGGACCAGCAGTTCAACCCTTTACCTGTGAGTCTCTCCAGTCACTCTCATTCATTTTCCCAGTGCTCACGTTTACCCCTCAAACGCACATGAACTGATCTGGATCTGACCTGAGCCTGGGTTGCAACCCTGTTAGGCTCTGGACATCTTCTGTACCAGGCCCCTTCTAGCCTGCCTCTCTGGCACCTCTCGCTCTTTCCCGTGGGAGCTATTAGCTGAGATGAAAGGCGTTTAGTGGTGTTGAGTGGCTAGATGTGGGGGCGAAATGCCATGTAACCTTAGCCCTTTGTCAGTAGCTCAGGACAGTGTCACTGCTCCCCTCATCCCCCATCACAACTGTGTGCCTCTCTGTGTGGAGCAGGCGGCTGGTGAGAGATCTGCAACCCGAGAGGCTGATACACACAGGCATGTTAGTGAAATCCCCTGCAACACTGTGTGAAATGGAACTGCCCAGCCCTAGGTTGCACTGTGGCTGGGACTGGACCATACTAGGACAGGGGTGCAGCAAACTGTATCAGCTACCTGAAATGGATATTAATGCTCGTAGATGTAAATGCACAAAGCTTGGTTGTTTGTGTAGCCTAAATGAGAATTGGCTGCTAGTGTTTATATCTCAGTGAATGCTAGTTGTTCATTATCCTGGTTTTACTTGGATCAGCTTATCCTGAAATCCTAGAATATTTGAAATAGGTCTGTTAGGCCTGGGCAGGTACACAAAGGCATGAAGACAAATAAATGAGAAATATTTCAGAGAACCTATTGTTCTTCTACTTCTGCTTGAAAGTTGGAACAACATGAGATGGACATTGCTTATTTATGTCTTTTAGAAGCAGGATAAAATGCTTTAAGTCCTGTCTTAGTGCTAAACAAATCTCATTTCTGCTGAACAAAAAATAAGATAAATGAAAGAGGCACCTCGTCTTGGATGTTGCTTTACTATTGGTTGGTCCAAGGTGTGAGAAGCAGCGATAAAATGCTCAGAAAAAGATTTATCACACAGAGACTAGTGGATGTCCAAAGAGAATTGAGAGAATCTCTTAAGCTGAAGATTGAGTAGGGCTGTGTGGTTCACATTAAGGACGCCTGAATCACTGCTCCCACACAGGATAAAGACGATGGAATCAGGGCATCACTTGTTATTTCTGGACTCTGGATTCTTACTTTGGTCAAAAACAAAACAATAAATGAATAGTAATCACTAAAGAAATTGTACTTATGCAATAATCACTTCTGCAATAACAGCCAATATTTTTTTTCACGATATTCCTCATAATTAATCTCCAAGGTATGTGCATTACTCTGCCACAGTTCAACTTTGAGATCATAAAACAATCAAGATGGCTTTATTTTTCTTCCTCTTCCTCTGCATTATTTTTCTGGGAAAGATGGCCTCCTGCTAGGATCACAATGCTTTTAACATGGCTGGATGTCTGAAGGCTGCACCAGCCTACCTGCTGAGAGAATTCACTACAGGGCCAACCTGTCCTCTGCCTGGGAAATTTATGGCCTGGCCCCTTCCCTTGGATGACTCCCCATTGGTAGATGATGAATCCAGTCAAGTCCCTGACCCACTGGCTCACAATCCTTTCACCCCTCCTTCTGCCTCGCTATTCCATCCCAGTTCATCCTCTCTTTTCCTGTCTGGCTTTGTTTTGTCCCTCTCCCTGTCCCTCCCAGTTGTCCTTGTCTGCGATGGCTGTTTCATTCTATGTGGGATATAATGCCAGTATTTTGTATCTGCCATGTATGAGAGATACAAAATAGAGAGGACCTTTTGTTGCCGTCTGAAAAGACATCCTTGGTGTTCTGATGCTTTAAAGACAAAAAAAGATATATGAGATATGATTTATTGGTCAGACACAAAGTGGGGAGATGGAGCCTTAAAGGTGCGCTTACCTTGTCTGAATGTTACGGTTGTCTCAGACTTGGCTTGAGTCAGTTGGCACCAGTTAGCTTCTCAAAGGCCTCACTTCACTACCCATCTTGAGTCCTCTCCCTCACAAGCATATGGTGGCTGTATTTGTAGGTCTTTTTACCATGTTACTTACTGGCCTCACTTCTGCCTTCATTTTTAACAGCTGTTGTCTCCTTACTTCATCAGGGGCAACCTAATTAGAGCATACCGCACATTGCTAACCTCTTCATGAATACAGTTAAATGAAAAACATTGAAAGCTGATGTTTAACGTCCCCCTGGATACAGCCTAATGATGTAACCTCACACTTTGATCCTGGAATGCTTAGGAATTAACAAGGTCTCAACGAGGCAGACTGACTCCCATTTGCCCAATTAGCTAGATGCTAAAAGTTAATTGTTATTCTCCTTGTTATCCTTCTTTATGCCCCTTCTTCACTAGTTGGGCAGCTGAGGTTTGATTGATCCCTGGTGTATGGTTTTGCTTTTTCTGCAGCCCTTGCCTGTCCAGGTTCCTAGTTAAATGTGCCAGGATAAAGGCGGGTCGGTCTACCTACCCGTCTATCTAGACCACACAGTGATGTAGATGGTTGTGCCCGCATTGGAATGTCTGTCTTTCTGTCAGCCTACCTATCTAGAGAGAGAGTAAGAAAGACAGGCCGACAGACAGTTAGGCAGACACACAGGGAGGCAGACGTACGGATGGATGGACGGACTGACAGACAGACAGACTGAATGACAGACAGGCAGACTATCGAGGATTAGCTGATATTTCACAGTGCTGCAGTGCTTGTTTTTATGCCCTCTAGATTGCTGTTTTGGTCAGTTATTTTATCATGGTTGTAGTTTATAAATTCCAGATATTTATGGTTTCTTTGACTGTAGTTTTGAAATGTTAATACAAAGCAAGAGTATAAAGGCTTCTCTACTGGAAGATAGCATCGCACTGTCCATCTTGCACAAATAAAACCATTCCTCCTGACTCAGAACTGTTCTTTGTTTCATGCAGTACCTAATAATCATAGATCGCAGTTCTGGCCATACGTTCACCCATCCATCCCTCTGACTGTGGCCTACACTATACAGTTCTATACTGTGCTCTGCTCTCCGATGCCTGAGCAGCAAATTAAGTTAAAGCCTGCATGGAAAAAAAAGAAGCCCTTAAATGTTGCCATATGCCGGATTGCATGGGAACTTCCTGAAGAACACATGTTGCTCCGAGCCTCTTGGAGAGGTGTTGAGTCTGTAGTCTATAGAGAGAGACACAGTATGGTGGACCACTCAACAATGATAACATAAAACAGCAATTCACGATGGACGATAATATTTTAGAAAACTGTCATATTTAAGGCATGTCAATTCTAAATGGGTCAACGGTTGTTAGATACCACATGGCATATTACATAGCACAATAAGCTACAATAAAATGTTGGGTATGAAAATATTGACATAACATAGACTTCCCGTTTTTGTGGAATTCGCTTTTCTTTGGCACCGTAACGTTGTCATGCCACAAACTAGTTGCTAGGTTAGCACTTTCTTAATTCCCACATTTTGTGAAACCTTATCTGTTTTTAAAAGCGTCAGTCCAGTCTATGGCTGAATAAACAAAATGGAGATTTTAGCAATATTCCGTCTCAGTGGAATCCCCCATTACTGTCTTAGGGGGTCTCCTTCAATAAAAAGCCTCACATTGGATTGGCTTTTGCATTTAAAGGAACAGTAGGAGGCAGGAGACTGGTCCAGTGAGGTATTAGGAAGATATGGAACTAGACATTTGTGATCCACTGTCATAGAGGTCATGCTAAGTGTGTGTGTGTGTGTGTGTGTGTGTGTGTGTGTGTGTGTGTGTGTGTGTGTGCGTGCGTGTGTGTGTTGGTGTTGACCTTACAGGATTACTGGTTCTCCCTGGTCTTCAAGCGCCTGGTGGGTCCCAGGGTTTTGGCTGTGCGGGTGGCTGGACTGCAGAGGAAACCACGACCAGGAAGGGTTATACGAGACAAGCTGCGCATCTATGCCCACTGTACCAGCTTCTACAAGTAAGCACTGTAGCTCAACCACCATGGAGTTCACAGTATAGTGTGAATCCTGCATTTACACAGGATATACTGGGTGAATATTGTGTTAATGCATTGTAGGCGTTTTACATTTTAGTCTTATCCAGTGCGACTTGCAATGCACACATCCTATTAGTGATGTATGGGAATGCTTTTGGAGTGGTCCTGAAGATTTCGACACTACTTAGACTTCTTGTTTTTCCTCCTCCAAACACCTGAGGCCCAGTGCCTGGTGGATAAGAACAGAATCTGCAGCCGGCCTATTTCGGCTTCCCATAAATAACCAGACTACAGACACCCGCTCATTCACAGCCCAAAGCCTATAAAACTTAACGGGTATCATTTATCAGGTGTGTGGGGTCTGTCTCGTTGCCGTCAAAGAGCTGCTGAAAGGTGCGTCAGGCCTTTGTCCCATCTCGGATTGGCTGGAGGGGGGTATTTGAGGGGGAGGGGGAGGGACAATAAGGCGGTCTGTGCAGGGAGAAGATAAAAAGTGCCACCATGGCCTGTTCAAGGTTATCATTTAACCCAGGCCAGTGGCTGTCAGCACCAGGCTAGACTTACGGCCCTACTCGAGACAGGGCTCATTTACAGGTGGCGCATCTCTCAGATAAATGGTGGAACACTGCTCAGATAGATGATGGGCAATAGATGGCGAATGGGCAAGAGTTGCATAACCAACACACACAGCTGTACCACAGTGGTGAGGCCCGATGACACGTACGCAGATATTTGAAATAGTTTTCAACAAGTGTGCTCCCTCAGCCACCTGGCAGGGTGAATGTGGGAGTACGGAGTGGTCCCTGGCATGCCATGCCACTCAACTCCCCTCAACATAGCAATCGGCCCCAGACTCATGTGATCAGACAGTGGGGCACTTAACCAATCTGTTTTGAATCCAAAGCCACTTTTGTTGTCATTATGTCTGCCACTTAGCGGTTTTGTACAGTGAACCCTTAAGTGGATGGACCATTGTAGTCTTAGCGGTTTGATCGTACTACATAGAAAACACTATGAATGTGCTTAGCCATGGAGTGGTTTGAAAGCTCTTTCCAAATGAGATTTTTGCCCTGGCCTTTTAGCCCATTTAGTGGTTTGCATGGCATGTTTTCATTCTCCACCGATGCGCCAACATCAAACTGCATCAAGACATGTTTATGTTCCTGGTTTGAATGTTGTAGAGCCTCACCATTGGAAAGCCCTGAGAAGTCATTATCTCTTCCTCCATCTAACCATGTTATCTATCACCCGGAGACGTGGTCCACGATTCAGAGGCTCCGAGGGTTTAACGCAGAGCCAGACACACAGACTTTTCATCAATAATACACTACTTTATTTCTCTCTGTGTAACAATATTGAATATGAGCAGCGTCGCGGGTTTAATCAAATACACGGTTCACCTTGTGCAGGAAACCGTGCTACAGAAAGCCAACACTGTTAGACATATGAGATTATGGAGGTGGTAACGGGGAGAGATGTCTACCAGACCGTTTACCCGAAGCAAAGCACTGACCCTGAACGCCAAGGGAGACATGTGGTATTCACTACAGCTGTGTTGTCTTTGTCTTCATATCTGGACCCCTTATTCAATTTTATCATGTTTGCCTTATCTGTCTCGCGTAGTTATTTACCTTTGGCCAATATCCCTATCAAGTTGTGTCCCCAGTGCTTTGCTCGGGGCTCAACACTGTTGTCTGTGTAACTCAAGAAGTGCTGTAGTCTGTTACGTTCACACCCTTCATCTGACCCTTGACTACACAGCGACAGGTCTTACTATTGGATACTGTAAAAGAGGTTTGATCATCCAGCTAGCCTTTATGGGCATGATCATGGCTTCAGAACGTGGTTTAATATACAGTAGTTCATGCTAAAAATAGATGATAGGTTTTAGATCATGATAAAGGACATCATTCTGCTTTATGGCGTTTCCATGTTGAGAATGCTTTATCTCACTTTATTAATTCTACATAAGCCTTTTGATCCAGATTAGATCAAGGAGTTGCGGTTTGACTCTCACTGTGATATGTGATAACAATATCAAAGACTTTCTTTGTAGTCATCTTTTATTATAGAGAATTTTATTCCACATGACAATGTAATATATAATGAATCCCTATTAACAGATGTGGCTTAGTTGTGGCTTTATTGGCTTTATGGCAGTAAAGGAAATTGAACGTAAGGCTGTTCAGCATGTAAAGATTTTCTCTAAAGATGATTCAATTTTTTTCCTCTGTGCACCAGTCATAACTACGTGAGAGGGTCCATAACAATCTACATCATCAACCTGCATCGGTCACGAAAGAAAATCAAGCTGGCGGGGACCTTACGGAACAAGACTGTCCATCAGTACCTGTTGCAGCCCTACGGCGCTGACGGACTCCAAGCCAAGTTAGTCTGGCTTTATTCCTCTCTTGCTTTTCGCTCTCACACACACCCACACACACACACACACACACACATATACACAGACACGCACACTGGCATCGCACAATTGTTTTCTAACCAAACAACAATGTGGTCTACTTATAGAGTATCCCGTTTCATACACGCTGACCAAACAAGACAAGCGTACCGGTGAAAAACCCAGGTTACCATAACACCAGTCTTCCAGTCCTGTCAATGCTCCTGTGAAAGAAGGACTAAAGGATTTTCTCAAAAGATTTTTAATTGCTCCTCTGAAAATACTCAAACATACTCAATTATTTTGCCACGGATGAGGAATAGGGATTGTGAGGAATTGCGACAGTATTGAGTTATACAAGACTACAAGAGAAATCTTCACAGATCTCAGATTCTTTTGTTTTCTCCAATCATAATACAGCGTTCGACATTGACCCTTTAAGTGTTGCAGTAAATCAGTTCAGCCAAGCTGCAACGACTTAGCTGGAAGGACAGTTGTTGGACTTGATCTGTATGATTTGCACAGATTTGGCATCATGCACGCACACACACTGCATGTATACACTTGCACACATGTATCAGCTTCTCCTCCACTCTTCCCTGCTCATGCATGAGTACACTGAGCGATACAGTTGGCAAACGCTAATAGTCACTTTTATACCTCCACGGTTACGAACCATTAATTTTAACTAATAATTCAGAGTCTGATAATATGTTGTCCCGCTTTATTGAACCGAAGCCGGGCCAACTTATGATGGTTGTGATAGGAAACATCAACTGAGCCCAGAACCCTTCCAAGAGTTCAAATAGGTTTGCTTTCCCTTGTATGGGCCTGTTTTTATAGCCCAAGACAGATGTTTTATCAATAGTTTTTCATTTCCTTTTTATATTCATGCCATTCTACCTCTTTATACTTTATACCCATTTTATCTACGATTATGTAGCAAGGTAATACTATTGCCTTAAATGATCTGATAATACAAGTTTACACTACCTGTCCCTCCCTCTAGCCTCTCCTCTCTAAGCTCCTGGCCTGTTATTCTGACTCAGACCTAAGCTTCAAATCCTGGAATAACAGTCTAATGATGGAGGACTGTGTGTGTGTGTGTGTGTGTGTGTGTCTGTGTTATACGACACCTACATAGGGCCTTAATGGGGACTCAGGCGTGATCTTTCAATAACAGCATAATGATGGAGGATGTTTGAGGTGTTAGAACAGGATTGTAAGGTAATTAATAGGAGAGCAGAGCGATGGGCCTGTTTCGGGCCCTAAGTGCTTTGCTTTACCGCATGCAGTGCAGACAGACTTTATTAAGAATCTAGCAACACCAGATGTCTATAAATATGTGAACTAAGCACTTAACCGCTCAAGTGTATAGACCTAGTTATGTTATAGGAACATTTCAATGAAGCAAAACTTTTGTTTCATTTCATTTGAGGTTTAATTCGACATTTCCAAGCCAAACATGGAAATCTTAAAGGGTGAAATGTTCATTTAACTATGTGCAGATTTTATTGACAACTGGCCTCAAAATTGTATACTATTTTAAGTTGAAGTAAAATGTATATTCTAATTTTAGATAATGGTTTATTAATAACAGCAGCACTTAAGATTAAGAGCTTCACATTAAAGGCAGCATGAGCACAGTGCAAACCCAATATAAATAATTTGATTCACATTAGACCATGATATAATGCATTATATCATACAAAGACATAATTATAGTATGACTGGGTTATGTTAAGACTCTTAAACAGTATTTTACATAGATTTCAGAGAAAAAAATATGCATTTTTAAATTGTTTTGTAGTCCAAAACGCTGCACAACACTCCTCCTCTCATATCTTGTGTTATGCAGCGTATTTCCTAACTTAGATTCAGTGTTTCATAATGTATTGTCATCTTTTGATTTTGTTTGTGATAATAATCCTTATAATATGCCCATAATGCATTAAGTGTGCATACTGCACCTTAAGTTACTGGTAAAATAGTGGATATAGCTAATATTTAGTAATACTTCTTTCCCTTACATTTCAAATATTTGTATTTTAATGATATAATTACTGATACGTCATTGATGCATAAAGAAGAAAACCACCTCCATGAGACTTCATTTTATTTTCATTTTATTAAGCCTATTTCATGGGGACAGAGATCCGTCAAACAACTAGAGAAGGGCGGAAAAGCAAGAACGAAAGAAGAAAATATTGTTTAATGAAGCTATGCTATTAATAGCCCTTATTAAAAACAGACACACAGCTAAATTTGTTCACCAATGGAGAGAGAGTGGAAAGTTTTGCCTAGACTGCGTGTCAGTATCTACTAAACAAGTTGTTATTCAGGTTAGCAGCATTTTTCAGCTACACCCATAAAGCATCATCTAATTGAGTTAGAAATGAATCATCCCCCACTAAATTTTACAAAAATGCACTTGTAAACACGCTTCCTATTTGGCTTGTCTGTTTGTTTTTTTCTGTTATGACATTTTGGCATTGAAGATAAAACATTATACTACAGTGTTGTCATTGATTTTTGCCTTTAGTTTTCTCTCAGGCTAAAGCCACCTGTGTGTCAGACGAAGGTCATCTTGAGGAGAACTGAAAATCTGCAGTTGTGAATAAACTGTCTCTTTAAATAATTCATCGTACAATTTTTTTTCATTGTCGTTATTTTTTAATAATTTTTGTTCAGATGAATATTTTTCTTGCCTTATTTTTTTCAATATTTTGGTGCAAGAGACTACATTGAAACCACTCATGGTGGGAGTGTTGGGTTTTTACTATTGACCGAATCCATTCAAAAACTCTCTGTGCTACATGAGTTGCAATCTTGAAATTGCAATCTTGTAACTGTAGCGCCCCCAAGTGTACAACTGACTGCACTATAAAGCTTGTAGAAAGGAAGTGCATGAATGGATTTGGCTTTGTTCTCTTTTGTCAAAGAGATGAAAATAAAAATAGAGTGACCAGTCATTCTCTCTTTTTATATTAAAGACCCTCTTGATGTGCCATTAGAACGCTATAGCCTATCCTGTGTTCTTCATCTGAGGTTTGACAACCAGCGCTGATGCATCGGTGCTGATGCCACATTGACTCAAACAGACTAACAACCAGCTCTTCCCATCTCTATGGCTTGTATATCTTGCTTATGTATTCGTTCTCTGCCTATGCCGACTGTATTTCCCATGCTCTTATCTTTGCAGGCATATCCAGCTGAATGGGGAGAAGCTGCTCATGCTAGACAATGAGACATTCCCAGAGCTGAAGCCAAGGACGTTGAGGGCTGGACGGACAATAGCCATGCCTCCCATGACCATAGGCTTCTACGTCATCAAAAACATCAATGCATATGCCTGCCGAAGATAATATTGACCCCTCATCCTTGAAATACTGGCCTGAGACTCTACCCAACCACCCAACCACCCATTTACCTGATTTGCTATCTATATTCTCACTCAAACTCCAGCGTGACCCAGCTCCCAATAAGAGAATCTACTTCTAAATTAAAAAATAATGTGATACTTTTTTGACCCTTTTCACTTGCCATACTCCATGGAGGGCAGAGTGCCGGGTCAGCTACCCTGGAGCTAGTATGGATTCAGTGTTTCTCAAGGACACTTCAGTAGGGTGGCGGCTTGAACACAGTCCTCTGGCTGAAGTGGGTCTCTTTAACTGCTCGGCCACCCTGCCATTCCTTGGTTTTAACCTTGAAACACCCCTGACACCTCTCCACTCATCCCCATGTCGTCCACCGTTCTCACAAAGTAGAGATGACCCTCCCCTGTTCTGTTCTGTGGTCCAACGCAGAAAGACTTGCCCTTCGCACATAACAAGGGTTGCACTGAACACATTTCAATTTGCTTTCCTCAACTATTCCTCATATGCTATTGGACGTGTATGGACAGTAATGGTTTTGTATTGTTTTGTACCTTTGTATGAAGTGTGGGTTTTGTAGTTAACAGAAATGCAATGTCAAAGAGGGCCACATCCTCTTATTCAAGTAAGTTTTGTTTTGTTGTTTCAGATCGTCAAACCTAGGATCTCTGTGTCTGCCAACAGCATTCCTTTAATGCAATCTTTTTTTCTATTTTTTTTACTGACCGACAGACAGAAAAAGAATGAGAGAAAACTTAGAATGGCATTGCTGAAGCCTAAACAAGTCAACTTGAGTTTGACTTGATCCTTTCCACAAAGTGAAAATACGGTGGTGTGTGTATGGTCATGTCTGGACTAAGTGAGTGTGTGTGTGTGTGTGTATGTGTGTGTGTGTGCGTGCGTGCGCGTGCGTGTGTGTGTTTGCATGAGCATGTGTTTTACTGATAATGCTACTGATGTGTCTGTCTAGTCCCTGTTTGACGCTGAAAGGGTATTCTTCCCTTTCTCCTTGAGATAGCTCAGTTTACACCACAATCTGTTTTTTTTTATCAATTGGTTTTCGTATGTTTTGTGTATCATCGCTTTTTTGTGGCCTTTTTGATGTCATTGTAAGCGCAGAGTTGGAGGCCACGATGTGTCACTGGTGCTGTTTTGCAGCGATGCATAGCCGAGGAACAATGTGAACCCATCCACATATCCATCCTCAAATAGCTGCCATGTTGGAAGAATCTGGGATTTGGATCAGAGGCATCCCAGTTTTTCAGGTGTTTTTGTAACCTCTCTATCTGTTCAGTGTGATCCCACATTTAATTATCCTCTTATGCTGCTAGCTTTTTGTTTTCTGTTCTAAACATACACACAGTTACATATTTTGTACAGATTGGCTGTCATATCATGCTATTAGATTATGTAATGTACATAAAAGGAGTGTTAAAGATAAGAGATATGTGCTTGATGTGTTTATTTACACATACACCTAATTTATATGAATTAATACTGTTTGTTGGTAATGTTTCTATTGTAGATTACTCAACACATTCAGTTGTACTGAAGCTCTAACTCAAACCAAAAGTAAATGAAGTTTAAGAATCTATTCTATTTGGTCTTTATATATATATTTTAGAACGACAGTGTGACTGTGTTGAGACGCAAAGCTAACGGACAGCCATTTTGTTTTGCATAGGGAAGGGAGTAACTTCTAGTTGGTTTATGGTTCAGAGTCTATGTCTAACAGCTGCATTTACTTCAATTTCACTTCATACTTTTTTGACCATTTCATTTGAAGATGGGCTCTGTTCAAGTGACTGAAACCACTGAGTGGGTGAAAGCATTGACTGGGGAGATTTGGTCATGTTGGTCACGAGTAAGGAAAGAGATGAAGAGTTGCAGGACATGTAAGCGGTGGAGGATCAGCAGGAGTTGATTCAGTGCTGTGTTAAATATTAAGAATATTTGAATGTGTTCATAGTTAATGTAGAGGTGTTCATATTTCTTTTTTTGAGAGCATTATTTTGTTATGTAAAGTGTGCTATTGGATATTATTTTTTGTAAGAAAAAATAAAAAGATTAATAATAAACACTATTCAAATACTTAACCGTTTGCAACTTGTGCTTGTATATTCTACAGTAGCCAGTTAAATTGGAGTGTATACATATTCCTAATACCACGAGCTACACTACAGCAAACAAAGCAGGCCCACTCAGCTGAAAGTAGGTCAGCAGGTCTCGTGTTAAGCTGCATTGGACTGTGGCTATAAACTCACCATACACGTGAACGAGGATCGGGAGGTAAACGCTACTTCTGAAGAAATACGTAAACCCCACAATGTGGACTGACAAAAGAAAAGAGATGAGGGTATGATTTATACCTGCACAGGAGCACAAAGAAAAGTTGAAATACCTGCTAACAGAAGGAAGCTATAAATACTGTCTGACCCCCTCTGCAGCAACACACTGACTAAAGCCTGTCACCTAGTGTCTACATTGCTCCACAGGCAGGTCATCAAACAAATGTACTGAAGCATCAAAGTTGCCGCCCTTAGCTCAGGTCCCATTTTGTGTCGGTGCACACACTCATTCTCTCTCACACACACAAACACACACAGTGATGCAGCCTTTTGTCTCTCTCACACACACACACACATACACAAACTGTTACACTCTGTGGCCCCGAATGTGAAGGCAGCTGGAGTGAGTCTTTGTAGTGGGGAGAGTGCTGTCTTGTCACTGCATGAGGCAGCTGTTGATGGGAAACATGAAGCCAAGCGGGGCTAAACCTCTAGACCTCAGCTTTGGCCCAGACAGACTAAACCTGGCCCAGACCTGGTTCAGTGACTGCTGATCCATAGACAACTGGGATCTGGTTGATGGGATGGTGCGGAGGCGAGGTAGAGGATGGTATGTAGGGCTGTGGTAAGCGAGACACTGTGCCCTAGACTGTGCTCGGTCCGTTGGTCCTCTTTAGCTTCTTCCAGTCAAGCGTGACATGAGAAAGAAACTGCAAAACAGTGATTTCTGTCTTGTAGAAGGCTACATTAGCTTGAACTGTGCTACGGTTTCATGACAGTGAATCATTAGACTGGCGGCCCTTCAAGGGCTGTGATACGAAGCATGCACCTTGAATTATGTTCCTGTTTCGAGTTCCATTTATGGGAAATGGGTTTCTGCTTTTACGTAAATAACATGGTCGGCCTCAGAAATGATCTTCAAGAACACAGTCTCCTTTTCACATATGGTTCATTTTAAACAGGCCAACGTCGTTGACTTGTAAACAGCGTGCCAGGCTCGTTCACACTTGGTCCATTACCCAGGGGTCCTGTGAAGAGAAAGAATCATGTCTCCCTCGCTGTATTTGTATTCTACTGTGAAGGCCATACATTCATTCACAGTTAGACCACCCCGCACCATAAGTACATACAGACGTGGACAGACCGAAAGAGGGAGAGAGAGCAGACATGTTAGGGTACAGAAAGACAAGCAACTTGGATTGGACTGTACTTTCTCAAGCAAATTACTTCAAATGGGTGTCAAGGTTAGTTTAACAAGTTCTCAGGGTATCAGTTGTGTATGATGTGCCCGATATAGATCAGAAAATTGCGTGCCAGGGCAAGGGCCGAATTAAAAAGGTTAGAACGCAGAATCCAAAGCATTGCTTGTCTCAAACTATAACTCATCTTGCTAACCATAGACGTAGAATCACAGTAATGGTTGGTGGGTGAACTGAGTGAGTCTGACCTAAGTAATGAGTTAGGAATTACTGACAAAAGCAATTTCTATGGGTTATATCGAATAACAGTGAACTTGCTGACATTCTGGCCACTGAGCAGGATCTTATCAAGCCATTTCATGGAAGTGGTTTTGTTTGGCCAACTTTGGTTCTTATAAACCAGTACCTTGTGATAATAACTGTTGAGCGTCACTTCCTCTGACAAAATCTGATTGTGTTGGGGTTTAGGAGGACTGCACCGTGTCTGGCCACTTCTGCGTGACAGTGCCTCTTTAGCGGAGGTAACTGTTACCCAGGCCTGCCGAACTCTGTTTATACTCAGTGATCCATTTTGAGACATGCAAGGCTCCCTTGCCCTGTTAGCAAACATTGAGGATTCCATGATGTTTACTCTGTATATACAGGAGTCAGCTTAAATAAGACTCCCATGAATGTCGGGTCCCCAGAAAACCGATGGACTAGATTAGACCTTGGCCCACAACTTGGATCTCTTGGCATTTTGGACCGTTTTGACCCAAGCAAGGTTAATAAAACATAAATATTTATGTTGCTATGCTTTTCTTTGTTCTGCCCAAACAAATGGATGTCAGAAGCCAAACATACAATACAGGATATTATGATACAACACAGATTTGTTTTGCCATCGAGATCCTAAGAGAATGTATGTGTGAGAGAGAGTGCACGTGTGTGCATGTGTCCTGCAAGGTGTTCCCCTAATGACAAATCACTATAATATCTCTAGAATATTCCTATTGGAAACGTATAGTGTGGCTGTGATGCTCAATAGTGAGTTTATAGTGACCTTACCGTACTTTATACATTTTTTTATCTCTAAAGTTTTGCTGTACTATTGTTATATATTATATTATCTAAAAATATGATCTCATATCATATATATATATTTTTTTTTAATTTGTATTATTATTATTATTATTATTAGCTATAGTTATTTTTCGTAAGGGTCTGCCGAAAGTTTCATACCAATCGCATTCTAAGAAATAAAAAAAAAAACCTGTAAACCCTGTAATCTCAGTCTAACAACCCTACAGCTGAATTCCAGTAACACCAAACTATTGTCTACAACCCAGTCTCACAGTCATGTGCCCCAATTTATGCACCAGCACATGACTTTTTAATGCCTCACTGATCAATAGACTACTCGAGGGGCAATCCGCTTCACACTGATCCAGGAACAGTCTTGCCGATGCTCGACAAATTGGATCCACGTTATACCTTGAAAAGCCAATCTGTTTCGAGATCTGTGGTAAAAAATCTGCCCGTAAAGTCTAAAGAGCTGCTGTCACATGACTCAGCAGCGTTGAGCCGCGGAAGCGAGTTGACAGCAGCCGCAATGGAAATGTCCGCAGAGTGAGTCAGTGCGTGAAAGTCTGAACTGAGCACACTTTGAAGTAGCTACAGCAGTACTGGACGGAGGTGCTCGGATCGTCCGCCGCAGAAAACACAGTAAACCAGAGTAAGTTGCAACTTATATGTTTTCTGTGCTATAGACAGACAGTCAGTACGCTTCAAGGAAGTCAGAATTAAGTAGGAAAAAAACTTTGGCAAGGCTTTAGGTAAAACCAGGAATGGTGAGGACGGATCGGGACTGCTCCAGAGAGCTGAGGTGAAATTCAAATAACTTGCAAATTCTGCTGTTGTTGTTGTTGTTTTTAGGTCTATACAGTTTGGCATCGCCACAACAGCGTTAGTGTGGTGTCCATAGGCGTGTACGGGGGGCGGAGACTCCTTTTCACATTGAAACACCAAGATGTAGTTTCTGAAGAGGCATTGATCACCTGAGGAGCTGTAAACCAAAAGCATCATATAACCTGAAAGGCCTGAAAAGAATCTGAAAAGGCCTATCTCTCTTTAAGAGCTGAGATTGGTCAGCAATGTTTTCATCTGTCCATAAAACCATAAAACACTTGCTTCCTTCTCTTATCCAAAGTGTGCAGATAAAACTGCATTGAGAAGGAACTATTAGGTCTGGCGTTGTAAACACACTTTTAAACCTAGTCTACATCGATTCCACTTGTCTAATTTTCACACCATTGACTGTATGGTTGCTTTTGGTCTGTGCATGTTTAGAATAGCATGCCAAACTATCAATAAAGTGATTTTCAAAATGCCATTTCACTTTCAGCAGCCTAGTACACGTTCACCTGGAATTTTTGAGGGCCCGTGGACTCCCCAAGTGGGAAAGTGGGCAAAGGCTCCAGGCTGGAAAACAAGACATTGTATTTATATAGCAGGGAAGTCCAGAACAAAACAAGTTATTAAACATATCTGGTGATAATATTTCATGGATCTCAGAAACCAAATTAACCCCCTAATGTTGGGAGAATATTTATGAATTTTCCACCAAAATTTCCACAACATTTGTGAGCTTGGAAATGACATGAGATTGTATATAATCCCTGCTTAATTTTTAGAAAATGGAAAACAATTCAGCCCAAAATACCACCTTGGAGGAGGAGTAGGTACCGAAGTTTGGTCTGAAGGAGGCATTACAATCACAATTTTTTTGTATTTTTATGCCGATGAGAGTAGTTCAAAAATGGCCCACGTTTATGTTAGATGTTTGTTTAGGAAGGAAATGCACTTACGATTTCTGGTGACTAGTAGTTCTCGTGCCTACCTACGTTGAATGCACTTATTGTAAGTCGCTTTGGATAAAAGCGTCTGCTAAATGACTGAATGTAATGTTTTGATTTTCAAATCATCATTGGTGTTTTTGAAAAGAACTTCCATGATGTTCAAATCATGCAAATCGTTCTGAGTGTGGTGATCTAATCTAAATGTAGAATAGATCACCACACTCAATGTAAATCATTGTTTGAGAAAAGTGTAAATGAAAATCAGTGAAGTTACAAAGCAGCTCCTTAAAATGTGGCTATGTGGGGTCCTCTGATATCTGCTTTGACTGATAGTGTCCTGGAAACTCCCACAGTTCGAGGTTTTATCTCTGACCTTCCCCAGAGGTCACAGTGACCCGTTAAAGAGCATTTATTTTAAAATAAAATGGAGAGAGACTGTGGGAAAGGTTTTAATTCCAGTTGCTTCAGGGACCAAGGCAGAACTGCAAGTAGGCCCAGAACAAAAACAACAAATACATGCACCTTAAGAGATGGTTAAATCTTAATGTTCTCATAAATTGACAATATGGTAATATAAAGTATTTCAAATAATATTTACTAACTTTTTTCATTTTGTGAGATTTTGCCTTTCATCATTAATGTAACAGAGTTATAACAGAGTTGTGTATCATGATAACTCAACTAATTCATCACGATATGATTCTATTGGAAGACAATAAACTATAATATTGAATTATTTCCCAGCCCTACTCCCATCCATCTTTTTCCATCCATTAAAATTAGGTTTCTACATAGATGCACTCCTAACTCCCACAGGAGTTAGTCACATGAGATTCTGTGTATTAGTAAGTAGGTCTTGAAATTGTGGTCATTTTTCCGATTTCCTAAATCAGGTCTCACAATATATGAGTGCAGGCATTTCAGAAAAAAATACACATTTTATCGATGATTATTTGCACATGGAGTGCTATTTTATCACTTTATCAGAGTTCCCCTTTTGGCAGATAGTTCTGCCATTCCTTTCCACCCTGACAGTCAAGCTTTTAACAAGATCTCCCATTTGGACATGCTCAGCAGTTACTAGGAACCTTCCACACCCTGATTCAGTGCTTTAGAAAACCTATCAGTGATTCTGGCATCCACCATGGCAAAAGACTGTAATGTTTTACTCAATGCTTTTAACCTTTCTTTATAGCATTACACATCTGGAATGGTTGGAGTAAATAGGACACTGCAGTAAATAGGACACTGCAGTAGAGCAGGACGGGAGTGCATCTGTTGTCCAGATGAAGTGCCTGCTGATAGCCAGTGAGAGCGCTGAGGTTCTCTTCTACTGGACTGACCCAGAATTTCAGCAGAATATCCAGGAGCAGTATGGGGCGTCCCAAGAGGAGGGCCAGAGGGTAAGGAGGAATGTAGAAATGCAGCGTTCAACAGACGCTGTACATGTGGTTTCTCGTTGCTGTATAACCTTAGATCATCCTCGTGGAAGTGAAATGGATTGAACTATTTGTGTTGTCAGCTTCCAGCCTTTGAGGACAGCATCAACACTCTGTTTGCCCCCATCATCATCTCCTGCATTACCATGGTGGACAGACTCGGGGGACAGCTACGCCTGCTTCGCCACAGAAAACAACCACACCTACGTACTACACCAGGTAGCACATGCCCCCCCACAATTGACAGCCATCTCCACTCTTTCACATATCCCAGATCAGCTATATCCACGATAGAGAAATAGTTTAGTCCTGACACACGTCCATAGTGAAGTGGTTAGAGAAGTATTGAGACAAAAAAGACACACACCAGGTTTATAGTAGAACTCCACTGACCCCCCCCATCCCCATTTTTGAAATGACCATGCTGTAAACGGTGATACGAAGCAGATACAAACACACTTGAAGTACTCCTTGACAGAACAGTAATAGCATTGTGAGCTAAATGCAAGCATCTTTTACGGTGACGCGTCATTTTTATCATGTGATTCGCGTTAAGGAATCAAACCAGGCTTTGTCCTTCTGCACCGCATGATACGATGATGTGGTCCAAACACTTGACATGTATCAGGTCCATTCAGTTTGAACAGCCGGCTTCCATTGTGCATTTCAGGTCTTTCTCACGCACTTATTTAGTCCTTTAGCGCACATAGTGGGCAAGATTGACAAATGGAAACTGTTGAAAACTGTTTGAGACTTTCTCTCTTCACTCTTTTTCTTGCATTACAACCATTTCAATTTTATTTGCCATTCTGTTCATGCACTTGGGTAGAGGAAAACTAATCAGGGCATTCTGTGTCCATCCCAGTTTGATGAGTGTTTGTACATTGCTGTGAATGGAGATGGTGAGGAGGAGGAGGATGATCTGAGGAGGAAGATCTACGTGATGAAGAAGATGATTGAGGTCCTCTTTGGCATGGTCACCCTCAGCAGTAACCTCCTCAGAAAAGAGTATGTTGTTTTCTTTGTGTGTGTGTGTGTGTGCTCGACATCGGTTGAACTGAATGAGGTATCTGATGGATATTAGTCCTAATGAACTGTGATGTCTGCTGCCAGACTGCGTCCTCAGGACACGGAGCGGAGAACAAGGCTGTGGAAACATCTCCAGAGCCTGCTGGACACCTACAGCCACCTCCGGGAGAACGACCAGAGCTTCTTAGTGGAGGTACAGGTTGATTGTAGCAGTGGATATCACTTCTTTGGCTCATGACTTCTGCATTGAATGCTCACACCAAAGGATGGTGCAATTATTTGAGAAAGCCTAAAATATATTAGATTTTTTTTACATTCTGTGAATAGGATGGACAAGCTCCATGGTTCTTTCTTTCATGTAGAAAATGTCCAACCAATGTCCACTCAGCTGCGCCATTATGCTCTTTTAGGAAAATGCCTACCTTCGAGGTACAACAACCTAAAATTTAACTTGGAGGAAATTGGAAAGTGGAATTTCCCTTTAAAAGGCCAACATTTCAGATTCCATTATGATCAGTCAAAATCATTTTTAGGGGCCATTCATGAACAAAAAGTCCCTTCTTGTATACAATCCTCCTTCCTGTCCTTCAGACAAAGGAGTAATTGAACACATTTGAAAATCCAGTGTGTACGTGCGCTGTGGCACTCAAGCAGGGTGGACATTATCAACTACGCCTCTACATCTCTTCTCCCTCCTCTTCCTCTCCCAGGCGGTGGAGAGGCTGATCCACCCCACGCTGTGTGAGCAGTGCATAGAGTTTCTGGAGCGGCGCTTAGTGCAGCAGCTCAACAGCAGCGTAGAAAGGGCAGGAGAGGAGGTGCTGCACGCCTTCATCCTGGTGCACACCAAACTACTGGCCTTCTACTCCAGGTACAGTCAGTACAGATGTTTCCATAAACCTTTTATGACTTTGCTTTCATGCTTTTCATGTACGCTTCTCATCTATAGCTTCATTGAAGAGTTTTTTTAAAATGTATTAATATCTTGTTCCTCCAGTCGCAATGCTAGCATGCTCACCACTTCAGACCTCCTGGCCCTCATCATCATGGCACAGGATATGTATCCTAGTAACATAGACCTGGACGACCCAGGCCCCGAGGTAGGTATTGCTGGCAGCCACTCCCAGATCACTACCAGACAATGTTCATCGCCTCGTTCGTTCTCTGATTGTCTCTGTGCACGGTGCATGTGTGTTTGTTGAGGATGTGGAGAGTACATCTGGTTCGGGTCCTGAGATCTTCTACACCCCAGAGCCCTCCCCTACAGACTCACACAGTTCAGGTAGGTTGCGTAGAGCAGTCCAGTCCTCAAGATCCCCCTGTCCTGGAGGGTTCTTGAGGACTGGATTGAGAACCGCTGGGGTAGAGTTAGTGCATGTGTGTGTATTTTGGTTATTCCTATCTGAATACTGCAAACAAGGCAAACAGCAGTAACTACTTTGTGTGTATTAATGGTCCAAGGTCACGACTAGAAACAAAGAGCGCTGAAGTCTCTTTGGTTTTGCATGGCAGTCATTGACTTTCATTGATTTGCGTTCTTGTTTGCGTGTCACCAGACAAGCCAGGGAGAGGTGGCACTCCTGTGTTTGAGTTTGTGGACCCAGACATCCAGGTAAGAGTGTAATTCAGTATCTGTTCTCAGCACCTGACAGGAAAAGAATAAGACCTCACTATTGGGCATAATATGTCTTCAGATGGCAGAGGACAGCTTGCAGACTCTGGAGGTTCCTCCCTTTGACCCCTCAACCCCATGCAGAGTCTTCTTAGAGGTCTCACTCAAGGAGGGCTTTTATCCCATGATGCCTCACTCCATGTACTGTCTACCGCTGTGGCCTGGAATCACACTAGTGCTGCTTACTAAGGTTTGTGGATAAAATCACACACTCACACATGGACACACACACTTTACAGTATATCCTCTCACACTAGTTCCTCTCAATATCAGGTTGTTTTGTTTTATAGCCAGTAGGGGGCACACTTAAGCCATCTGTAACAATGCCCTTATTAGATCTCATAATTGAAGAGAAACTAGACTTGTTTAACTAGTACTATCTCATGCAATGTTCATAGTATCTAAACACATCTTTGTTCTGTTGTTTAACTAACTTCCCCCTCAACTCTCTCTCTCTCTCTCTCTCTCTCTCTCTCTCTCTGAGTCAGATTCCCAACAGTGCAGTGGCCATGTCAGTCTATGTGTTCCTGGAGGCCTTTGCCAAGCTGGAGAAGCGTTTAGGTGAAGGCCAGGAGGGTTCTGCCTGCCACTAGAGGCCAGCCTGCTTTACACGACCTCCGCAACAAACTGGATAAGTTCATCAAAGCCCTGGGCCCCAGCGACATACAGGTATGTGTGTATACCAATTTTTCTGAGGCATGTTCAACATGTCTGTTCAGCTACACCATGAAGCTCTTACATCTTGAAGTTGATGTTTAGGAAATGTTTAGGAAATTTTGGGAACTTTTATGTTTAAATTAATGAAGGAGAAACATCATCATTTTAGGAAAATACCTACTGTTGTGGAATAACAACCTAAAATTGAATTGGGAACTTCAGATTTCCCTTTTGAATGCTGACAATTCAAACCATATTATGAGCCACTTGAATGACCTTTCATAGCCTGCTAACTTTCCTATCCTGTATAATAGTATAATACATTTGAAAAAACAGTGTATGTGTGTGCTGTGGCAAGTATACTAAAATTGTACAAAACTTACTTCAGTCCACGTCTTTTCTTTAGCACGCAGTATCTTCCTAGAAAATGCTTTCTAAATTATTTTTTGTGGGAAGATGTTTTGCTTGCCATCATCTTAACTTAAAACAGGACTGAAGAGCCAATAAAAGAGTGTTGTTGTGTGTGATTGATTAAACAATATATTTTTCCAATTTTACAGCGAACCTTGAAAGAAAATATGCTTTTGCTCCTCTCTTCTCCCTCTAGTCCTCTCAGCTGCAAAATGTATGGACAGAGTTCAAGAACCGTGCCTTCACCAGAGGAGGACCTGGGTTCAACAAAGAGTAAGTCTTCTACTGCCCTCTACTGGCTGGCATGGTTTTTGGCAAATCTGCTGGGTGATCTTTTAAATAATTGTGTACACCTATTTGTTTCAGGCTGATCCCATGGTGTAAGAGTATGAAGACCCAGCTGTGTGGCATGTACAGACAGTGTTTCCTCACTGAGAACTCTGGACGAGCAGACATTCCCCAGCGTCTCTCCCCCAGCCTACAGGAGCGAGCTCAGACCATGGTGCAGTGTGTATCAGACCCTTTAGCATCTTACTGCATTGTGTTTTTATCTTTTAACAACGGTTTTATTGCACAATGTTGTCGATACAGATCCAATCATAGCAAAAATATGTCACTTTTCATCACTCCTCATTCAGCTACTGCACCAGGCATCTGCTAGACTGTCTGTGTGTGTGCTTTATTGTTCATCATTTTCTATGTTTCTCTCTGTTCCTGTTTCTCTCAGGGAGAAGCTGATGGATTGGAAGGACTTCCTGTTGGTAAAGAGCAAGAGGAACATCACTATGGTGTCATATCCTTAGCTGGTGTCAGTTATAGGTCAGGGTGGTTTGTGTAAGATTAAGTTCCTCCAGTGCTCTTTGGAAAGAGTTGCTTTATTTAGGGGGTTCAACAAAATATATTTTTTATTTTAAAAAAGTAAGTAAATTCCATCAAAATGACCTGGCCTGGCCTTTCGCTTCAAGTCCACTACATGAAGTATTCCATGTAGTGGAAGCACAGATCATGAAGGCTCCCAAACTCTCAAGCTCTCAGGTTTTGGGGACAGTGAGGAAAAACAAATCTTGGGACCTCAGACTGTACCGCACATTTCTGACACAAGTACAGAGGAAACTTTCACAGAATGGCCTTATAAATAGATAGACCTATGCCTATGTGGTGCAGGCTAAAATCTAGGCATTTTGAAAGCTTAAAACATTGTTATCCTGAGTTTGTTGATCTTGACCTAGTAACTCTCACTTACCTGGAGGATTTCCCAGGCCTCATCCATTTTGTCTGTGTGGACCGGTCCACTGGCCAAATGATTGCCCCGTCGCTCAACATTACAGAACGCGCCACCTCTGAGCTGGGGAAGGGGCCTCTGGCACACTTCATCAAAAAAAAGGTATACCCAAAGTGACTGCTTGATGAATAAGAGCATTGCAAAAAATGTGTCCATCCTAACAAGTCATTTCATCTAGTATTGTGTCTCAAAATCTTGAGACATTTCCTTCTCTTGAATCTGTGCTGTGATCTTCCTTATTTCAAGATATCGCCACTTTCAAGAACTTCTGTAAAATTCTTGAAACAAGTGAAACTGCTTTGGAAACATGAAATGACCTCACCCCATTGGCAGATTTAAGAAAAATAAGATTTTAAAACCAGACAATAGGGACATTTTTAGTAGCGACCAGGTATCTGGATTGTTGGTTTTCTATACTATATTAACAGTTTTGTCCATCTACAATATCTGTCTTGATTCCTCTGTATCGTGCTGTGTTGAAGGTCTGGGGACTAGTCAGTGCAACACGGCGCTATCTCCAGAAGGGCCACTCCACTGTCACATTGCGAGATGGAGACTTATACTTCTGCTACTTCCTCTGGTTCGAAAATGAAACTGTAAGTTGCTGACATGCAATGTTTTGGTATGCGGTCATACAACTCTCAATTTATTGCTCTGGAATGGTGTTCCCATCAAGAGCACCGCATCATATGACAGTGTTTATCTGATCAATCAGGGCTATAAGTTGGAGGCAGCGGACCTGCCCGTCCTACCTGATGACTCCGCCCCCATCGGAATGCTTGCCAGGGACTACTACAGGTAAACAACCGCGCCCTGCGATAACAGATGTGATTGATCCAAGTGAGAGCATTGCTGACTGTAGAAGGTCATGTGTCCTGTAGGAAGCTGCTGCGGTACTACAGTAAGAATCACCAGGGCGAGGTGGTGAAGTGCTACGAACTGCTGACAGTTCACCTGGGGGTCATCCCGACTGAGTACATCCTCCAGCACTGCAGACAGCTGGCAAGCAAGCTGTGGGAACCTTCGCGCAATCCACTGCTGTAGACATCCACACACTTGGACTGAGCCACACTGACCAAGGCACATATTAGTCACAAGACAATATATAGATACTGTCCTGTGTGTGAAAATGCCTAATGATGTCTCTTTTCTATTAAATTATACATCCACGGTACCATAACTTCATGACATAAAGTCACTGGTTTTAAGCACTGTCTTTTCTTTAACACCATTGTGCACCTACTGTCATTATGTATCTTTACAGTATCACTCTGTAATGTTTTGTAAGTTGATGTTTTTGAATTGTCATTTATGCCATGTTTCCTATTTATTAGAAATTTTTGAAGCTGTTTAAGAATCAAGAGCGATATTAGTTTTTTTGTTCACTTTTAGAGCCGTCCACTGACAGTCCCCATCATTGTTTTAAATGTTATCATGCAACTCCTTACTAATACTGCAGAACCATGTATTCACTACTACTACTCCTGGTACTACTATGTGCAGTATTACAACTTTACCACTTACCTGTTAAGCTCCAGCATGTTCATTTTGATGGTGAGAAACATGCAATACCAATTACAACTCTCAATTTGTACTTGCTTTTCAAATATGTATGTTGTAAGTGTAAGAAAAATAGAGAAAAAGTATTTAGCATTTACTTATTTATTGATTCATTGTAAACAGAAAATGTAAAGTACTTTTTGGAACCGTTGATCCTTGTGTTCATTTGACTAAACCCAGTCAGTCACCATCAGATGTTTGTGTGATAATAATTCACCTACATATGACAATTACTGTAATTGAGTGAACAGCTGGTGATGCACTGAGCTGCTCAATGAATTCAGAGGGGCTTTAGTTAGCCTCTCTTCACTCATGAGCTTATCCACCCTCGCATTGTATAATTTAATTTGCACATTCATAACTCTGTGTGCATGTACAAGGCTGCAGCACCGTATACATGTATGGGATTCCTCCAGCCGGATGCTGTAGTGGGCCTCTCCTCGTACAGGCTCACAGTGAGAGGAAGGAGTGTACGTAGAGTTAATCATATTATAAATCTCTGCACTGCTGACTCACAGCGCTCCGGTGAGGTCAGTCACGGCTCCCGCAGCCACCAGATCCCTCAGGAAGAGTTTCTCGGCAGTGACGTCATGCACCACCTGGACAATGGTAATGAATACAGGAAGCCGAGAGAGAATCACTGGAGCCGATACATGTGGTTTATGTTGTACTTGCACCATCGTGTTAATAGTCCCACTAAGCTGAAACGGGCCTAAACTGAATTTACCTGAGACTTCATAGCAGCCATGCGTATGGCCTCGTAGTAGTGAAGTCTGGCCTCTGGGTGCTGCATATCATAGCCAAACCCTGCCAGGCTCACCTGGTCACACAGCTGCAGAGCCATCACCACAGCGCTGGCACCTAGTGTGGGCACCAGCTACACGAGGAGAGAAGATGCTCTTTTATCTACCCACATCTAAAACTCTAGGCAAAGGGTAGTGGGTAACTTAAGTTCTTGGTTGACAAAATGCTAACCTTTTTACAGTCAGATTACAGAGATATTGAATAATGAAGTTCAGGTTTTTTTCCACAACAGACATGTAGCATTTTGGAAATGATATCTACAAATGTATCAGTATTGTGTGTTGTGCTGGTATATGAGAAATGAGGTTTAATCACATTTGGCAAACTGTCAAATTAAAGAAAAGACAAAGCAAACAATAACCCATGTTGACACTTCTGTCCTAGACAGACTGAATCCAAAAGGTAACAGATGTACTGTATGTCCACGTGACAACTGACCTTTCCCTGGTTCACAGTATACGTCTGTAGGACCTGTCCTGTCTTGTGAATAATTTCTGGGTGGAGGATCCGGAAGTTTTCTGGTCTCAGGGGAATGTCATCCACCACGTCCCTCCAGAACCACATTTTGGACCAGAAGCTCTACCCAACAGACACAGGAGACGTACGTGAGTAAGGCAGCAAATGTGCCGATAGTAGATTGTCTACATGAGTTGCTATGACGCACATGGTTTACACAGTGATTCGTCATTTTTGTTTGCATTCTCTCCTGTGATTCGGGCCCACCAGAGGTTGTTTGGTGATGACAGAGGTGAGCCAGTCCAGGTCCAGGCTCTTGAAGACCGCCAGAGCAACCATGGAGGTCTCTCTGTACTCGTTAGGGGAGTAGGGGGCTCCCTCTGGGTAAATCAGGCGGATGGTGGTCCTGGAGCCAGCATCTCTCTCAAAGCCAGCCACCGGAGCGTTGTTCAGCCTGGTGTCAAAGAATACAATGAGGTAATGGTATGACATAAACTGGCTATGTTTGGATGAACTGGATTGAGTACGGTTTTTATTGCAATAGCTACTACTACAGACAAAACAGAAGCTTGATGTGCCATGCAAGTAGGGAGCACTAGGTACTTCTGACAGAGGCTGAAAAGTAACCGCCACAGGCTATCTGACGAGTAAGATATCCTTCTACTTTTCTGTCTCTGACACACATACCTAATGATGATGTCATACTGATCTATATGGGATCCAAGATGGCTCCCGTGAAGCACTCCTCCACTGCCCACCACCACGCAACGCCTGCAGCTGCCCTCTCTCCCCAGTGAGGGCGGCAGGCCAGGCTGGGGCAGGGAGGCAAGAGCCAGAGCAAGATGCCCCTCGCTGCCCTGGAGCCCCAGAGGAGGGGACAGATCCCAGGGTACAGGCCTCTCCCGTTGGACAAACACAGGGATGTCCAGGAGACCTGCAGAACAGGACAGGGGCTTGAGGTGGTCCAGACACCATCTAGGCTGACAGGGGCCTAACAACAGGGAGGCTGACCGATTTAGTAAAACCTAAAGAGAAGGGAAGCAGGGAGAAAGAGAGACTTGATGGTTTGGAAGTTTAAGGTATGATGGAAAATACCCACGAACACATGCATTCATACCAGATCTTTGGGCTGCTGGTAGTCGTATACAGCTGTCAGCTTCTCCGAGGGGAAATATGCTGGAATCAAAATAGCTGAGTAGCATCCAATCAGCAGCACTAGACTAAGCGTCAAATTCTTAGTCCTGTACAAGAGAGAGAGGGGACTGAGGAACTTGCTCCATGACATTAAATAATAAATGACACAAACAGGCACCTTGCAGAGGCATACCTGCTGAGGAAGAATTCCCCGGAGTCTGGCTTCCTGACCTGTCTTTGTCTTTGGATGTTCGATGCTGGTACCGTCGTCTCAGTAGCCTCAGGCAGCAAAGGAGAGCCGTCGTCAGGATCCTCTACACTCAGATGATTCAGCGTCACCATGGCAGCCGTAGCTCCACCTGAAACAAACACACCGTAATGGACACTTCACAATCACTTCACAACAAAAATATTATCAACTGATATGGCTTCCCTGTAAACATAATAAAGCCATAAACCTTCTAGATAAAGCCATAAAAGCAAATATTTCCGGAAGTAAAAGGGAGTATACCTTGATAACTCTTGTTACCTCTCTCACTGGCTTATATGATGAATTTTATCAACAAAATAACTCACAGCCAGCCTGGAAGAGATTTAACTTCCTGTTCACCTGCGCTCCATGGTTGAGAGGAAGGCAGCAAGGTGCCTGTTCTCAGCTAAAATGGCTGTTGCTGTTTCCTACCCTACTGAACTCTGCCTCTTCCCTCAATAACAAGGTTAACCATTAACCTGACACTCAGTCACACTCGGGCAGGAATGTGTGTCTTTGTGTGTGTGTGTTCATCCGAGTGTGAGAGGCAGTTTCTAATGTGTAGACATGTGTTCAAGAAACATTTGAAGGCCATATTGTGTATTTTGAAGGATCTATGGATGTGTTGAATGGGAGAATATGTGCCCATCTGAGCATGTGTGTGTATATCTAAGCATTTTGGTTGTATTGGTGGAGGTTTTTCCATGTAGTCTGTGTTTATTTTTATCCACTGAGTCTACTCTACTGTGCATCTAGGTCTTGATTTAAAAAAAACTGAAACAAAACTGACTCCCTCAGGCAGATTTATCTCATGCTGTAGTATAGCTTTACACTTGGCTCACACTCAGCTGCAAATTTAGAGAATATTTCATGTAACGAAAGCCTAGACACAATCTGTGATCCACATAATGTTGAATTTCTTTATTTTCTTTGGTGTTGATTTACTTTAGAGGAAGCTGAAGCTGGACAGCTTATCGGTGTGGTGTGAAACAGGTAGGTATTTACAAGGTATCACTTGACAGTCATGAAACATTTATACATAATCCCCCAAAACAGTGTGTTTATGAGGCCTGCGCTCTTGTAAAAGTGAAGTACGCGGTGTTGCCACAACAGGAGTGAGTAAAACCAGGAGCTCATGGAATGAATCACCCTTAGCTCATGACCTGGGAGTGACATGCCTGACGGGTTAGATGTACGTGTATGTGTGTGTATGCGTGAGAGAGAGAGAGGGAAAGTGGGAGAGAGAGAGAGCTAGCAATTACACACACACACACACACACACACACACACGCACATACACACACACAAAGCGCACACACACCTGTTTGCTGGGGTAACACAATGTCCCTCCATGAACCCAACATTCCAACTAGGAAGCCTAACACCACTGTACTGGCAGCACTGCTGTTTGGAGAGACTCAGCCAACCAAGTTATCTGCCCCTTTTCATCTATTTGCTCTTGCTCCAGAGTATTAGTTACCTTTACAAAACCTTCAACTGTTACAAAAAAAACATAGTATTGTTTTTGTTATTTCTGAACAATTCATGTAACCAGAGATGGAGGAGGAGGTTGCGCCGTGGGCAGCCAATGTGGTCGACAAGAGAACAGAAATGGACAAGAAAGCTGAGGTAGGTAAGAGAAATCCTACCCAGTGTTTCCTAACGTGACTTTTGTTATGACATTCCAGTTATGCTACAATATTCCAATATTTAGCATAAAAAAAGCAGTTTTATAATTATATAATGTTATATAATAATTTTATAATAGAGCAAATTTATAGCAGACTAATATGTTAAAATGACCATTTCATCAGAAGTTGAAAAGCCTTTACTCGTAACAGCATGCAAAAAGGTATTTTATGTGAAGACTGAAATCTGTATTTTATATTGACAGTTATCATTTAGAGGCCATGTCAACATTTCATCCATGCCTACAGATCGATGAGTATTAAAACATTCATTTGCAGACACATTGATAGACACAAAGATCAGCACACACATTAAAATCAAGCGTCTCTCAGTAATAGCTACTAGTTCTGAAATAGCTTGACACTTGTTAACTCTGTTTACCATCCTGACCTAATGGACCTGAATGGCATTACAATTAAGTTGACCATCAGAGTTCCTCTGTAAAACTTATTTTTGGACTTCATCAAGTCATTTTTTACCATATGCTTTGTCATTCAAATGCATGTACATTCCTACTCCATTGCATTGTTCATACAGTGAACTTTATGCATCAAGACATTTCTTTAATCTCACATTGTATTTTGTGGATGAGTTCCTTGCTGTTATCATACCAACTGGTTTTTCCTCTTTCATTCTAAAAACAACCCCATTTATCCAGCTATTCTTCTTTTTTTACAGATTTAGATTCATTCCTCTTATGTGTGCTTAACAAAATAAAGCTAACAACAGAAGAAGTTATTGCCTACCATTATTACAACTACTGTCAAGGGAAACATAATTACTCTGACAGCAAACTCACAGTATCTTCTTATGGCTTGCTTCAATAAACACGTGTTACAGAGACACGTTTCTGGTGATCAAAGGGTTTTTTATCCACCACATGTTTAGCCTTTCACCCCGAGTGGGAGAGACCAGCAAATCCAAGTCTTTGTTTGCAGATTTATTTGTTGAGGGCAGCGTCGCAGGGCAAGGAAACAAAAGTTAAAGACACACATGAGGAGAGGAGGGTGAGAGGAGTGAACCCACCAATCAACTTGTTACTAACATCAAGGATAATGCGGGTAAAACAAGGAAGCTAGGTAAAGAGTCGAATCCTCCAGTTGAATAGTTTGTTACAGAAAGACAAATTCTCCTCAACTCCATGTCATTAGATGGATTATGAAGAACACACTATAAGCAGTAGTTAGGAACGTCCCCTTGTATCATGACCAGGCCTAAACAGCACTGCAGTGAATTTAGCTTGACGTTATCACTAGCATTGCCCCCTTTCACCACCCCTTAGCCTACTTGCCACCTCTGCTTTACAAGCCCGTGGTTCCGCTCCCATCCAGGCAGGCATATGATTGTTTTTCTTCTTTAATATTGGCCATGTCCTTTTCCCAGGCAGAGGAGAGACTGGGTTTGCTCCTGGGTGGAGCAGAGAATATCACAGAGCTGCGCAAAAGGAAGAAGACCAAGAAAAAATCCTCCAGGGTGTCTGTGGAAGTGACTGCGGTGAGCTGGGTCTTAGAGAAAATGAACTGATCTTCTGGTCTATATGGAGAGATATATGGAGAGCTATAATCATGGGATCTCTTTCTGTCCTACTCCTCTGTGTTTGTGTGTGTGTGTGCGACAGTTAGGTCCTGTGGATACTGCAGAATTTATGAATGCAGCCATTCAGGGCAAACTGACAGTGGTAGAAAAGTACCTTGTTGACGGTGGGAACCCTAATGTCCATGATGTGGTGTGTACTCCCTATGTGACCGCAAACCCCTACTACCAGTAACAATACATTCCAAACAAATGGTTGCCCTTCACCGCACTGTGTTATCATATATCTCCTTATGATGTGTTTTGTGTCTCCAGTTGAAGAGAACAGCGCTACATCGTGCCTCTATTGAAGGACACTCTGCAGTTGTCCAAAAGCTTCTAGAAAAAGGAGCTGATATCCACTTCAAAGATCAGGTAAGACATGCAGGGGCGTCGCTTGTTTTTAAAGGTGACGATGAGATTGGCTCAGATTATCCTCACACGCTTAAAGCCTCAGCCAGTGATCTGGAACCAACACTGCCAATGAGATGGGGCCATCCATCCTGTGTTTCAGCTGGACTCCAGAGCCATACACTGTGCCTGCAGAGGGGGAAGCCTGGGAGTTGTCAAAGCTCTGAAGAGCCACGGGGCTGACCTGAATGCTAGGGATAAGGTGGCTGTGTGTGTGCATTTGTTCTCTTATACTGATATACTATACAAATAACTGCTGTGTGTGTGTGTGTGTGTGTGTGTGTGTGTGTGTGTGTGTGTGTGTGTGTGTGTGTGTGTGTGTGTGTGTGTGTGTGTGTGTGTGTGTGTGCAGCCTAGTCACAGCGTATGTCTGTGTCTGTCCCTGCAGTTGTACAGCACTCCTCTGCATGTGGCCACGAGGACAGGCCAAACTGACATTGTGGACTATCTGCTGTCCTGTGGTGTGAAAATCAACTCCAGGGACAGGGTAGGCAGTAACCTAGCAGCATGTTTTCGTCTTTCATAATTTCCACAATCAATTTCTATCATTATCGTGATTGTCTCTGTATCCAGGAAGGGGACACAGCCCTGCATGATGCAGTGCGTCTCAACAGATATAAGATTGTGAGGCTGCTCATCGTTGCAGGAGCAGACACAAAAATCAAAAATCATGTGAGTTTGTGCACCTGCTGTGTGGTCTGGTTTAGCTCGAAGATGGTGCTGAACAATGCTTCTTGATTGTACATTAGAGGCAATTGCATGCTGTGGCATAACTCCACGGGATATCACTCTACATATGATCCCACGTTGCTAAGAGACTGACAGTACTAATTGTGTGTTACAGGACGGAGTGACAGCGGTGGAGCAGGTGAAACAGTGGCAGTTTGACACCATGGAGACCCTGGAGAGATTGGAGGTGGGACTGGTGCCGTCTGAGAACGCTACAGGAGAGGATCAGTGCAGCATGAAGCTATAGAATTTTATTGTGATGTACGAGCAAACCAATAGCTTCTTTGCAATCCCACTTTCTTTGACTCCATGTTAAAGGTAACTAACTACAAATGGTCTCAGGTTCGTCGCATATAATCCACTAGATCCTAATTTCTCTAAATACTTAGATTCTGCAATTCCAATGTAGCTCTCTATCTGTTAATCATATTTGAGTGTATGCATCATCTTATAGGCATGAAGCGATGCATGCTTTCCAACAAAATCTGCCTTTCTAGGGCACGGCTGTTAAAGCTCTGAGATTAGTCTGAACTCTGACATTAGAGAATGTCAGCCGGGATGCAACTGATTCAAGATGATCTGCTTAGCTTGAAAAAAGGAGGAAAAACATGTTAAAATTCCTATAAATGAACGCTGTTGAATTCCTCCATCCTTTTGCCAAGCTTTGACCTTTGATATTCCTAAAGAGCTTTGCGATCTGAAGAGCGCCCTCGTGGACGGTGATTGCTTGAGATTATATTTCATATCTGATTTATGGTGCCTCCTTAAGCTACATAATTGATAGCACTATACAGAAGTCTGCATGTACACGAAGAGCTCCTTGTTTTATAGAGGGTACAAGCAAGGCTGGAACACACAGTAGCATTGCATTGGAGACTTCAACTGTGGATAGCAGAGATGGCTGGTATGGCCCCTGCTAAAGTCAGGGATTCAAGGGGAGCTCAGTGGACATATTTTCCTTCTATCATCAGTGGCTCAAATGTTCCTAAGGGAGGTTGGTCACTCACTGTGGGACAACCAACAACTTGCTTCCTTGCTCAAGTTGTGGTGGTTTAGATAATTAGCAGGATGTACTTGTGAGCGCATCATCCTCATCAAATATTGTGCTCAGTTTATTGTTACTCATAATGTGAATGTAAGATGATGTTTCTTAATGCATGCAGCCATGTTCATTCTCTGCTAAATGCCTTAGTGTTTGCTGTATCAACTCATCAGATACCAGCAAAAAAACATATTTCCTGGTACCAGTAAACAGCAGAGCCATGTCAACAGTAAGGGACTTGGTGAAAACACATATACAGTACAGTAGTAAAGGTTAATCTCATCACTTGTGCGGTCTCATATTTTGTCAAGCTGAGCCCAAACAAAGATATCATGGTCACTATGATATAGTTCATGTATCAGATGGTAAAAAAAACTGCACCACTACAACAGCCTCCTCTCTTCAATTTGTTGAATTCATACATGTTCTATTGTTTGCTGCTGTACTGAGATGCTGCTGAGGGCTGGGATGCATTGTAGAACGGGATGGGGGAGGTGGCAGCAGGAGGTGCTTAATGCTGTGAAGCAGCCACACCAGAGGAACCACAAAACGGTAATACTCACACACAATACTCATACACAATACTCAATACACACAATTACAAAATAGCAACATTTCAGCCTGTGTTGGTAAATCAGAAATGGCTGCACGATTATCTCAATATAAACTCTTGAGTCATAGTATTGTGTCCATGTCCAAAGATGAACAAAGATGGTCCTTTTTCCACACAAGGTTTTTATTAAACACATCAACCTTTTCCCACAAATGTGATATAATCAGACCCATTTCAAGAGAATGAGTACATACTGTGCAGCAGTCTTCTCTAAAAGCACTCAAAGCAACATTATATTGTCACAGCAAAAAAGGTAACCATGGTAATGATTTTTTCCAGGCAGGTGAAACTCCAGACAGGCACGCTTTCAAAGCACCATTTGTTTCCTGTTGGAAATGGATGTTGGATTCTAGTATATTCCATTCCATCCAAGCAGGAATGTGTAGGCAAAAAAAGGACTGAGCGCTGTTGTCATTGGCATACTGGAAGATACAAACCCATTACACTTTTTGAAATACAGCATATCACAAATGTTGTACATACTTCACAGCAAACATCAAGTATCATCATGTGCTTGTGGATAGTGGTAGACTGAAGCATGCACAGGTCTGCCTTTCTGCGTCCAATTTTCGCTTGAGTTTTTCTGATTGTACATTGCAGCATACTTACAGTATCGAGGGGTCTTCAAAGCAAGCAATATTGACTATTGATTTTTTTTTTCTTCAGAGAATATGACAATAAACAACAATCTGTAACTGCAATAATCCAAGGTCAGAGATTGAAAATTGGAAATTATGTTTATTATTTTTTTCCCCCATTTTGCTGCAGGAATATTTACAGTGGAATCTCATACCAATTCCCTGTTCAATCTTCTGGTCTTTTGTTTTTCTACACTCTAAAGGCCCAGGGGGGTTGTCTTTATTGATTTGTCTTTTTGTCTTTATTGTTCAACTGTAGGGAATAACAAATGTAACTCCTAACGACAGACAGATCAAAGAAACCCACGGCTCCCTTACCCACAATATCATTTGATTGTCTTTGGTTGAGGCTCTACAGAGGCAACCGTAGACAAGCCTTGTCTATGAATAAGTATTTTGTAAGGCCTTTTAACTGTTCAAGTACAATATCATTTGGTATCACAGAATAGCTGTGACTGGCTATAATAGAAGTAAATCTGAAAATATCCAACCACACTGTCATAAATAACACCATTATGTGTCCCTAACAACCAATAAAAACTGTCGGCGAGTACTGTGGCTATTGATAGGTCAGTACAAACATTATCATTGGATAAATATACACTTCACAGAAAACCAAACAGTTTGGGATTAAATACTCTTACAAATCAATCTGATTTTCCCATTCTTTCATTCAGCTGCCTCAACTAAGGTCTATGTCACTAATACAATGCAGGTTTTTTTAATTATCATTATTTAGCCAGTCTGAGGATGTCCATTCAATCAGTTCCTTTAGTTTGTACAGAGTCAGACTAGCAGAGTTGAATCTCTTCTCCACTGATTTCCTTTGGGAGACCTTTATTGGACTGAGGACAGCTGGACTCGTGAGTTATGGCAGGTGAAACCCGTCATCAGCTCAGCAGCTTGTCTCTCAGTGTGAAGGCAATCTTCAGATGCAGATCTCAGTGCCTCAGCTTCATTAGGATGACATACCTCTTTCCTCCCTCCTGCTAGTCCCCCCTCAGGGCAAACGATGAAGAGGAGAAGGGCAAGGGAGGGCGATGAGCATCTATTGATTTTGAGACAGACACTCGTACAACATATTCCCTCAACGAATCTCCTTTAAGGCAAACGTGAAAATTGATCTTCTAAAAGCAGAAACACCATAAAAAATGCATTCGATGAATAATAAAGTTTCAGCAGCACTGTTAATTGAGACGACTGTGGCTTTTTTTTTTTTTCTTCTTTTGTCAAAAGGTGAGTTTTGGTGAGTGACTAATTATCTCCAACATACAGAGTTGGTACACTACATCTCCCCGGCTAACACAGGAGAGAACATGTCTTTAAACTAGCAAAGATGTGCCATTACATAGTAACAAGAGGTCTCCCATATAACCAGTAAAATGAGAGAAGGCTAATTCTCCTAGAACAATACACTCAGACACTATTTATGAGGACAAGATGCGGAACGAGCATCTGCTGCTTACATGACTTCTGCAGTTAGACTGTGTGCTCCACGGCATTGTGCATTTCAAAACAGTCATACAGAAATCCGTAGTTTCATCGAATTGCATATGTGGTGCATTCCAAGCCACTGCGAAGGCTGAGCAAGGAAGATGCAGAGAAAAAAATAACAGAAAGTGACAAAGAGAAAAGAGAGAAAGATAGATAGAGAGAGACGAGCTGGAGGGGGTATGCGAGTACACATCCCTGAGGCCCCGCTGGAAGGTGTTGGAACTCTGACTATGTCTCCTCCTGGCTCACTTTGGTCATAGCGCCAGACTGCGAGCGTTGGAAGCTGAAGCCTGCGCCCGCTGCACCACTCCTGCACACTTCTCTCTCTTCTGCAGCTTGTGGTTCTCAAACAAACCCTCGTTCCGCGGGACGCCGTGAGCGCCATCTGGAAAAGTCAGCAGCCCTGGACGCAAAGAGACAGGCACGGGATGAAGGATACGACGACCAACCCACGCAGAGACAAAACAGACGTCACGACAGATGAGCTGTTCCAGTGGTGCGACAGACTTACCGTATCCCTCAACACGTCCACTTTTGAATTCTCCTTCAAACCTCATGCCGTCGTATCGACTGAAGACTCCTGTGCCTTGGAACTTTCCCTGTGCAAATTCCCCCTCGTACCTCAAGTAGTGAAAAACAGACATAGGGTTAGTAGGGTAGAGTAGGGTTAATACAGATGTGGTGCCTCTGAAAGTTGGCAACCTGATGGAGAACAAATTCTCCCATCTCTCCCTGTCTCTCTCTCTCTCTCTCCGTCTCTCACACACACACACCTACCTCGATCCATCTGTAAAGAGTAGTACACCAGAACCATGAAAGAGTCCATTCTCAAACTGGCCCGTGTAGCAGGTCCCATCCTGGAACTTCAGCTGACCGACACCATGCCTCCGACCTGAGAAAGACGCACAGCAACACAGCGTTACGGCTGAAACAAATCCTTTCAAGGCAAATGGCCATTCTGTCAATCCTGAACATCTTCTTTCCATTTGACCGTGGGCAGTTATTGATGTTCTTTCCTCAAGCACATGGGTGTCATCATCATGCTCCATCTAACCTCTTAGCCTCTCGCGGATTAGTCTCTCATATGACTGCGTAACGCATTCTGTATACGAGAATACCAACTGATCACATCATTTATCAGAGTGGAGGGCATGCCATTTCAACTTGCAATAAGACTTAGGGTTTCATATTCACTTGATACTGTAAAGCCGCTACATATGTCACATGAGTCAGTACGTGCTAGGATTTAAGTATCCCCCCCACAACCCCCCACCCCTCTCTGTCAGCTAAAGGTTTACTACTGAATTAGGAGTCCCATCTGCCTCCTGTGGAGTGGGAATTACAGCACTCTAATCCAGCAGATATTTTAGCAGGGATTTCTACTTTAGGATCTGGACTGTGAAAATGCAAGGAATGTATGTATGTTCCCGTTCTTGCTGCCTGTGCCTGTCCACTACTGAAGCTTAACCATGTCAGAAAGCATGTGCCTACACCCTTTTTTGGCAACCACTAGAACTGGTTTACACTCTCACTTGCTACATTAGAAAAAAATGGGGGAAATACAAACCAACTACAACTGGAACTGTATAACTGTAATGACTTACTAAATAACGTTTCAACATTTGGTTTGCATCACTTGTTACATCACTTATTAAGTGTACAGAAGAAATACACCAGTGTTAACATTTGTAATTTGTTTGTTAGCTAAAAATTGCTAATCACGCACAAATACAAAAAATCATTGGATGCTGTGGTTCCTCGTGTGTTGATTGATTTGCTTTCTCAACAGCAGCTGACAGAGCACACCTCTAAGATTTCCTAAAAGAGTCCAAAGTCTAATCCTGAAGATTTGACAAAGCTAGAGCTGGTAAATCTGTCTGTGTTCGTCATGGGTTGCCAATGCTAGCTAATTAGGATTTGGCTTAATAGCTTGAGCATGCATGTCTATGGCATCGCTGTGTGTGTGTGCCTGTGTGTGTGTTAAAGCAGTATAAACTTCCCTGTAATCTTTATCACAGGTGAAAACGTTGACAAGATATTTCCCTTCCCTTCCCGTCTCCATAGGTGCAGAATGAAATTTTTTGAAATAGCTTGGAAACGACCATGTGACCATGATGCAGACAAATTACATAACATGCACATTACTGTACTGTATGTGCAACAACTCTACTCTACTAACGTTTAGTTGTCAAAACGAAGAGACCTCACTATGCTGCAGAGGTCCAAGCTAAACTAAAACGTCTGGTCTTATCCTGGGCTGAACATTTAATAAGCCCAAAGACCTTAAGAGGGCAGAGAAGGTTGTTACCTTAGCTAATAACACGAGATTCACTCACTTAGGCTGTTACCCTTTTCTAATGGACGATGCACTTCCTTTCATTCTCCTCAGTAATGACTCTGACATTTTCCTTTTTCACTCTCATAAGACACGGTCATGGTTTGCCTGTTCCTCGAGTGCAAACGAGACCATGGGAGTTCCTTACACCTTACACCTTAACTGAGCACTGTCACATGCAAGGATATATATTTCTTAATCCAAAATATCTGTAAAAAAATAACACATACACACACTTAGCTGTAATAATAATAATACTACATGTATAATGCTTCCAGTAAAAGCCTGTCTAATCTCAGTCATTGAAGGTGGTGAGGCCGACCACCTTCATTTAAAAGAGAGAAAGGAGACTATCTTGCCTTCTTTCCACTCGCCATGGTACTCTTCCCCACTGGCATAGGTGAAAGATCCTCTGGTCAGAGTCATGTCGCCCCTGCTTTCAACACACACACACACACACACACACACATTTTATAGAGGCAACAGAGTTGAAGATCAGATCTGTAAAGCTGACAGGCAAACAATATTTTAAAATAAAATCCACCACCCCAAAAAATGTAGATCACAGGCTGGTGGAGGGGTAGTGAGCAAGTATAGTGAGTAAGGAGACTGGAGCAAGTGAAAAGAGAATTTCCTTCAGTACAGCTGTGTATTCAGCTACTATAGGAACACGATAATTGACACAATTCAGTGCCAGAAGCAACACCAGGTTTCTCAGGGTGTTTCACAAGCATAATTAGGCATCAAATTCAATCAGCCAAACAGAAGATAAATGTCAATGTTGTATTTCTAGACCTAGCAAATGCATTTGCTTAGTACCATTTCAAGTCAAGTCAAGTCAAGTCAAGTCAAGTCAAGTCGAGTTTATTGTCATTTCAGCCATACAGTTTGCACATGAAAGCCAAACGAAATGTCGTTCCTCACAGGACCAAGGTGCCAAAAAACAGAACATACAATTACACAAAATACAAAATACACAAAATACAACCAAGATAATAAATAAATAATACAATATATAGTAGAAAAACAATGTGCTGAGTAGTGGTGTCAGTAAAAAGTGTAAAGTGTCAAGTGTAAAGTGACCTGTGCAGGGTGAGTGTGTGCATGTGTATGTGTTTTGGGTAGCAGCGAGGTGTTGAGCACTTAACCTTATTAGAGTCTTACAGTTGATGTCTTTAGGGTACCAAACATTATCATATCAAAAAGCTGTTCAAAGCCTATTTGCAAGGCATCTAAATATTCTGTACAATATTCAAAATTACAACAGAGCCATTATTGTTATTAAGATTGGTAATGATGTTGGAAATTATTGTCTGAGACGATGCTGGATAAGCATAAGTGTAGAAGCAGTGTCAGTGTAGTGGATCCTTTGAGTGTATGTCAGATCAACATTAACAACAAGAATGTAAAGTGCTTTACATTACAATGAGTGCCTAGGTTTTCAGCATGAGCAGTACAGAGTGGTTCTGGGATGCAGGAAGTGTAGTGGTGGGCCTTCTAATTCAATCAAACATCAGTGATGGGAGCTGCCCACTTGATAACCCCAATGACCTGTTCTCACTCGCCCCCTTTCTTCAACATCCAAGGCATGTTAGTGTTCATCAAAGTTTTAAAGCACAAGGGACAGTTACATCAGAGCCTGTGTATTGTTACTTGTCAAGCTAAGGTTATTCTGTTTATGGGTGGATGTCCCCTTTAAAAAAACAAAGCAGCCCGTGGACTTGGGCAAAAGGCATGGATATTTTGTGACTGAAAAGACTGAAAGGAAAACATGACGACTACGTACACACATAGACAAAAGCTTATTGCAAGGGACCACTGAAATTATGCTTATTATTAGCTTATTAATAGCTGTCGTTCTTTCCAACGTAGTAGTAGTAGCATCTGTGTGTTAGAGAATGGCACTGAGATGTAATTCTACCCATGTTGCCGCCCTTGAATGAATCATTCATCAGCTCACACAAAGACAGTCTACTCCAACATAAATACCCAACTTGTGAATAGGCCTAGCTGTCAATATGTCACGATCAGTGTAAAGCCTTTACGTGTTGCTGGGATATTGCTTCTTGTGACCATGTAGAGTCGACTGTAGTCTACAGCGGACTAAACCACAACTCTTAATAAATGCCATTAAAAAGAAAAAATATACAATAAGGCTATTATTTACCTGTACGTTACGTTTGCCGTCTCTGGAACATGGAACCCACCTTAAACGGAGCAGAGGGCGTGAAAATATGAAAATACCGGCTGAGTTACGTAGGCTGCCTTCATGTGCTCCTCGTACGCTCTTACTTCCCTTTCGGAATTCGTAAATATGCCTTGTCGCTCATTCGAGTGCTTTTGGTCGGAAAAAAACAATGAAGAGGAGAAAATGTGTATCAGGCATGCACTTGATGTTCTAATTAATTTATCAAAAACATGCATGACAACTAAAAGTTAAACAAGAGTGAAAATAGACACATATAACAATACGAATTAATTACATGCAGTGCCAAAAAATAACATATATTAATAAAATACACCGATTTTGTTGACGTGGCTTCTACGTTCTCTGCCCCCTAAATGTGACAGCATGAGCGAAAGAAAATTCCCACTTTCCTAGTCGTATTTACTACTTTGTAAAGTATTTACTACTTTGTACAGTATCAAACAGGACTTCGCTCAGGTCGTAATCGCCATATTTCCGACAGCACCTGAAGGAAGCAATACAACAGCATCACTGCACTCTGACCGCCGCGCTGTTTCATTGCATGACTGTTGTTGCCTCTCACTGAAACCCGTTTCTGATTGGCCTAGCGTGCTACAGCGCTGAGACCGTGGCAGACATATTTATAAAGGGCAGTGAGGGAATTTACGGAACCACTTGCATAATTAGGCTATTAAGTGGATTTGGTTAAGCCCATCATTACCGCCAACAGGACTGGCTCACTGGTTTTAATTACTTTCATTATTTGATTACACTAAGCGAAGTCGAGGGCAAAGTATGTACATTTTTAAGGGAATTGGGTTAAGCAATAATGTTTACTGTTCAAGTGGATCGGCATAGACGTTTTGTCTTTTTTAAACACGACTCCATTTTACCTTATAATAGACAATGTGGCTTGAATAGACTAGGCCTATGTTATTGTCAGTGTTAGAAAGGCCACTGAAATTTAACGTGTGGCTAAATCTTACCGACGTCTGAATAGCAGTACTTGTTTCACTTGATTGCACTACAGTTTTTCACGTGGGTAAAAAAAATAGTCAAGTAGGATACTTAGCTATTTTAATCCTTAAGATTAATTGCGTGCCCAAAATTGCCACACACTCACAAAGTCCAGAATGGCTGTATATTACTGTAATTGTTGACAAATATCACTGTACCCACTGAAAATAAAATGTATTCCAAGTAGAAAAAAGAAGCTGATAGGCTACTTAGGAAAGTACTCGAGCAGAGTAATTATTTAAATACAGTAATTACATTAATTATTGTTAATAGTTACTCGAGATATAGGAGACTAAGGTAAACCCACCTAAATCCAGTTTACCAACCCTTTTTGCGGAACAATTTATCAACGTTCAAAACTTTGACATAAAATAGGCCTATCTGAATGTCATAAATTCATAATATACATCACAGTAAGTTGTATCAAAATTAAGTATGACTATAGAGTATTTTAAGAAAAAAGAGTTAAATGCTTTTCTGAAACTCGAATTGTTTTTTGTTTACATTTATAAACAACTGGAGGTCATAAAATACCCAACCCTCCCTTTAATTTACCACTACATCACTGCTAGTTGTTTTCCACCTCTGGATATTTTGTTTTTTGTCTATGAATGACTGTGAAACCTGCGAGCATTTCCTTCCCGAGTGATTGCCTACTCAACTCGCAAGCGCGCGCGTTCGCGTTACAGCAAGAGCGCTTCCTCTACCCAAGCGTGAACGCGTCCAGAAGGGGTCGGTAGAAAATGGCGAGTCTGTGCAAAAGGCAGCAATGCACAATCGAGAGGCGCGGCTTTCGACAGGAACTTGACTCGTGGCGACACAAACTCATTCACTGTGTAGGTAAGGATAATGCCCGTTGCACGCTGAACAAATGTATGGTTTCAAATCCGCCTCTATTCGACGTTTAAGGGTGTAAATAACCATCTATAACTGGACTCACCGAGGGCATCTCCGAGCGACTTTTTTGTCCTCAACTGTTTCCTTTTCACGGCAACCAGTCAGCCAATGAGCGGTCAGTAAATGTTACAGTTTGTGACAAATTCGCACTACCTATTTGGGAGAATTTGTTTTTATTGAGCCTAATTCTGAGCTGTAGCCTTCCGTTGTTTACTGGCGTAGTTAATTTAAAGGGCACAGTGTTTGCTTTAAAGGGAGTGTCAAACAGGAATTAGGCGTTGCGTCGGCCAAACTGCGGACTCTGTTTGCTAAAATGCGCGTCCCCGTGTGATGATACTGTATTTTGGATGGGGGGAGGGCGATGCATGCCCGTGGATGTTTTCGGTCAACATTACTCGCTTTTCTCAAACCACCCCCCGTGGGCGCGCATTGCTGCAATGAGGAAGTCAGAGTGGTTAAGAGTCTCTTGCAGGAAGTTCCTACCTTTTCGATTTAAAGGCTATACTGAACTTCTCTAGCGTCCAGTGTCTCAGCTCCTTTAAAACAAACAAACTATGCAGGTTTTTATGAATTGGTTACAGGCTTAAAATAATTGAGATAGCTGTGTGTGTGTGTGTGTGTGTGTGTGTATGTATATCTCTGTGTGGGGATGGTGGGGTTGAATCTAGTAGAATAGTAGTCTGAATATGAATGCACATACACTCATCAGTGAACTAGCATAGCTGTTTTTTAAAGACTGGGTTGGGACCTTGTGGTGCATCACGTAAGGGCTTTTCCATAAGTACCAGCAATGTAAGGTTGCCTAAAACACTAGCCCTAAAACAGGTACATATAGTTAAATAGTTGCACAATAACTTTGAGAAGTTTCTATGTCAGTTTTGGTTTGATGAAAAATGAACAGTGTGGTGGGTCACCAGCGTTAAAAGCTAGAAGACCACAGAAAGATATTAAATATATATGTCTTTAATGGGGGTTTGCATATCCCTCGAGGTATGTAGAAATGCTACAAAGGGAGCTTGACTGCAATGGGCGCTTGGAAGTTTGTGGGGAAAATTTGTATTTATCCAATGAATAATCCTAACTGACTTTTAGGGTTTGACCAATATGTTTTTTTTAAGGCTGCTATCAATATTGTTTTATTGAATCTGCCAATTCAATATTTTAGATTTGACCATTTTCATGTAAAAAGTGTTTCCCCCCCCAAAGGGTATTCTTGGCAGTCGAAAAGCCCCTGAAACAACAGACATGGGGCAATAAAACTATCCATTGAAGCCTAGAAGGAGGATGATGGATGTCTAAGGGCTTCCCATAGACAACCAGTATAATATTAATAATTTATACAAAACATGCAATTAAGCAAACTGCATCATATCCATCATATCACAGAGGGACAGCACAATATCCGATTTTTAATAAAAGGCCAATATTGGCAAGCTGATATATTTGTCTAACCCCATTAATGTTTTACACTGACAGACCTAGAAGAAACTCTTATTTGGTTGATTCTTGCCAAGCAATGGGTGTTTACTCTCTTCAGCTGGCAACTACGCATTGGTGTGCAAATCTCTACTGTTGTTTGTGTGTTATTTATGTACAAGGCGTGCTCTGTGTGAGCATAAAGTTATTGGCAAGGTTCAAAATAATGGCTTTTCAAAGTGCATTGCAAGCCATTTGCCACATAAACTGCAAACGGCAACAATGAATCAAACAATGAAGGTAGTCAAACCAGCCTGACATTAAGATTTGTGTGTTGTTGCAATAAGTCGGTGCATTCAAATGTTATTTTCTGATATATTGCCTTTAGTTTAATGAGGGCAGGTCAGATGCTGACTTCATGTTTAGCGAGAGCAAGTGAAACCTAAAATTTAGTGGGAACAGTTGAGGCTGACAATCGGAAACTGCTTCCGACAGTCAGCCGTAGACCAGTTAAACTCAATTTTAGGTCCGTTATTATGTATGGGGCTTCAGGCTTCATACTTGAATGTCCATCACATCCTTGGTTGTAAAGTTGGGGTTAAATACTGCACTGATGAAATGTAGCACTATCAGTCTGTAATAACTAACTACACCCATATAACCCAGGGTAAACATGTTCCAGCTAGCTACAGTGCTAGGTACTATCTACTGATCATTAGAAATAAAATAGAATAGCATTCTGGTTATTCGCTACCCCCCGGCGTGGACCAGTCAGTCAGTTCTTCCTCTATGATTGACAAATGTCCCTTGTTCCCCAGCTACGCCTGTAAAGCTGCAGAAGACATGTCAACAACCACACCAGCCTGCTTGTCGTAGAATGGCATATTCTGTCCATGACAACAAGGCCATACTTTTGTTTGGCTTTTTGGTGGAGAGGGCTGCACGCCACCACCACCCTGCTGACATTGAAATGGACATTTTGTCTCTGTGTATTTAATGTGAGCAGTAAAACCATGGGGCAGAGAGTAGGGCAATTGTCTTATAGAACAGCAGAAACTATTGTCTGTATGTTTGTCTGTACATGTGTCCGTGGCCCGTCAGCCCCCAGATACAAACTGTGCAGCTGAAAATGTGTACTCTGTCCTGATTTGGGGAGATTTGGACTTCCAAACGGTTTGGAACAGACTAGGCTAACATTTAAAAACCCTGGAATTTCAGTTATTCATGCATGTATTTGACATGTGGGCGACTTGGGTGCTTGTTGGAGGACAAATATTGACAACAGGCAGATTGTTTTGTTTTTAATTTGAAACATTTTCTGTTTCTGCCCTTTCTGATGTGTTTTTGATTCGTCTGATGTGGACTACCTTTTCTTAATTTGCAGGAGGAGGTTGCTGAGTTTTTTGTGGACAATTTGTCAAACATGGTGTTTTGTTAACGGAGACAACCAGACCAACAGCATTAGTGGTTTTGCATGAAATGCACTGCCTTGACTGTGTGTGTGTGTGTGTGTGTGTGTGTGTGTGTGTGTGTGTGTGTGTGTGTGTGTGTGTGTGTGTGTGTGTGTGTGTGTGTGTGTGTGTGTGTGTGTGTGTGTGTACAAAAGTGTTCACACACACGCATATGCCCACATGTTTTTATGTTTGCCTATAGTCATGGTGGTGTTGAGTTTTGCTGTGTGCAGCATTACACCATTTGAGTGTCAGTTTGCGTCATATCATGTTAAGTATTCATGGAGTGTGTTTTCTCCCTTAGCTGTTGCTCAAAGCTGTCACTCACTCTATAGCTGGATACAGCTATATCGCTTGCAATTAACTCAATGTGTAGCAGCCAAATTACATTTCAAGCACTGCTTTGCTTATACCCGTGTAGGCTGTAATGCTGTAATATTTTGCCTATTTCAAGTTCGTTTGTCTATTGACCTACAGCAAATGGTCTATTGACCTATGTTCGCTTTGTGGGTAGCATTGTAGGCTACATGTATTTCGATTGGCTAGGCATTAGGCTGAGTTGGGATGGAAATTATCATGTGGTGTAGCTCGACAAATTTGTGCAACTTTGTGATCTCTCCCTGTTGTCCCTCGCCTCCAGCCCTATCATGCCTCTGCATAGAGCATTGCTCGGGCATGTCAATGACACTCTTTGTACAGAATGAGAGTATGATCAGCTTCACTATGTGGACATCATATGATTAAAAAGATGATCCGGTCATAAAGGATGAAAGGATTTACAATCGATTAATTTATTGATTACTTCCTGAGTCTGCAGCCAAAGATACCGAATCCAACTAGGTTTATTTTGGTCACGTGCTGCTTTTAGTCAAGAGAAGCTCCTGCTCTGAGAGGTTGTGGTCTCTCCCCCTGTGAGTTGGACTGTAGTGTCAGTGGGGGATGGGTTGAGCACGGGCTGATGCAGAGCCATAGACCCTCAGAGCTAAGGCAGCAGAAAGAAGGCTGGGCTGTCCAATGGGAAGAGCACTGCAGTCCTGTGATGAAATGTTTGCATTTTACATTAAAAGAAAGGCTGCATCAAATATATGTTGTATTTTTTTGTGCTACTTCAATCATCAGCCATTATGAGTTTGAACCTTTTTTCCAGTGATTGATTGGTTGTTGGAATATAGACAGACATACACACACACACACAGACCAGACGTGAATTCCTGTCCAAGGTCCTCATACTCTCGCTTGTGTGCATTTTGCTGTCTACCAGAAATATAGAGCCAGGAATATGGGCATGCCATTGTCAGAAATGGTTAAATGTAGCCGGATGTCAAAGAGACCTAGTGGGTGGATGAATATTACCTTGGATTGGACAAGTGCGACTGTAGTAGCAGTGATTTGACAACCATAGAATATGTTCTATGGGCTATATTTAGAGGAATTCTCAGGAAAATGGTTATAGGCAGTAGCAACAGGTCATTGAGCGCATCAAGCATTGACATTAGGAAATTAGGTTACACGTCTATGATTTAAAACCAAGTATGTTTTGTATCACATCTTTAGTCATTATTTCACTTGTTTTTTGCCTTGAGCATCACAGTGTTCCACTACATGACGCGCTTATGCTGTGCAATGTACTTAACCTGCACCCCAACTTTAACAAAGGGATAAGATTGGTTCAGTGTATAGGCTAATAAAAGAAACTTGCCTTTGGCTACACTACCAAGCAGTTCAGTATATCCCAAAACTTAAAGGCATAGCGTTGCTAGCTTCTAAGCAGTAAAGAGGGTTTTAGAACGCATTATGTTTAGCTCTCAGTGATGTAGGCCTGCAGCGTAGGTTAAGGTTGGGATTTAGGGAGGTTAAGCAGATCCTAGATCTGTGCAGCAGGGCACTCAGAGCTCCCTGAAAGGGGATTTCTCCTTCTAAGTGCTGCTGGGAAGGACAAGGGTGTCACTCCAAATCTCTCCTTGTTTCCCAGTGCTGATTGGTTGGAGATGTAGGTCAGGAGAAGGCTAAGACAGATTGGGTAGGGCTGTTACTCACAATGAGCACACTGAGCTCCATGGAAAGGCAGCCTAGAAAGTGCCTAAATAGACTGGATCATGGTCAAGATTTATGGCCGATTTGTGGCTTTTTATTTAGGGAGCCTGCCTTGGCCCAGCACATTTTGGTTGCCTTTTTGTCAATAGAGTTTATCGTTTTAATAAAGGCTGATTCCACTTTAGTAATTGCACTATTTGGCCTATCTACAATTGTATAGCAAAAATGCTATTCTAAATCAAATGTACTTATGGCCATATATGTAGTAAAATTAGAATACCTCTGGAGTATAATGATTCTTTGCTTCATACAGTAGAAACATATCTGCCTCATGTGAGCTAGTCAGTTTGTCAAGGAGTGATTGATGTGAGGTTGTTTATGTATTGCACACACAACCTACAGGGTCCAGATGGACAGCAAGCCTCAAAGCCATGAATGTGTTTATTGATACGGAGGTAGACGCTAGAAATCACTTGGAAAACCGGCAACCATAGTGTACCAGAATAGCCTTAAGCAGGCTAAGTGTAAATATCTCACTTGGCCAAGAGGAATTTGTCTCCAGTTGGCTGGTTTCCTGCAAGGAAAACATGGGTTCAAAGAGTCTCTTACAGTGGTGCCCAATTTGGGACAGGTTTCTCTGTGGTGCAAGGACCACAGTGGTTGAGTCAGTTTGCTTGTAGGGCTGTAGTCAAGACTACCTCAGACGAGTTGAAGAAAAAGCAAGACTAGTCAAGTAAAGACCGGAAATAATACTCTTATTTGAGTTGGATACAAAATAATAGAGGACTCTATCAAAATTGTGATCATGGTCCCGAGCGATGGGAGTGTTGGAAGAGAAGAATAAGCTGCAGTGTTATGTGAATGTGGAAATTCAGTTGCATCAACCTGTATTTATTAATATTGCATTTGGATTGCATTGGTTTGAGGGAATTTCTAGCCATATCAGATGAACAGCTAAAGCTAAAACACATTTTTATTCATGATTCCCCATTTCAGGATGTTTAGTATGTGGACAGATTGAGATTCTTTATAATAAAGTCATTAGTAGATTATTGTCAAAAAAAATCTTCACTTTGGCCTAAATTGAGGCAGTCTGCAGTATGTGGTTGGAGTAAATGAAAACACACAAGCAAAGGTCTGAAATATCAAAATGGCCTTCATCATGCTCTAACTATAGAGCTGGAAGATTGACATGAATGGACCTGCTGGCTGTTTGCCTATACAAATGTCCCTATAGATTTCAGTGAGAAAATCAGAGGAATGGTAGTCACTAACAATTCTGGTGAGACTCACTGACACATTAATAGGAGTCTTTTTTTTCCCTTCCAATTTAGGCAGTGGATGGAGATTACTAGTTAACCTACTATCCTTTGTCTTTAATGTCTTTTCATTACTGTCCTCAATAAGTTTCAATAATCTTAGGTGGTAAGCCCAGTGGCATCTAATACTGGGCTCCTTTTTTTTCTCATTATCACTTTGTTCCACACCTCTGTACCTCAATGCTTTTTATTGTATCTTGAGGCTATCTGATCACTATACATTAAGCCAGATATGTGCAGCAGCATCTGAATGGTGGCCTAATTCCCTTTTCAGCTTAATTAATTGGCTAACGTTCCATCAAGCAGGCATAATGCTTAACACACCTTATAGGCTGAACACTACCCTGCTATTTCTACATCCCAAAGTCAATAACGCAGGGTACCCATAACTAAGCATAGGACACATAACACAGATGTGATGTTTTTTAAAATAATATTTTTGTTGCAATTTCAACCACGCCCACTGCTCACTGTTTTATACACATTTATATTGTAGGGTTTGCATGGCAGCTACATACGTTATCAATATTTTATCTGTAGCACATGTGCACTGCTTGTTCTACTCTAGTTTAAGCCTAAATTGAAGGAGCTGGCAGCAAAAAAATGGTTTTGTTTTGAAGAGGCTTGTTTGAAGGGACTCTTTTCATCAACCTTCACAGCCTAGCACGCGATGGTCCGCCAGCAGAACCGTGTTAATATTGCCTCACTGTTATGTTTTGCAGTATGACGCATTTTTAAATGCCCTAAACTGAATTCCTGAAGAGTAGTTGATGTCACAGCGCTGCTCTGTCAAACGAAAGTGGATGACCTACTTTCTCCCATGCCTCTGAAATATTTCAGAAATAGGATTGGATAGCTGCAGCTGAAGTCCTGTGCACTAACCCAGAAACAGACTAATGCTGCAGCTATAGGCAATGCTATATTTCACCACCTCATTTTTTTTTTCTCCCCTCTCTTTTTTATGTGTGGCTCTTCAGAAGGGGGTGGGAGTTGTTAGGGAAGCAGAGAGAGGGCATTTTAACAGATGACAGCTTTTGATTGGATTCACTGTGAGTTTAGGAGGAGAGTGTGGATGTCAAGGACTGATTCTTTTTTTCTCCTGCCTCATTGTTCTCATCTGTGAAGACCTAAGTAAGTAGGCCTTTAGTACGATCTATGGTGAAATAGACTAGTTCATCATACTTGGCTAAATTCAGTTTTGCAATATCCTATTTTTATTTGTAGTTATAGGTCTAAATAATGTCAATGATTGTGATGCAGAACCGATTCAGTTTATTTTATTGTATTTTCTTTTTTCTTTACTACTAATGAATACAGCTTTTATATAGCATACGTCCTCAGAAAGTTAAGATATCAAACGGTAGTCTGTTGCCATTTTTTATTGTCCTGTCAAAATGGTTAATGACTTTTCACCTGCTAGTGTCTAGCAGGTTTGGAGCAGTGTAAGCTTTTGTACTCTCTGATTTTGGATCCAGTGCAGTAGACAGATGTTACCTCTGACCTCTTTAGCGCTCGGTTAAACACATGTAGTTTTGGATCTAGTATATTGACCCTATGGCAGTAAGCAGACATTGCATATTGTGTAATGCACTGTTCAGTGAAGGCCTGTGCAGCCAAACACTGTCCTCCGAACAGCTGGGACTGTGGGATACAACCATCTCTTCAGTAAGAGAAATATGCTTCTTTCTTTAGCTTATATTTGTGATATATGGACTCTTGATATTGTGGCCAGCATTTTCAATCTGTAAACTGTGCTTTTAGTGTATTTTGTAGATTTGGATTTGGGTTAATTCCTAGTCTTAACCTTCAAGCTGTTGATAAGAATAGACAATACCAGACTCTGCAACATGGTGTATGATACTTTCACATCATCACCTAGATCTATCTTGTTCCTGGCAGTTTCTTTTTAATGTTACAACATGCATGTGCTCCCAACTCTGTAGTTGCTTCTGTTGCTTGGCAACTGGAGGATGGAGTGCATGTATTTACCGTTAAAGTAAAACCTGTGGCGAAAGCTGATAATGTGTGTTTTAACAGGAGAGGTGGGTTGCTTAGGGGGGTTGTCAAGATGAAATGGAAAGGCAAAGACGAGCTTGGTTGTATGGATAGGGTATGATCACACAAAATCTCAGTGATGAATATAGGCTAGGCCCTAACTCCTCTTTTTTTGAGTAGAGCAAATTAATTTGGGCCCTTTGGCAAAACTGGGTTGTGTTAATCAGTATCACATTTTGAGTCTGTGTTCTGCAGCTGTTGGTTTCAGGACTACGCCTGAATAAAGAATAAACCATTACAAAATGTTGCTCCAAATGCACATATTCCGTCCACTGTTTTATGATTACCACTGAACATTGCATATTCATTGGATTTCATTTCTTCCCTCAGGTTTTGAGAGCATTCTGGATGGTCTGTTTGGCCCAGAGCTGGTAGAAGACCTCAAATTATTTAAGGGTAAGAATTCCACAACAACAGACAAGTTTTCAAAAGTGTGTGTAAGAATTTTGTGGTTTGAGTGTAGTCTATCTGCTATCTGCCCATTATGCCAATACTGCTCCATTGTACCATCTGGTACCCCTCTACATTCACTCCTCTCTACAAGGCAGTCCTTCTGGCTGCTGAAGAGAAGATGCCTTGTGTTCCTACGAGGTTGGTGTTTTGGATGGCGTGGGGCCAGTGTAAAAATCTACAGTTTCCTTCAGACATTTTGACAATGCATGATGTTAGTGAGACAATAGTGGCCATTATTTGGGTTTTCATGACCTTTGCAGTGAGAGGACTGTAAACGACTAAGTAGGGTTTCTACAATAGCAGTTGCTGTTGAAAATTAAGTTGAACTGATTCAATCCATTCCTGATTCAGTGAAACACGCTTAGAAGGAATAAGCACACCTTTGTCATGGCTCATACATTCAAGTTTGATTGATGGATTGATTCATGTCTTCATTAAAAACATAATAAAACAATAAATTGTGTTAGTCTACATAGACCCATGCTCCCTCTGTGTGCAGGAAGAATATTAGATTTGCCTGGAATATTATGCTCAATAGATTTAAAGTGAATTTAGCACACTAAAAGTTTCAAATAGAACCTTATCTCATGCTGCATCTTGCAAGCTGCTAGTCAACATGGTTACTGGGTCAGGCTAATGACAAAACCTAAAGAGAGAGAACCAAAAATCAAAAGGTGCTTTGATGTCGACTCAGGCACAAGCATTACTGTTACCCATAAATGTGATTATTATTATTTCTTCTTCTTCTTCTTCTTCTTCTTATATTTCTTCTTCTTCTTCGATTGACGTTTTTCATTATTAACAATTGTCACAGATTCTTTCAATATATCATATAGTATCGTGCTGTAAATCTTCATTCTTCGACTGCTATATGTACCACTGGAAGGTCTAATACTAGCTCTATAATATCTTCCTCGGACAAGACATTTCCATGGCAACCACCTTGTGTGTGCACTTGTTCACTTGAGCTGAGATCATTGAATACAAAGACATTTTATGTTCCCTTCAAGAGCAATTGTAAGATATCAGCAAGTCACTATGTCACTGTTAATTGTGTTTCCATGATTTGTGTTCAGGTAAATGGAAACTGATGTCATGCAGATTTTGGTGGTTAGCTAACAACCTAAACAATGAACTGTAACCTTTCTAATACAGTATTACCCCCTACAGTATATGATTTTTCTTTTTTAATTATTATTATTTTCATTGCCGTTGTCTGAAGTGTCTCTTTTTTGTTTTTGGTCCATAGATTGTGAGCCTGAAGCAGTGTCTGATTGGTCATTTGATGAAAATTGTCTCTTCTGCTGTCTAAGGCGAGACAAAGTGAAGGTAAGCTTTCTTGTTTTCTGTACTTCTTTCTTTACATTGCTCTGGCGCTACTGCATTTCAACAATGGTAGGGAAAAGGCAGTTTTTGTGGCCTTTGTTTTTTAAATGGTACTAATGGAGAAGGAGAGAGGGTAGGACATGTGACACAAGCCAGATTCGAACCTAAATTGTGTGAGTACATACTATGTGCCTTTGCCCTCTCAGCCAGTACGGTTTCCCGGCAGAACCAATTTTAGTCACTTGAATATGGAGAAGTAGGCCCAATTGATGGATATTGGGCAAAATTATTCAGACAAACCGTTCTATCTGAGAATAAACCCAATACAAATTGAACCAACTGCATTAAGATGGTCATGGAATTGAATTGGCGTACAATAATCCAGCTGCTATATAATCGAGCTGCTCCTGTTGATCATATTTAAAACCAGATTTATTTCCATCAAAGTATTTCTCTGCCACAGAGGCAAGATAAGCTTTTCTTTTTCATCTTGTTTGCTCGCTAAATTATTAACCTAAGACGAGCCTTGTGTAACCAATCCAAAACATTTTAGAACACTTTTAAGCAAGGCAATGTTTTACCTTCCCATACATTTTGCTCAGTTCTATAGTACTCTGTTTGAGACTTTCTTTTTTTTTTGTTTTGTCATTTGACAGGAACACTTAGTTGGCTTAAGCGACCAAGGCCTTGAAGATACACCCAAGCCTGTCCTGGTTAAAGATCAGACCAAAATCAACAGACTAGAGAAGCAAGCAGAGGAATTTCTCAATGCTGTCCTCTGCAGAAAAGGTGAGTCGCTGTGACAGGGATCATCACTGTTATTGTCTCTCACCTTTATGGTGTTTTCAGCATGACTTGAAAGGGTTGCAGCTTTGTTATAATAGTGTTACAAAAAGTGGTGAACCTTGTGGTGATGGTGACGATGTGGGAAGATTACAGGGGGGGGATACTTAGTTAATAGTTGCCAATTTTGAAGCTCTGTTGCACAAGCATCCCAACCATGCACTACATACTGATGCAGAGTAATGTAATGTAATGCAAAGCATAATAACCACAACATTATCAGGAATGTAAAATAGCTGGAACGACATGAACATTATTGTCATTGCACACAAATCATTTTTGATAACCTATTATAAATGACCACTTTACTGAATATAATCTCAGTCCAATAATATTTGAAACTGGAGGTAGTCAACTAAAAGTGTTCTTTGAATATGGCTGAAAATATCCTAAAGTTATGGCAGTCAGACAGTCTGCACTTGAAACTCAGTCATGTGTAATTTATGTGAAACGACATAATGAGTTTCAAGTGCTAAATTATGTGCTAAAGTAATACGAGTATGGAGCCAACACATCAAACAAGGTGTCACTCACTGGCACTGGTGGAGCTCACTGAAAAAATGTAGGATTAACAATTTTCACTTGCCTTTTTTTTTGTCTCAGATGTGCCAAGCTTCTCAGACCCGCACATTCCAGTAGTGGCTCGAGAGATCATGCAGAGAATGATCTGCCAGTTTGCTGCCGAATATACCTCAAAAACCAGCTCCCCTCAGGATAGTCTCTCAGATCCCCAGCCTTGCTCTGACCAAAGCCTGCCACGGCCCCCCTCGTTCTCAGTGGCGTCTCCTTCTACCAGCCCTACTCTCACTCAGGCTGCCTCCGCACACAACCAGAATCCCGTCCTCAGCAAGCTCCTCATGGCTGACCAGGATGCGCCTCTCGATCTCACCATCAAGAAGGCCCCGGCTGAGCCCAGTGAACAAGGTTTCATGAACTTTCACACATTTCTAACAAAGCAGCATATTCAATATTGGACCAGTGCACTGGTGGCGGTGCAGTCTGAGCTTAAAATTGGAATTCACTGAACTGACTCGTTACCTGCTTGTTCTTTATTTTGTTACAGAAGGAGTCCTTGACTTGTCTCTCAAAAAGAACCACCGCAGCAGCAGCCTGCCAGTCCACAGTCCCTACCTTTCTCCAACCACATCCACAGTCAAAGGGTAAGATGTGTTTCTTTCTCTCTCTGTGTGGTCTCCAGTCCTTGAGCACTGCAGTAAGGCAAAATTTTGTTTTCTACAGATCTGTAATACCACGGTCCAGTAAGACCGTGAAATGAAAAATTGAGCTTCAGTAGCGTAATAACTTTGTACACATTAAACCTTCAATTCCACAGATCCCTAGTTTTTAACTGTAGATCAATAAAACAGGATAATTGAAACCAGAAGCAACTGCTCCTCGAGGACTGAAGCTCTGCATTAATGCAGTAGTGACTGATGAGATTCTTAATGATGGAGTCATTCAATTTTAGAGGTGTTAAAGTTATGTTTTCACAGTTATTGCAGTGCATGTGACGTTCCTCTCCAAAGGAAGAAAGATAGCATGGAAGTGTTCTCACTTAAGAACATAAACATTTTCAAATCTCCTTTACCCGCCTGGTAACACTAGTTGTTTCCACATAATGCATGCTTTTCATCCACATCGGTTTTGCTTCATGATGCCAACTTTTGCTAAAGAGCATATTCACTGATAACAACTCTCTAAATTTGCCTGGAATAAAATTCAGCCGAACCAGGGGACTGCATTCCCAGTGTAATTAGATTATCTGTTCAGTCAACTTCCATTTTATTCTGCTCTTCATTTAAATCAAACATTTGAATCAACATCTTTTTTTTATCTAAACGTATTTGAGTCTGTTATGTGGTAGATTGAATCTTTTCTGTTTTCCTTGAGGGCAAAGCCTCTTTACATCATTATACTCTGCCCCGGATGTTGGTGCTTTTGAAATTGAACTGTAATTCAATTTTAATTTGGATTAATTAAGCGCCAGTTGCTTTGCTCCAGCGTCCTCTGCTGCTTTGGGAGCTGATGTGATCTAAACTGATGATCATTCTTAGCAGTATAAAGCTGCGTGTGATTTTGATCTTAGACTGTATATAGGCCATAGATGTGTCATGTGTGCTACATTTCATAAGTGGCGAGTATCCCAATGAAAACCAGTTTCACCACAGGGCTAGGGAGTATTTAGATGAAGAAAATCAGAACTCAGTTATTAAGAATCTTAAGTAAATATTTAATATCAACAGGCTTCAGAAGGGGTAGTTTTTCTCAGATGAAGTGTCTGTTATTGTTTGTTCATTTTCATCTGAACTGAAGTCTGAACTTATCGGTCAAACATCAACCACCTTAGTGAAAGAGAATTGACTATTACATCCCTATTCACTCATGTTGAGTGTCAACTTTACATTGGTGGACATTTTCCTTTGCTCAATATTTATAGTATTTAATATGGTCAACCAAACAAACACCCCAATCTCTGCTGGCTTACTCTTTTATTGCTGTGCTTGTTCAGTGGTAACGTCACACACAAAGGGGCTATACTTGCATTAGTCATTTGGTAACACATAGTCATTGTGCCCTGCTCCGCTGCTACATGTCAGGCTGCTTTACTGCAATTACAAATATCCCCTCCTTCTTCCTCTGGCTATGTTTTTATGAGCCACTAGAATACATACATACTATATGTGTTCCAGTATATACCCTTTTCTTTGATTTTATTATTTATTGTTTCTTTGCCCTTGATTTTCCTTTTTTGTTTCTTTTATTTGTATTTATTTGTAAATTTGTAAACAGAATCGTCAAAGCAAACAAATAAACAAATTGTCAAACTTGAGCCTTTTTGTTCTTAAAAGCCACACACACGACCACACAGACATTTGTTCTAAAACATAGTGATGTTACCCAAGCAAGGTCATATAATAAAGGAGTGGCCAACATCCTCCCCTCCCCAACCCATCCTCCTTTAGAAAAGAGAAAAAAGCACTGCAAGCTCTGCTTACACCCAATTTCCTTCCATCCAATCAGGCGATCCTTGAGAGCAGACGGACAAGTCGGGGTGTTTATGAGGAGCCTACAGGATGGGAGGAGGAGGGAGAATATCGGCCACTCCACCCATTATAAGCCTTCCCAGCCTCTTGCATACTCGCTGCACATCAAAGAGGAGGTTGGTCTGGCCCCGGAGAGCGACCCAGAGTCACCTCCCAGCCATAACCACAGCTCCAGACCCACTGACGTCTTCAAAAATGGATCTTCATCCTGGAATTCCAAAACTCATTTCGGGGCCCTGCTCAAACTCAGAACCAACAGTGAGGCTAGCAAGCATCTTAAAGACCTACCAAGGTTGTTGGAAGCTGCTGGACTTTTCTCAAAGTCACTGTCCTCTGGTAAAGGAACCCTTCAGGAGGCCCGCATAGACCAGGGCCTCTCCTTTTCCCATTCATCATCTTTTGACCTCAAGATTCCCCAGGTGCGATGTTTGTCCTCAGGAACAGACCAGTCATGGGGTTCCCTGCCCTCTGAGCATTTAGATTCACTCTGTGAGAACAGTCTGGGAAAGAAACTGCGTTCTATTCTACCCAAGCACAACCGGAAGGGGAGCAGTGGAGGACTTGATGGCCCGGGTGCAGAGAAGGAATACTGGGCTTATGACACAGACCGCCAAGCCTTGGGTGGAAACTATCCTACCTTGGATTCAGAGTCGGAGCTAGCTAACAAACAGCCAAGGAAGAAAAGAGGGCGTTACCGGCAGTACAACACTGACCTGCTGGAAGAGGCTATCGTGGTAGTAATGGGTGGGAAAATGAGTGTGTCTAAAGCCCAGTCAATCTATGGGATTCCACACAGCACCTTGGAGTACAAGGTTAAAGAGCGGCTGGGGACCTTAAAACATCCTCCCAAAAAGAAACTGAGGCTGATGAGCCAGGCAGAGGAACAGGATGTTTCACAGTCCCCCAAAGGACTTCAAAACTCCCAGCACAACGTGTCTCAGAAAAGAGAGTGCGCGTCCCCTGAGAATGGGAGCGAGTTGTTTAACGCAGGCCTCTCACCAGATGAATAAAATAACGCTAAAACATGGTGCAGCAGTAATACTGATATGCTTTTAACCGGATAAGATTAATGTGGCATTTGCCAGGCAGTGGCAGAGTTGTCTTTCCATCATAACTTACTAGTTGTGTACAAAAAATATTTTAAAAAGCACTTATTAATTAACTTAATTAATTTGACCTGGTAATTTCAGGTCATTAATACGTACAATTTTTTTGTCTATTGTAAGTGGCTGCCTGACTTCAACACTACAAGTGTCTCGCTGCACTACATATTCCGCCCAGAAAGTTTCTTAGGAATTTTAACACCCTATATAGTAGAATATTTTACAGTAATTTTAGGTTTTTATATATTGAAATGATGAAAATGATCATCCCAGGCTCTATAAATGTCTTAACAATCAGAGCTACATGGAACCATGTCTTGGCAAGTGGCGCCCCTTACTGTCCTCTCTCAGTAGTATTCTTTTCCTTAAAGAGCACTTGGTCACTTGCTTAAAGTAAATTCATATGCTTCATGCAATTGTGCATGTTGAATCCTGTAAATATTAGGTTAATTCAGAGTTAAGATGGTACCCTACATTGTAGAATGCATTTCTTTGACATTTAAAGTTTCTGTCACTGTTTTGCAAATGCACTCCCGAATTGCTGAATTGAAATGGACCACACAGCACCAAGAAAATATAGATGCAAGCATATACTGTATGTTCTAGCACCTTTATGTCTTTTTTTTTTTTTTTTTTTGGAAGTCGTCAAGAATTCTCCAGAATTTCACCTCCCCTTTTACATCCAAATCTGAGAGCTAATCGTCAAAAGCGTCACATTATTTTCACCCATAAATGTGATGTAATTGTGCTGCGCAGTTTGAATCTCTTATAGCCTTCACCACACCTCAGGATACGTTCAAGTTGGGGTGCAATATTTGTCAGTGAAAGAAACTGTCAGGAAAGTAAAAAAATATAGATAATAGATTTCTATACACACAAGTGTACCTCACTTTCAGATATCCTTATATCAGTGCCTCATCATACTCAGTCATCTCTAAAAGGGGGACATGTCATCCTCAAACAGCCTTTCGAGATGGCATTTTAAGATGTCTTATATTTACTGACAAATATGCACGCCCTACTATCAGGTGTCTTCACAACCTACCTTAACTTGTATCAGTAGCATTTCAGGGCCAGTGTAAGCCTCCTGAACATCTATGTGGTTTAGGGCTTGTCATTTACAGATTGTGCACAGTTGCACATGTTTTTTGTTTTTTTTAATTCATCAGAACAATGCAAAAATGTCACTATAGAAGATTTATCTCTAACGTCTAACATGCTGTAGTGTATGAATGCAGGCAAGCAATATTCCTGCTTGCCTGAGGATATTCTCTGCAGGTCAATAGTGACACACCAAGTCATAACAAAAGCAGTTGGGTCATTACACCACATTGAGTCCAATATCACGATGATGCCACATTCTATGTTAGTGATGTCGCTGTCGTCATACCTAGATTGACCCATAACAGTCAGGTAACACTCCTACCAGCTAACCTCTCATTTGGTAGTCCAGATAACGAAAGTGCATTGTGGTATTTTTGAAAATGGCTACTGAAAACAACAACAATATCAATCCTCTGCTTATCCAAAGGTCTAAATCAAATGTATTTGAATGACATAATCAGTAATGCAGCACATCTAGCTCTTAAAGAATGACTGTGTTTATGTATGTCTCTTGCATTATCAACAGTTACACCTCAGGACATTCCAGAATATGGGATCCTACACACATGATCCTTTTATCAGGTTGATATACAGCTCTAGCAAATATTTATATATTCTTTTTTTTTTTTTGCAGCTTCTGCAGGCTTTTAAATGCAGACGATGTTGCTTTTGTGGTATTAGATGAAAGTGGATGTTTTTAATACAGAACGGGGAAACAATACCTCAACTATAAGTAGGTAACTCGCATATTATATTTGCAAAGATAAAGTACAAGATACTACTGTATACCTAGATGGTAAGCACTGATTTCAAGTGAGAGTTGGTTCTACAGTAAAACACATAATAATGTCAGGGACCTGCGCACTTGTATGTTAATAGCACTGTACCAATAGAACAGATTTATTTTATGTTAGATGTTAAACTTATCAAGCTATCTTGTCGGGCATCACTTGTTTTACATCATTAGTTTAGTATGTACACTGACACTTTTGTTGAATCGTCTTGAAGCTATTATGGAAACAACTCCAAATACAGGCATGCTTTAGATGTGTTTCATGGCTTCATTAGGTTTGGATTGCCATTGCTCTTAGTCCAAGTATAAATGTTAATTATTTGAAATAGGTTAACAGTTAGTGGGTTTGATAGCCAAACCCTTTACTCTTAATTGCATGTCATCTTGACACTAATTCACAAATTTTATAAATAACGGTGTCCATGTTGCTAAAATATAATGAAGCCATTACTTCAACTTGACTTGCATCATAATGTAAAAAAAATAGCCAGTCTAATTCACTTTCACTAATTGGGTTATTCTTGCATTGACAATCATCAACCGTTACTCATAGGTCATGCTCTGCTCTCTCATTCAGAGCAAAGTTTTCAGCAAGATCCAGTGTTTCAATATAGAAAGATGAATTAGTCTATCAAACACATTAGGCTTACTTTTGCATAGTCAGTTGTTTGTCAAGTTACCGGCATATAGACCTTTTAGGCGTATGAACATATAAAACATGTCAATGCCCTCCTCACTGTCTATTGTAGCAAATCTAATGGTTTACTACCTCATCTAGAAAACTGATATAGTCTACTGTGTTGTCCTCATAGCTATTTTATTTTGTAATTCATGTACCCAAACACACAGCTTCTCTATAAGATGGTGTTTTCTTTGAGTGAAGTCTGATGGTCCAGTTGATTCCTGCTAATAGCAACCATAGAGCTGATATGAGACAGTAGGGGGAAGTTTTAAAAAAAATTCAAGTACTGGGTTGAACCATATGTAAATATTTCAACGTATCGTAAAAGTTATATGCACCCCGCTTGACCTTTGAATATTTTAAAGGTGGGGTGGTGTTTTTTTTATTGTGCTCTCGGTGTTGGTACAGTTGGTGTATGTGATGAAACCATTTTCGATGATTTCTTAGTTTGGACTAACTTAGGGGGTAAAGATGAGATTTTGCCTCCCCTTCTAAAACAACTCAATGAGATGATCTTTTTGGATGAGTTATTTGATTAATGCAGTATTTATTAATCAACCTTTTTAATCATCACTTAAGTAAACATGAATGTAAATGGCTTTAACAGTACAAAAAGGTTAGTCACAAGATTTTATCGACACATAGATATATATTGCTTATAAGGTATATTTAGTTGTCTCTACATGATAGAAGTGAAGGGATAACAAATTGTCCTTCACTTTATGTTGACACAAGTTGGGTTTCTTTATAAACTATATTATGCTTAGCCAATATAATGTACCAGAGCAAAGGTCTTAGTGAATTGACGAGATTGCACAACTGCAAATTGTGTCACTCTTGAGATGGCTAAAGAGTATGCTTGTTGGTAAATAACATGTATAATTTTTGTATGTTTACTTTAATATTTACAAATGTACAAAGGAATGAAATTGGGTGTATTCTGCATGATTGGACTAACACAAACGTGTCATTGGGCAGCTTGATGTGTGTGGTGAAATTTATCTTTTGATTGAGGATGTTGTATTGAAAATACTGGAGTGTATGTAATGTCAAGTCAACAATGTGTCAAGTAGATTAACTGAGACCTGAAATCTCATTGAACCTATTAAGAATCTGCTTAATTGTTCAATGACTACTATGAGAAAAAATCTTATACCGTGGTTTCCTAAAATCTGCTAGATTATTTATATCCCTAATGTACAGTAAGATGAACATCATGAATGCATTGACACATCCATGTTTGCGTGTTTGTGAAATATTTCTCCCCATGGAATTGAGTTGTTGTAATTATCAGTTTGCTTCTGCTTGTTAGATTGGTTATCTACACAAAAGTTGTGTACCTTGTGTCAGTTCTTTAACACAATGCTAAGTGAAACGGAGAGCGAAACCCTCAGGGATGAAACACTTACCACTCGCTATTCAGGTACTCCTCTTAGACCTAGCCAGCAGGGATGTCTAGTTACTGAGCATAGTAAATAATTGGTCAGGTTCCAGTTGCAGCAAATTTTATTTTTTAATCTCTACATTTTATTTTTTTTATCTATCTCTAAAATTAATTTTGAGATACTTCGGCTTGCTGCACAGATCGTTTTGATTATGTTGGGAGCCAAAAATATCTTTTCAGTGTCTGTTATTCTATTATTTCTGTATTTTGATCCTCAATGAATATCAATGCAACCTCATTTCAGGTAAGACGTTCGCCAACAGGGTTTTTAATCAGCAGGTTTCTCTCCAGTTCACAGTGCCTCAAACAGTATAGATGCATCATATTCTGTTGGTTAAAAATGCCTAATATACCACATTCAGACTTTCCTGAAACTTCCCAAAATTCCTGAGCATTTCAACAGCAAAAAGTCATGAATTCTTCTCACTGACATGCTTTGCTTCATACACACCTCTTGCTCCTAAGGTTGTGTAATAATAATAGCTAGCTAAAAATACTACTAGTATGATATTTGGCAATGCAGTATTTGCTTTGTTGTATACAAATATAATGGGGCAGTTTAGTCATTACTTGGCGATTTTAAAAATAAATAAATGCTACACTACACAGTCTTGTGACATGCCAGATGTGGTTTCACTCGTCGGTTCGTTTTACTGTTAAAAGACCACAGTATCCAGTTATCTAGTTTGCAAAGGACTTATTTTTTTTATTTTTTACAAAGAAAAACCCTTGGAATTAAATATGGATACAAATATTTTTGGCATGATGTGATGATATAAATGCTCCAAAGGAATATGATTTCATACCAATAATAGGCCTACTAGCTAAAAATGCAAAAGAAGTATGGCCCCTAGTAGATTGATTTATTTACATTTGCAGGGACACAAACAAAACCTCACAACTATTAGTATTACTAATTTTGCAAACATTTTCTCACACTTGTATCATGTCTTTTCATGCTGTAATTGATTTTGTTTTCCTTATTTCTACTGAAGTTAATTTGTCTTGTCTGCAGTTGTTGAGCACTTACGGGTTGTTAAATGTTATCCATTGAATGATCTAGTCATTTAATTCAATTGGAATTGTAAAACAACTCGCAACTTGAGAAAAATGGCCTATATGTTTGCCCCTAATATATTCACTCTTTAAAGTGGTGAACACTATTTTGAGTTGTGTTTTACTGAAAGTAGGGCACCATTACTAAATGTCTTGTGCATGTGTAAAATTTTCTTGATGTATACTGTATGGAAAAGCACCACTTTGAAAAGAAAAAAAAAAAGAATTAGCTGTAACAATGTAATTGGTCAAATTCACTGGATAAAAGAATCACTTTTCAAAATCACTTATTCTTCTAATAAAGATGCTGTGAAAACACATGTTTGTGATTTCATTTTAGAAAGAAACATTCAGTTTCACAATTTTTGACAACTGCATCAGAGACTAGCATAGTTCTAGGAAGAAGTTTGTCGTACCTTAGCACATGTATCATGTTCTGAATCAATTGGTAAATGTGCCTTAATATTGCAACTGCGGAATGTGTGATTACTTATCTTTCCCTTTTTTTTTTCCTTCCCTTCAGTGAATCTCCAGACTTGTGTGTTGCAAAGACAAAAGACCTGCAGTCCACCTCCACGCTTGAACAGTTCATGGCCAAACTCTGCCCCCACCATCAAAGGCAGATTGTAGATGCCCTAGGCTTCCTGCAAACGGAGGTCAAAGCATTAGCATCTTCCAGTACATCGCAAGCCTCTAACTCTACCTCTGAGAACCAGGGAGCCACGTGTTCCACCGCAGCATCCAGCCTGGACACCCCTGAGAAGTCATGCCCTGAGCCAAGGTGTCCCATTGCATCCACTCCCAAAGGCCTGTCGGAGGTCCAGGATGTGTCCCATGTTATCCTTAACAGTTGTGCAATGGCCAAAAAACTTCCAGAGGCAGCGGTTTCCCTCAAAACATCCATCATTGCTAGCCCTCCTTTGGATCTTCGCACACCTGGTTCAGGGGTTATCCAGGCTTTGGTCACCCCCTCCCCAAATACGGTGGATGCAGAGAACAACCATCATAGTGACCATGCCCCTCTTAAGATGAAGATAATGAAGACCAGCAATCTCGCTGATGGTAAGAAGTTGGCATGTGTGCTCACCACCTCTCTTTTAACTCACTCTGGCACTTTGGAGGAGAGACAGGGTAACTCAGACTCATCTAACAGAACAGAGGCTCACAGTGCTAGACTCAGCTCCTCTGTGAAAAGACACAGTCAGTTTAGTCATTCACATCAAGCCAGACAGAGAGACTCTCTCGGACACACCAAAGATACACCAGCAAAGCCATTTTCAGTTCACAAGACCTTCAGCGCCATTCATCCAGACTCCCCTCGGACAGCCAGAAAGACCATTAGGGGATCCTCTGACCATCGGACCAGGGACTCGGCTTGTAGGATTATAGCGGACCCTGATCTAGGCCACTGTGACATTGTTTATATTGATAAACCAATTACAGAGTGTTTGAGGGAACAGCAGCGCCACATGCTACCAAGGCGCAATGCCAGGAAAAGTACTAGAGGGCACATGTATGTCGAGGAAATGTGGGAGTTAAAAACTGTCCGTACCTTAGCAGGCCGTAATGAGAGGGGAAACTGTCCTAACCCAATGCCAGAGCTCATCACATTGGTCACCCCAAAACAGATGCTTGCCAAGCCTGACGGTGTACCACCTGTGGATATGCCCTTTGCTGGAGGTTGCGGGGAGACAATTAGTCAACAAATGCCCTCAGAGGTGTCGGATGAGAGGGAAATACGAGAAACGGGAGATGTGGTGGAGGGAGCAGCCAATCTTATAGTTGAGACTAGTCAGACCGATCAGTGTCAGAGCAAGGAACAATCTGCCCCTCCATCTCCCTTAAGCTCCCCGACAGAGAAAAGGGAAACGGATGTGAATGTAAATGTAGTGCAAGTTGCAACCGCAAATTCAGGGCAAACAAGGGAAAGTGAGGAACGTGCTGCTCAGGCTCCATTTGAAGCAGAGAGAGACAGCCATGAGCCTGAAGAGGCTTTGAATGAAAGTACAGAGCAAGTAGTGGCAGAAACAATAATGGAACCATCTAAGAATGATACTCTAGATGAAGCTGAGCCACAGCTTGTTTCAGCTGAAGCCCAAAGCATTGAGTCTGAGCAACAGCAGAAGAGTGACCCTATGGCCCCATATATAGTGAATACAGTTGAAAAAGAGACAGAGGAAAAGAAAGGAGAGTGCATAGAAGACGAGCAACCTCGAGAGCTTCAGCTACAGACACTAAAACTCTCTGACAACTTTGAAGTAGGTCCAGTAGAGGAGATGGTGAAGGGGCAGGAAATTAACACAGTTGAACCAGTTAACAGTGTTGTGGTGCCTGTAGTGACTGAAGATGAAGACGATGGTGATGGTGATGATGATGATGATGATGATGATAACAATGATAACAATGGTGACGAAAATGACTATGATGTGTCCTCAAAGACACTTGATGCACTCTTGAAAGAATTACCACCTTGGCGTAGAAAAAGGGGTACTGTAGTTTCTCTGCCAAAGCGATTAAGAGAAACAAAAAGAGTGATAGTGGGATATGTTAATGGTAGACCCATATCGGCTTCTGACAGAAGTCTGCGTCGTAGATCAAGTAATAGCGCCCCAGCAACCCCTAACAAAACCCCAGTGAAATCTAGTCAGAATGTTCCCAAAAACACGTCCGTTGAGCCATCTGTTGAAAGTAGTCCACCTGAGACACACGTACCTGCAAAATCTACTGCGAATACACCTGTGATTCCACAATTGACAGAACCATCTCATGAAACCCCACCAAGTACAGTATCTAAACGTCCCTCAAGGTCACCCCTGAAATTAAATAAGAACAAGTCAGAACAAAGACCAACCAAACAAACCCAAAAACAAAGAGTTCAGAGTGGTCCGGATGCTTTGCCTCCCCTTCTTCCTAATCAGCCAGTTGACTGTCCCCAAAGCAATGAGTCCAAACGCCCTCTTAGATCAGCCAGACATAAGCCAGCTGGAACTGCTATTTCACCACTCCCTGCAAATGATGTTGCTTCCTCTGTGTCTCCAAGACCTACCACCAACCATTCTCTTCCGTGTGCAGAGGATCTCCCTTCCCCCTCCATTTCTTCTCCCCCTCCTGTTTCTTCTCCCCCTCCTGTTTCTTCTCCCCCTCCTGTTTCTTCTCCTCCTGTTTCTTCTCCCCCTCCTGTTTTTTCTCCCCCTCCTGTTTCTCCCCCTCCTGTTTCTTCTCCCCCTCCTGTTTCTTCTCCCCCTCCTGTTTTTTCTCCCCCTCCTGTTTCTTCTCCTCCTCCCTCCAGTAGCTCATCTCCCCCCACAGCCTCTGAAAATTCCCAGCAGTGTATAGTCCCAGAGACTACTGTGGAGTTAAACACTGTAAAAGCTCAGCCAGTGGACACAAACTCCAATGAAATACAAAAAACGGAGGTGGAAAGTAGATTGCAGACCAAACCGAAACTTAGGTCTGCAAAGGTTGCAACAGATGTCAATAAGAATGCAAAACAGCATGTTAGCAGTGAGGTATCAAGTCTATTAGAAAATCAAACTGTCATTAAGAATGAAATGCAAATACAGAGTACACCATTAAGAAGTAAACGAGTTCTCAGGAAGGAGGAAGGAGGAAGTGAGTTTACTTTGCAGAAGAAGTCAGAGGTATCCTCTTTAGAAGACAAATCTGCAAGTGGAGATTACAGCAGTTCTTCCATTTCAGACAAACCTGTCAGAATGCCATTAAGGAGTGAGAGCAGTAAGTCTGAAATGTCCAACCAGTACCTTACCCAACCAGCTCCTGTGGACAACAAGAAGTTAGCTTTGAGATCACAGAGATTGGTCACGGCCTCTACCAGTGCTCTTAATATATCTGGGAAACAGAGAGATGTAGAGTCACCTAGCAGAATGAAGCCAGAAAGAAAAACTAAGGCTCCAGTAAGGTCCTCTCTATTGCCTGTCAGCTCTGTGTTGCCCCTCAGCTTAGTGACCCCTTTCATCACCCCAAGACTTCAGCCCCTAAAGCAAACTGCTCACAAATTCTTTGAGGCTCTGAATAGAGAAGACAACCAACACTTAATTACAAACCTCAACATAAAGTATGATAAGATGCAGAAAGGCTGGGTCCAAATGGACAAAGAGGGCCAGCCTGCTACAAAATACAAAAACAAGGCAGATAGACAGGCAGCTATATGGAAGAGTAAGCGCAGGACGCGGAAACCAAAGTCTCTGGAGCACCAGCGATACTCACCGGTGCAAATGCTTTTCATGAAAAAGTTTGATCTCACCAGTATTTGTCGCTGGTTCCTCGAATCAACAGAAACAAAGTCCCTTGTCATTGTTAAGAAGGTGAATACCCGTCTTCCATCGGAAACTCAGCTTTGCTTCCACAGTTCCTCTGGTGTTTCAGGGACCTCCCATGGGGTATTCCCAAGTCTACAGGCTGAGCGCCTAAAGAAACATTTGAAGAAGTTTGCCATCGCTTCTCCTGTGAAGAGCAACCCCAAGAGTCAGAAACTTATTGCTAAAGCACTGGAGCAAGAGGCCAATGTAGTCAAAGGGAAAGAGAAGAGAGAACTTCCCAATGCTCCTCAGACCTTGACAAAACCATACTGCTCTTCTGTTGAAACCCAGGTGCATATAGGTGAAGCCCAGAAAGCTTCAGGTAGATCCAAGAACCCAGCTAGTGCAAGGATCTTGAGGAAATACTCTAACATCCGAGAAAAGATGCAGGTTCAGCAAACCAATGTTAGGCTGAAAAAGACTCAAAAAACAAAAAGCCTGAAAGCCACCAATATGAAAACATTAACCACCTCTAAGTCTGCATCTAAATCAAATCTTAAATCCGCTCTCAAGGGACAGAGATCTTCTCTAACTGTTACTAAACAAATGAAAGGGCGTGCTGCAAAAATGGGGAGAGGAAAAACATCCACTGGTAAAAGAAATATCACAAAGCCTCCTGTTCAGGAGAGGACAGTCAAGGATCAGAGCAGTAGTAGAGTTTCAAGGGATCTGGCCAAAAAAGATACTGATTCACCACAGAGATGTTCTCAAAGACTCGGGTCCCCTAAAATATTGAAACACAATTTTGTCCACACATCTATAAGCAAGGTTGACTCAAACAAAAAACAGTTAGAAGCAGAGAAACCAGAGGTGGAAAAATCCAATCTGAATAAAGTGAATGCTGCAAAAATCCAAACAAAGGAATCATCACAAAGAGTCACTGAAAGTAAAGGTGCTGAGAATGCTGTAGAAACCCCGCAGCAAAGCATGGACATTAAGGTCCCGAACTCACCTGACCAGGTACTGACGAGGTCCCAGAGAAAGATGGAGGCAGCAGTCCCTTTGAGTGGGAGCCCCAATTATGCCTCAAAGAAGGCCGCAAAATCCATGACTATACAAAGTGGATCTCCTAAATCTATTGTCAAGAAAGCTCAGGAGCCCACAATGAAAAGAAGTGGGACTTCAAAATCCATTGCAAAAAAAGGTCCTGTGCCCTCGCAGTCACGAAGTGTGACTCCAAAATTGGCAGCAAAGAGGGCTCAGGAGCTTTTAGAGACCCCAGCTAAGCGCACCAGGACATCACATTCAAAATAAAGCATCCTTGCAGACAGAGATCCCAGTTATTATCAGGATTCACTGATTTTCTTTTATCTGGAATATATTCAAAATGACTAGAAGTAACTATTTTGTGTACTCTCATGAAACTGTTTAGAGAATACCTTTTTTCAGAAGGAGAATGTGTTAAGAAGGAAAGCTGATTTGAGATTCATTTATGCTTTTGTAAAGCTTCAGCGTCAAAATGCAAATAGTGATGAATTGTTTGCTGGACATTTTCTGAATACGTTCAGGGACTACTTGAAAGTCCCATGTGATGTTTAGCAAAAGTAGTTTCCCCTCTGACATGGCTGGAGATAAAATTGATAGCATATTAAAACTCATTTTGTACATTGAAGCTTTGATGCCATTCTGTGTTAACAAGGTGATGGCAAATTTATTCACCAACCATTTTTTTTCTTGTCATATTGTAAATATGAGCAATTATTGTTTTGTACAATTGCATGTTCTGTATTTAATTAACATTGTAGAATATAAAGTTTCACAGAGAGCATGATACCCAGAAGCATGGCAGACCAGTTTTGACTAAATAATACTTTTGCATACAATAATTAGGCCGTAGGTATCTCCAGCCTTCCAATCAGAGCTTTGTGAATATGTGACTGTTGTGACCAGGTGCCTTATTTATGAAGTGTAAAGTAATAGAATGTGTTGCTAAATGTGAAAACTCAGTTCTCTAGCTATAACACATTTTCCAGTAATTGGAGAGGCAGTCAACATGCATTTGCTTATTTCCATGTGTGCAAATAGTTTCCGTTCCATACAGTACAGTATGTGCCTCTTTGCTTAATGTGTAAATCCTTTATGTTGAATATGTTGACTGAGGCATTATGATTTACCCTCTATTGAGCTATTTTTATATACTTATTTTTCCCAGAGCATTAACATTGTAATTGTTGTTATTATAGCTGTATTAGATGTTGAAGCTGACATGAGTCTGTTAATTGTTGAAACAGACAGGAGCTCTCTCTCTCTTTGTATTTGTCATGGTTGTACATTTTTGTTTTTCTTTTATTGTTATTTAGGGTCAATTTTAACATTGATTTACATTGTACTTCTGCAGTTACCTCTGATCATTACCCTCATCGTTATCTTATAATAGCGACTTCTCTTTGAGCATTTTACCTGCTGTTGCATGTGTTAAATATTGTTAATGTGAAGAGATTTGCAAATCCATTTTTGCAACTCTTGGAATAGAGCTATTGCCTAGTCGGAGCTGAATTCCAGAACAAAATTTATGTCCCTGTTCTTTCAGAAAAGTAAACCCATTCAAGTCTATGCATGCACATTTTGGTGCCTATCATAAAGCTATACTAAAAAAAAAACATTAGTTGATTTGAGTTGACTTTGTGACAGTGGCTTGTGTATAACTTTTGCTTGTTTTGGACAACCCTAAACCCTGAAAATGTGTACCTTGGGTTGTTTAATATGGTTTCTTTTAATGTGGATTCTTCACAAGTTTAGACAATTCGATGTATCCCCCCACTTACCAGCATATAGACTTCTGATCACCATATATATGTGTCATCATTGATGTTTTTTGGGTAGTCTTGTCACACTTCTCAACTGTACATCCTAGTATGTGTCAATGTTTTTGTTTTTGTTTTTTTAGTTGAGTTTTTGTTTTGTTTTTTAATCTTTGTTGACTGGCAGATGTTCTCATAATGTGAAGTTTCATTACTTCTACAATAGTAACTTCCATTTGTGTATCTTCAAGGGAAAAATACCATTTTTAGCACAGTGTTACTTTTTATTATGGTCATTTCTCTTTAGAGAGTAATCATTTGTAAATGCAAAACATATAAATCATGAGTCATGTTTTTATTGTTATTTAAGAACTCCATGTAGGCTAATGCATTCAGTGGATCTAAATTAAACAACCCACCAAATATCAGACTTGAACATGTTTATTCAGTTGCTATTTATAGATTTTGATTTTGTATATCAGAAAGAAATAACTGCTTTATTTGTGGTAATCCCAAGAATGATACATCTTTTATGTTAAGAACTTTGTATTTTTGCTGGAGTTGATATAAAGATGTTTGAATTTTATCTTTGGTTTCTTGGGTGGTTTCTTGGGTCATTTATACATTTTGTTTTTAACCTTATTTATGTGTGTGATGGGGTTCGTCTACCAGCCTTAGTCAAGGTGCAACCACAGAAATCATGTGCAGATGGAGATGAGGCATGACTCTTGTATAAACATAGATCTTTATTAGTATTTGATTAAAACATGTTTTGGCCGTCAAAGGCATTAATCTGACAAATCTGAGTAGAAGTAGCAGCAGGATAATTTACTGAGGAAAAAATGTCCCGATATAATTTCCCCTATATGTATTCTACCATGGTGGCCCACCAATGGCAAGCTCATTACAACTTTATTTTTTACTCTAAATGGTCTCTTTAAGTGAAGGCAGGTGTTAAAATATGTAGTTTTCATATAGCAATAAAGTCGGCTTTATCTTTTTTTTTTTTTTTTTTTTTTTAAATAAAAATGTAATTCCCAGGGGACCCCCTACATGATATGCCATTGCATTTCCTACCACCACAGTTGGAAAAAATATAGGGGAAACATTGCTACAGAGCATATACTGTATTTGTTGTACTAGACACAAAATTAGATCAAACTTTGAAGGTCATGGCAACAGCAAAAGTAAAATGATATAGCAGGGAGAAAAAGAAAAGTAGAATATGATCATAAAAACTATTTAAAATAAGCAATAAAAGCAGAAATAATACAACAAATTAGTACATGAACAATTGTGTGGTTACATAAACATGCTCTCCCCCACTGATCTTTCTTCTGTTCTCTCTGCCCCTGAATCCTTCTCTCTCCTATCCCCTGATACTGCCACTGATACTCTGTCCTCTTCTTTGCACAATCTCTGTCCCCTCACCTCCAGGCCTGCACGCCCAACTCCACCTGCCCCTTGGTTGTCGGACTCAAACTCCCGGAGGACCAATCTCTCCTTTCCACTTTTTCCTCCCCTCTGCTTCTAAAGCTGCTTTCTTCTGCACTGAAATTCAAACTTCTGCTTCCTACCCTAAAAAACTCAAAACTTCAAAACTTTCTCTTCCCTCCTCCAACCCCCACCTCCTCCCTCCTCTCTGTGGGTTTCACCAACTTCTTTGTCAAGAAGGTTAACGATATCCCATCCTCCTTCCCTCACCCCCCAGCTGGTGCTCCACGCATCAACCACACCTGTCCACCTTCCACCCCTCCCTCTCTACCACCCTCTCCATCTTTTCCCTCCCCACCTCCCACCCTACCCCATCTTTCTCCCCTCTCCCCAAACGAGGTCCTTCACCTTGTTACATCTAGCCGCCCCACCACATGCTCCCTTGACCCGGTCCCCTCTCCTTCAGTCTACTGCACCTGAACTCCTTCCCTTCCTTACCCACCTCATCAACACATCTCTGGTGTCTGGATGCTTTCTCTCTGCTTTGAAGACTGCCAGAGTCACCCCCCTTATGAAGAAACCAACACTTGACCCCTCTGAGGTCAAAAACTACAGACCGGTTTCCCTTCTACCCTTCCTATCCAAAACTCTTGAACGTGCTGTCTTTAATCAACTGTCCTTGTACCTCCACCAGAACAACCTCTCGGACCCCCACCAGTTTTGGTTCAAGGTGGGTCACGCGACCGAGACGGCCTTCCTTGCAGTGACAGTCACTCCATGCCGCTTGAGCGAACTCTCTCTCCTCTGTCCTGATACTGCTGGAAATGTCTGCAGCGTTTGACACGGTGAACCACCAGATCCTCCTCTCCACCCTTGAGGGGATGGGTGTCTCAGGCTCTGCACTCTCCATGTTTGCATCCTACCTGATGGGTCACTCCTACCAGGTGACGCTGAGAGGGTCTGTGTCAGAACCACGCAGGCTGACTACTGGGGTTCCGCAAGGTTCGGTTCTGGGTCCTATTTTTTTTTCGTCTACACAACATCTCTTGGTTCTGTTATCCACTCCCATGACTTCTCCTACCACTGCTATGCCGATGACACGCAGCTGATCTTGTCATTTCCCCCCTCTGACACACAAGTGGAGGCACGCATTGCTGCGTGCCTGGCAGACATCTCGGAGCGGATGTCGATGCACCACCTGAAGCTCAACCTGGACAAGACTGAGCTGGTGTTCCTCCCGGGGAAGGGTTGTGCGCACCGAGACCTGGCCATCACCATTGACAATGCTGAGGTGACATCAACTCGGACTGCGAGGAATCTGGGTGTGACCCTGGACGACCAACTGTTGTTCTCGGCAAACATCACGTCAGTGACACACTCCTGCAGATTCCTAATCTACAACATCAGGAGGATTCGTCCCTTCCTCACTGACGAGACGGCGCAGGTGCTCATCCAGGCTCTGGTCATCTCCCGCCTGGACTACTGCAACTCCCTCCTTGCTGGTGCCCCGGTGTCCAGACCTCTGGAGCTTGTTCAGAAAGCTGCAGCTCATCTGGTGTTCAACCGCCCCAAGTTCTCCCACACAACTACCCTTCTCCGTTCTCTACACTGGCTTCCCATAGCAGCTCGCATCCAGTTTAAGACTCATGTGCTAGCCTATAGGGCAGTGAAAGGAACAGCTCCTTCTTACCTCCAGGCTATGGTCAAGCCTTACTTCGCTCTGCTGCCTCGAGGCGACTGGTTGCCCCGTCGCTCAGAGGCCCCTGCAGCCGATCTACACAGTCAAGGCTCTTCTCTGTCCTGGCCCCGCAGTGGTGGAATGAACTCCCCCCCTGATGTCAGGACAGCAGAGTCGCTGCCCATCTTTCGCCGCAGGCTTAAAACCCACCTCTTCAAGAAACATTACCCTGACCCTTCCTCTTAGCACTTGCTTATTTGTCTTCATTTATTTGTCTTAGCTCTTGTTTAGTTGCTTCACTTATTTGTCTCAGTTGTTTAAGTAAAAGGTAGGTAACTAACTTAATGCACTTTTACCTTAGCACTGGTTCTGCTCTTAGATGCTTGTTTAGGAAGGAAATGCACTTACGATTTATCTTGCCTACCTATGTTGAATGCACTTATTGTAAGTGGCTTTGGATAAAAGTGTCTGATAAATGCCTCTAATGTAATGTAACATGTTGCTGAAAAAAGGATATGCTAAAATAAAAGTATATTACTTACATTACAGTATATACATACTGTATATATACAGTTACTTACTGATGTAGTAAGGGTTGATATGACATATCAGTATATACATAATATATCAGTGGGAGGGATGATGTGCAATAGGCATCACTGAAACATGTTAATGTAGGCTCTAAATCTAGACGTTGGTGTCTCAACATGTGGGACCCAATAGTCTAGCAAAGACTCCTCCGCATACAAACTTCTCCTGGCAAGATAGAATGGAGAACTTCATGCCACACAGTTCACCTCTCATGACAAAAGAGAAGACATCAAAAAACACTGAACCATCCAGAGCTTCACGTTTTGACGTACCATTGTTGACCATTGTTTTATTGCAGGTTTTTTAATTATTAGATTATACTGACTGCTGTAGTTTCACCATGAGGACAATTGGCTCCATACTGTATTGGGTCTCATTTGACATGGGTCTGGACCTGTGTGCAAAGTTTCATGCATTTCTATGTATGGGAAGAAGAAGGATAGCCTACGTAGAAATATGAGAGACCAGCAGCAGAGCTGGCCTCTCCCTGAAAAACAGTTCTGTGCCACATATGTCACACACATATAAGTCAGTTTTTTGGGTTGCATTGATCATGACAGTGTAGACTAACCTAATGCAGCATTATCCTGATTTTTGCATAGTCTTTGATGTTTTTGTGATTAAAACATTGAGTTAAAATGAAAATGTTATGTTGTCATACTGTAATCAATACACTTGACTAGTTTCATCTTATTACTGTTGAGCCATGGTGTCTTTGCATAGAACATTATTAAGTGGGATTATCAGTCCAGAGCCTTGCTCATGGGCACGTTGGCCTTAGACTGGGAACATTTGGGCATCGTCCTTCTGTTTATTGATTACTATCTATTCAGACTAACACGTAACCAGTGTTTTTTCTTTGTTTGATTTTTTTCCTGTTTTTTCCTGTTCATGCCCCCCGCCCCCCTCCATCCTCATCCCTATCTCAACAGAAACAAGTCAAAAAAAGACAACACAATTTTAAAAGCACACACATTTAAGTTTAATTAATGAAAAGAGTGGAGGTTTGGTAAACATTTTGTCGGTGGCACTACATACATTCAGCATTATTGGGAGTTTTTCAGTTCAATCCCACCATCAGCCTGCAACGTACAAAGCAAACAGACACTTATCTGTAGGACGGAATCCAACCAGAGATATTTCTTAGTTTTTGCACCAGTTCAATACAACAAAGACATTGTGGCATTTACAATAACAGGTTTATGAATACAGTTCTTAGGATGGAAAACTGTGTTTCTGGTCACTTGACCTGATAACTGAATTACATCTCAACATAGCACAAGCACCACTAAGATGTCTACCAGGAAGCTGAATTCACCTGTCCAGTGCAGAGGGAGGAAAGGAGACATGACAGGAAGCCACATTCAACTAAAGGTGCACCTTTATGAGGCACACGGCCTAAGGATGACAGGGACTGTTCATCAGTATCCTTTATGAGATATTGTACACCGCTGTGATCACATTAACAGTATGTAAAACAAAGTTAACATGGGAAGCAATATGGATAGGAGCTCTGTGTTGTGGGCAATTGGTACATCCGCAACATGGATAAACACAAGCCCTCTCTTCAGAGAGAACAATGCCTAAGCCATCCTGATGGACTGTCACTTATAAACAGAATGTGATGTCTATATCTTACATTGGAAACTAAATAACAGCTAAAAGTTACCACTTCATGAATAAGCATAGGTCATATTTATCTATACACATTTATACATTCAGGTATGACTGTTTTGTTCACTGTAATTGGCACCATTTCTTCTCTATTGTGTGTTCTATAGCCAGTCAGAACCGGCAGACATTTAAGTGGCCAGAACTTCCTCATTTGTTATCTGTCAGTGGTAGGCATGTACACATGTAGTTGCCTATTCAAACAGATCTAGGATGATATATCTAAACATTGATAATTGTCCACAGAGGCAGCTTCATCCAATTTCTTCCGGCTTGACAGCAGCTTATGATCAGTTGAGCTTGACTACTTTGATTCTCTTGAATTAAAACACCTCAAAGTACTTCTCTCTATGGCAAACATTTTTCAAATTAAAATGATAGAAATACAACCCAACACTTCAACAAAATGAACATGAAAACAATCGGAACCCTTTAGATGTGGCATGGTAATTACAGGGTAAATCCATCTGAGGGGGGGACATCTCTTTATCTCGCTTGTATCCCAGCTCTGCCCTCTCCAGCCCCTGCAGCAAATGAGGAATGTCTGAGCCAGAGAGGAGGAAACACTGTCATAACTCGCTATTAAGTGATGTTACAAATACCTTACAGCTTTTTTTGTATACTATTTTTTTTTTGTGCCTTTTTTTCGTCTTTTAAAACTTTTTGAAAATATTTGAAAGTCAGCAACATTTATGCCTTTTACTTTCTACAGGAAAAAGCCTTTAGATAAAATAAATAAAGGAATAAAAACAAGCACAGACTCTCAATGAATTAGATGTAATATTCACATGGAAGACAACATATACAATATTAAACATATTTCTAGACCAATACTGCCTCCTATACAACAAGGCCAACCAATTGCTGTCTTTTTGGCCAATTACAAATTAGCTTGTTGGAGCAAGTGAGATCAACAAATTAAAACACCTAGGGAACCAATTGAATGCCATTCCACCAGTCCCAAAGCTTCCAGAAAACACAGACTTACTCTTTAACATAGAAAAATACTATACCAAAATGAAATACAAATATATATATATTAGAATCTGTTAGGCATTTCTGTATAAAGGGGGGGCTAAAGGAGTTAGGTTACATCATGAAACAAAATATAACAAAAATAAAATAAATCAATACAAGAAATTAGACGTAACAAAACAAAATCAGGAAAACATTCTGCAACCTTTTGTTTTATAATAACATTATGCTGATATTAAGAAGCTCTACATATTCATTGGCAAACTCTTCTCCACACATGCAACAGTTTGCACAAGTTTAATACTGCAGGCATCGAGGGGAGGAGGGCCGAACGTCCTCCTGCTCAAAGGGGGAGGGATTATGCAACTCATCCTAACCCTGAGGCAATGCATGCTGGGGGACTGATAACCACCGGGCACTGCCCGTGCTAGATGGGTTTGTTGTATGAACAGAATAGATAATGGTAACACACAAGCCCTCTCACTGCGACTAGTCTAAGAATGTGTGTGTGTGGATGTATGTATCTATGTGTGTTTGCCATGCATGTGTGATCATGTACTTTGGAGCGGTATATGACTGTAGGTCTCAGTGCTGCTAGTCAGTGCAGTCTCTATACTTGACGGAGTCTCTATGTAAGGTAACTCACAGCACACCACTGTGACACCAGACCACCTGGCCTGGAAGCCGTTACATCCGCGCTGGATTATGTGCCACTCTTAACCCTACCTTCCTCTGTTCAGTTCTACGTGTGCTGTATCCCGGCAGAGAAATCACTACACCAAACAAACAACAAATTTAACTTAACCCAAGCCAGATACAGCCCAGTTCAGCCAAGCCCAGCCAAGCTCAACTCAAGGTAGCTTTGCCAAGTCAAACGGACCAGCTCTCCTCCTTATCCACTCATCCCTTCTTCTCTCTCTTTGCTTTTCTCCCCCTCTCTATTAATATGTCCTCTTGCCATTCCTCTCCAGGCTGGACCCCACTGTCCTCACTGCCTCCAGGAAGTAAAGATGGTTAGATGGTGGCTAGGCTGTCAGAGGCCTCACAGATGGATGGGGGGGGGATTCACACTGGGGTAATTGGGGTTGGAGGGCCTCACTCTGAATGCAACACCTTTGAAATCTCTGGACCCCTTGGAACAATGTTGCAGATACAATGGTTTTGTTGCTGTTGTTGTCACTTCTCTCTATTGTTGTTCATGCTGTTGGTTTCTCTGTGTTACTGTAGGTCACACACCCTTGGAAGGGGAGGAAATGTCCTATTTTACAAACATTGTTGTCCATAATATATAGATAGAGGTTTTATATATATTTCTTTATACTCTCTCTCTCTCTTCCTCTCTCTCTCCCTCCCTCGCTTTCCTCCAGTCCACTCTCTTCCTTCCTTCCTTCCTTCCTTTCTATCTTCTGCTCGGTGGCAGCGGCAGCGAGTGTGTGTGGATGGCGCTACATGCAGCCCACGCAGCCACACTTGATGGTCTTTTCCACTTCCTCGCTAAAGGAGGTTCCATCGCTGCATTCAAAGGTGTATTTCCGGCGCTTCATCCGCTGGCTGGCGCAGCAGGCCCCTGTGTCGCAGGCCCCGGTGCACTCCACCCAGGAGACCATGCGTGTCGTCTGGCAGATGGAGTAGCCCCGCTGTACCTGGTAGAAATCTCGTACGGGCTCCCCTCGGCACTCAGACTCTGGGACGACAGGAAAAAAGCACACGCCAACATTAGTACGGCTGCAAGTAGTTTATGGATTATAGATAAATGACAACACACCGTCCTATACAGCAGACCGACCTGTGTCGCAGAGTACCCCGGTGTAGCCACTCTCGCAGTGGCAATAGGCGTCTCCTGTGTCTGAGATCTGGCAGCGGCCGTGTTTGCAGGCCAGGCGGCGGCAGGGGTTGAACAGCTCCCCCTGTTGGTTACACAGGGCACCGCGGTAACCCTCCACACACTCGCAGCGGTACGACTGACTGTCCAGCGGGATGCACTTTCCATGGACGCACCTACCGAGAGACAATGCTCTAATCAGTCTATATCACATTTCAGCTACCTACTCAATGGATGTATGTACAGATGCAAGACCTAGGCTATGTGGAATAAAGTATATATCTCTTTCTGTAGCATGTTAACATACTTGCTGCCCTGGCAAGGGTTGGTGGCAGGCTGGTCACAGTAGGGCCCGCCCCAACTTGGCTGGCAGTGGCACACCGGTCCCTCGACCCCATCAGGCTGGCAGATGCCGTGTAGACAGTAGATCTTCCTGCAGGGCTCGCAGCCCGGTACCACGCCAGGCTTCATCTGGGTCTTGGTGAAGTCCTGGAGCTCGTTGTTGATGTACAGGTTCTGGATACAGCCGTGGAAGCTGGAACCGTTCTGGATCTGCCAGAGCCGGAAAGCTGCCGAGTGCACATCCACCGGCATGCCTGAGGAGAGGAACAAACCACGGAGGAGGGAGAGAGGAAGGAGATGATGTTTATAGGTGGGAAGAAGGGTAAGCAGGACCACAGACAGACAGCTAACACAGGGCTGATATGAGTGTAATGGAGGAAGGCATTTTCAAACAGACGTGTGTCTCAATGGTGCATATACCTTCAGATTGAAATTTGTTCATCTTTTTCAAGTTGTGTAGAGATTGGATGGTTGCATTTGCACCACATGAGACAGATCATCATTGAAATAGAGGACAGTAAAAGGCAAACAGGTACAAGGAAATGTTTTCTGTCTAGTAGTCTTGTATGAATGCTCAGTGACCTTCACTGAAGAACAGTACAGCACAAGACAGCACAGCACTGAAACAAACTGTACAAACTCTGACTGAGCCACTCCTGATATCAAGCCACGTCTTTTCCCAAACATAACACAGGCTTTGTGTTTTGATCTTATTCAGTGGCTCATTCTTCAGATGTTTTCTGATCATTAGATCTCAGGAGTGGTCAGATTGCTGAATCACACACACTTACAAATAAATATGGTTGCATTTTCTGGAATCAAAATCCATGCCAACACAAAACATGTCTGAAGTGAAGACTGTGTCTGGTAGTTCATGTATGAGTCACTAGAGGGCAGACTTTACACATGGTAAAGAAATGTGCTGCAGAGATAATAGATGTATTGTGCTGTAAAGCTACGTAGGGGTTCACCGTGCACCGTGTGCCTTGGCTGTAGGTTGATCTGTGATTGAGCAGGCTTCATGAGAATTACTCGATGTGTCGTGTGTCGTGTTGAAACAGTTTCTTTGCGTCTCTATAGTGCATTGTGTTCATGTGGCCTCTAGCAAACACAGTCATGGCTGCAGGTGGGGATGGTGTGGGTGGAGGTTTGGGTCTGGGCGGAGGTGGGGCTGGGTTGCAGGGTTGAGGGGAGGGGTTGGTTGCGGTGGTGACAGAGCGAGGGGGGAGGGGTGGTGATTGACAGTAGTGTAGTAGTTAAGAGTGCCTGCAGAGGAGGGAGGTGTGTTCTGGAGAGGGCCCCTACCCCCCACGTATAGCGGAGCCTCCCTGTTGAGGGACCGCTCCACCCCAAAGCTGTCCATGCTGGTGGGGAGACCCCCGTCGATGGACAGGTTCACCATCTGGTCAAAGGTCACCAGCTCCACTGTGTGGAACTGGCCATCGTTGATCGTCTCGGTGCTGGTGAGGGAAAGAGAGAGGAGACAGAAACAGGTGCAGTCATGAAGAGAAACATAACAAATGGCACCTTTTTCATCTGGAACCACAGAGTCATCAGAGAGAGTGAAACTAACAACCTCCAAAGGGTTCATGGCACCTTACCTGTAGATGGCGTGTCCTGGCTGGCTGCCGGGGTCATAGCTGACCTTGACATGACCTTGGTAGAGCTCCACAGCAATATGGTCATTGTCTCCATTGTACAGCAGGATACCATTATCCTCTGCTGTTGACACCTAGATACAGACAGAAGGGCGAATGTTATTGATGTTCTTTATTTAGGTGTTGTTTCTGCATTTCATACAAACACAGAAATCATAAACACACACACACACACACACACACACAGTGTGTATACCTGTAGGGTGATGTTAGCCTGGGGCCAGTTCTTGAGGTCAGAGAGCAGTAAGTAGGAGTCTCTATCGATGAAGTTGACGCTGACCAGCTTCTCACAGCGCGGCCCACCGAACCGCGGGAGACACTGGCACAGGGCGCGCCCGCCATGCTCCACACAGGGGGCCTCGTTCTGGCAGTCAGCCAGCTCACACAAGGACAGCGGGGACAGGGCCACCTCACACAGCTGACCACTACAGAGAGAGAGAGAGAGAGAGAGAGAGAGAGAGAGAGAGAGAGAGAGAGAGAATGGGACAGTGTTGTTAATGGTAGATCTGTAATCAATAGAAAGTAAAGATCAGCAGGTGCACATAGCGTTTGTGTTTGTCTCACCTGTACCCGTCAGGACAGACGCAGGCGTATCCGCTGAGCTCGTCCACGCACCGAGCTCCATTCTGACAGCGATGCTCTTCACAGTCGTCATAGTCTACGCTGCAGTCATCACCAATGTAGCCAGGAGAGCACACACACCTGCAACACGCGAACACACACACACACAATATTGGCATCCAGTCAAACACAGAGTGACCTCTCAGCCTGTTTCTCCAATCTATAGTCCCAGGACTGTTTGCTGACAGCACACACTCACTTGGGCCCAGCGGAGGTGATGAGGCAGGTAGACTGATGTTGACAGGGGCTCCGTCCTGGGGCGCAGATGTCCTCCATCTCCTCACACATCTCCCCTACAGAGAATCAGGAAGATGTTCAGCTGAAGGGACACAGTAGAAATATAACACAAACCAAAGTACTAGCTGTGTACTGTGTGTGTTACGGTACCTGTATAGTAGGGGGGACAAAGACAGGTGTAGTTGTTGACTCCATCGATGCACGTGGCTCCGTTCTCACAGTCGTTGTCCTCGCAGTCGTCAATGTTGGTTTGGCAAGTAGGGCCCTCGAAGCCCAGGGGGCAGGAGCAACTACGAACACACACACACACACACACACACACACATTTCAACATTTCATTCCTCATGAGACAAAAGAGAATAAAATATCTCGATTTCATTCCTTCAATGGATTGATTGCACAGATAGTCTTCCTCACCTGTATGCTCCCTCCTCAACCTCTTTGAGTTGGCAGGTTCCCCCGTTGGCACATGGGTTACTCACACAGGCATTCAGAGCTGTCTCACAGTTCTTGCCCTGCATCGCAACACACACACACAGAAGAGAGACAATGTTCACCACTGTGCTTCTATTTTGAAAATACTTTCCCGGTCCGTAACACTGACATGGGGGATATGCAGAGATAAAGCATTGTGTCGGTGGTGAAGTAGTGGAGGCTCTGACCTTGAATCCTGGAGGACAGCTGCACCTGTAGATCTCCACCAGGTCACTGTGGCAGATGCCGTGGTTCAGACAGGGACTGGACAGACAAGGGTTGCACTTGGCCAGGACCGCAGCGTCCACCACACCTGAACAAATACATGACAGGTAAGAATGGATGCCTGAATGAAAGTGCTATCTTCATTTCTCTCTCCATAAGACAAGACTGAGCAACACACCAACTCACCTTGGCACTCAAATTTCTTGGCAGGCGTGGTGAGCAGCAGCTTGCCTTCCATGCCCTGTGGGCCGGCACAGCGGGCGATGCCAGGTTCTTTGTAGCCGGTCTTCACCCAGTCAGACAGCCAGCGCAGACGGCAGTCGCAGTACAGCGGGTTGGCGCCAATAGCCCTGGGGAGAGCAGAGAAGACAAGCTGCTCAGGTAATTGGTCATTTAAGATGACCGGGTTACACTTCTCATCCTCGTGTGGTTGAAAGTCAAGACTCCCGAAGTCTGGGTTGGTCAGTGTAGTGCATTGTATCACCAGCAGGTGTCTCTATGCCCTCGCATAAACTCGTCCATGTCTTACTCAACTTGGTATAAGAATAATGCCTCTGTAAGCACAATACAGATTTAAAGTTTTGCAATTCCACTTTGTGCCATCACATATCTGGAGCAGGGCCTCTCAATTATAGGGAAACGTGTGAACAGAAGGCGCACTTAACCACTTCTGTCACGGTGGTCGTGAATCAATGCCGCTCTGTCCTCCGCTGGATGCACAAACACTCCTGAATCGATGCCGTTCCATTACGGCTCATCTTTCAGGCCGGGCCAATAGCTGACACCTGACATCTGCTAACATGAAAGCCACTTGACTGTGGCTCTGGATCAATGGCCTCCCCTCTATCCCTGCCTTTGTCCCGCTTCTCGTGCAGCCTTGACTCCTTCACTGCCCTCCTCCAAATCCTCTTTGTTCTATTCTCGCTATCCTCCTCTCAGCTCCAACTCCGTGGCTGTGACACCGATAGGTCTATTGATCACTGAAACTGTTGAGGGATGATGTGAACATGGATGGGTAGAGCGCATACTGTAAAGATACTTCTGTTTGTCTCGACACACACCCACACACCCAAGCAAACGCAAACACTGAACACCACGCACAAATCATGCACACACAAAATTACAGACGTGAAAAAACACACAAAAACAAACAGTCCACAGACCATGAAGAATGCTGGTAGACCTGTAGGATGTGTAGTGTGTGTGTGTGTGTGTGTGTGTGTTTTGGAGATGTCACAGAGAGATGAGACAGTGGAGGGGTCTGTGTGTTGCTTTAACCACAGGGCTGTGGCTGATTAAGGGAGGGCTCGGCTCATGTGTAGCCCACCAAAGAGCACAACAGACAGGCCACTGTGAGCCACACTCCCCTGGCAGGCTGACTAGACCCCCTCTGTGACTGAAAAGTGTCTGTGTGTGTGTGTGTGTTTGTATCTATGTGTGTGTGTGTGTGCAGCGTCCATGAATGGACTTCACAAACTCGGCGGTAAGTGCACAGGGTGTCACATAAGCTGCCGTGTGTGTGCATGCATGCGTGTGTGTGTGTGTGTGTGTGTGTGTGTGTGTGTGTGTGTGTACTCACAGGTGGGACAGTGAGGCCACATCGTTGAAGATGCCATCTGGAAGCTCTGAGATTTCGTTGCCATGGAGAGACCTTGGGGGCGATGGAGAGAGAAGTCAAGAGAGAGGAGAAAATAAGGGGGGAAAAAAAAAGAGAACACACTTGATGACAGGAACAAACAATAACAACAATTCTGTGCAGCTCTTCGGTCATACAGCACTAGCTTCAGCCATGTAAGTAGAACCAGAAATAAAGGGGAAGATTTTGATGAATATCTGGAGGGGGGGGGGGGGGGGGTGTTGTGCTGGCATTCTGAATGGGTGGTAGGTGGCTTGTATTTCTAGTTGAGCCCCGTACAGCTGGCAAAGACCCGCGGCTCTGTGAGTCTGGAAAAGGCCGGTGTCGGGTTACGACGTAGTCTGGATGGTAGGACCGGGGAGGGAGGGGGGTAAAAAAGGTTGCAGTGCATGCAGGAGAGTGAAGGACATTGCATGTGTGTGTAGATGCACAGGTATAACTATGTGTGTACTTGAGCGTGTGCACGTGTCTTAGTGTATTTATGCATGCATGCTCAGTTGAAGCGTGAAGTCTGTGCATACTGCGCCAGTGCCGTTTCCTTCGCTGCCCTTTGAGTAGGATATAGGGTGACAAGCCAACCCGGCTTAATGGCTAGATGACTGATGGCTGCTGTAATCCGCCAGGTCATTACCACCTCCTACCCTCAGTTGACCGCACGCTAATGCTACCACAGCCCCAGTCCGCAGCACCAACCCCTCCGCTGTGCCCTAATGATGTATGTATAAACCCTAACTTCCTACTTTGTTTGATGTGTGAATTACCACTAAGCTGAGAGTCGTCAGGACAGGGCGGAAGGATACAGGAGAGCGAGGCGGGTTACTGGCCAAGGAAAGGATACAGAACCACGAGGGAGAATATACAATATACCGTCTGAGGCAACAAGTTAATTGGCCGAGGATTCAATGTCAGGAGGAGAAGGCTTATTAGTCTGGAGTGGCCAGTGAAGGGTTGGGGTAGTCGGGGCACAGTTCGGCTGCAGTGGGCACGACGCCAGCCGCTGGGTGCCAGCCACTCGGGCTCTCACGGGAGAAAGGAGCCAGGGAGTCTCCAGGAAGAAACCTGATCCGCTCTGCTATTGGCATCCTCTCTCTCTCTCTCTCTCTCTCGTTCTCTCTCTCTCTCTCTCTTTTCTACAGCTGTATATCATTCCATCACTGCATCTCACCTATTTCAACTTGACTCTCTTTTCTTCTTTTCTCTTCTCACCCTCTTCCATTTCACTTTCTTCCCTCTCTCCTTCCCACCCAAACCCTGGCGGGCCACGCCCTGGCGCTGTCTCGACACACTCCCCTCACACCTAATACCCAGCAGGCCAATTAGCAGCTTATTAATCCTCAGGCCAAACCGCAACCATCACACACACACACGCGCAAACACACACACACACACGCTCTATCACACCAAACCAAACCACATCCATGCTAGGCCCAGACCCCTGGTCTGTTTGAAGCTGTGAGCGTTAATGATTCTTCTCCTCTTTACTGCTCTGTAAAGCCAAAGGTGCTGCTTTATAAAGGCTTCGGCACTTCTGCGTGTGTTGAGTATGTGTCGGTGTGCGCGGCTTCGGCACCTCACTGCGGTTTCTGTGAAGCTTCGTACCCGCCAACTTTGAACTTTGAACCCGCTTTAGAGTCTTAAAGTTGAACGCTATTAACTAGCGCTCATTGTCGCGTCATTTTCTTTTCACCCCCACAAAAAGACGTGGCACCAATTGACATTTAATGGGGGGGGGCTTTTGATTGATCAGACCAGCAGTAAAGACATCAAAGTTTTCTGCTTCATTTGGACTCCTGTTTGGCTGAGACGATAAGGTAGTCCAGACAGTGTGTGTGTGTGTGTGTGGGGTGCAGTTGGGGGGTCTAGCATGCTCGTGCAGGGAGTCTTTTTACAAACGAAGGTGGCGTGAGTGAGTGAGAGCAGAAAGAACGGACGCAGGTTCATTAGTGATCAAAGCAACGCGACCAGACCGGCGAAGCGGCATCGACTAATGGCGACTGAGCTTCACTCTCATTCCGCGCCATAAAGGCTCTTGCACTTTGTGTCTCATAAGGATCAGGAGCTTTAGTCGAATCCTGCCATAAAAAGAGGCTTTGTTGAAGCTTTGTTGTCAGTAGTAAAAAAAAAAAGTGCGTCTGGTACTGGTGCACGTGGAAAGCTGATAAGTCTGCTCCCACACACATCGCTATGGGCACCGAGCCAGGAGATGACAAACATTCATGCATACAGGCACTCACACACACACACACACACACACACACACACACACACATCATCTCATAAGGAGCGCTGCTTGGCCTTGGCTCCCCGTTCCTCTCCTCACAGAACCGAGCTGTACGTTTGAGTTAAAGTGTATGCGATCCAGCTGCCGTATCTTTGGATGCAGGATCAAGGTGTCGTCATCTATCTGTCCAACACGTTTACATTCTACATCTACAGTTGTTTAGCAGGCCGATTTATCCACGGGAGTCCACGGTCACCGAGCGTACACAATCAAAAGACTTCAGAACTTCATAAAAGCCCGGAGGCAGAGTCAAAGACATTATAGTGAGCAGGGCTTACATTCTCCAGTAATCAGTGTCAGGGTGATTTTTTTGTGTGCAGTGGATTGTGGGGGTGCGCGTTTGGCCCCTCCGACGGTGAAGCGGTGATGAGCTCGGGGGCGTTTGGAGGTGAACAGACATATTGGTAAGATGTCTGAAGACGAGGCGTGGGCAGCGTTATGAGTTGGAACGCCATCGCTGCCCCATCGGTACCATTTACACGAGGAAAATAGGTCAGGGGTTGTGTGTTTGTGTGTGTGTTCATGAGCTGTCATAACTGTTTACACTGTGTTTAGTTTCTCTGGAGTTACTCTAAGATTCTCAGCATCTGCTCCACCCTTTCAAAATATGTATCTTAATAACTCATATAGCCCAGGATTGAGTCTTACATGAAAAAAAATGTTTCCAATGGAGTTTCACCTGTTTTGAGAAATGAAACCAGTTGATTTGCACTGGAAACAAGTGAAATTGTCTCACATGATTGGCAGATTTTTTTCACTTGTTTAAAAAAAATAGGATTTTAAGACTAATTGACTTGTTAAGATGATTTTTTTTGCAGTTCACACACAATATTAAAAAAGAAACTCACAGCAATCGGAGGGAGCGCAGCCCACTGAAGGCCATCGTGGGGATACAACGCAGAGAATTGTAGCTCAGGATCCTGCAATGAAAAAACAAAAAAAAAAAAATAGGAAATGAAATCTGTTTCCATTCTGCTGTCATGACTAGAATGAAATACAAGCTCTGTGGTTTTTTGACGGAGCGAGGCCGGTCAGGACTTACAGAGTGGTGAGCTGGCTCATGTTAGCGAAGGACGAGTTGGTCAGAGAGTTGATCTTGTTGTTGCTCAGGTCTCTGAAAGGGAAAAATCAACCATCGTGAGACAAAGAGTTGATGATGTTGATCCGTTCAGACGGTTAGACGGAGGGACGGACAAACAGGAAGGGAAGCAGACTTACACCAGCTGTAGGTATTTGAATGCCGACAGTTCCTTTGGCACTACGCTGAACTGGTTTCCATCCAGATACCTGAGGAGACAGGCACAAACATTTAGTCTCCCAACAACAAGTATCTTAGTATTACTCTGGAGAGGAGCACTGCGAGGTTACATGAGGTAATACTGGGACCTTTAACGTGATACATACATGTGGTGACATGGTGATTTTTTTTTGCGTCTTTATTTATTTTGTTGGGGTTTATGTATGTAACCCTCCACCCCACTGTTGTTTGAAGAGACTTTGTGTTTTTTGTGTCGGTGTCATGTTGCTGTGGTGGTTTACATTTCTCCAGTGTGAGTGAAATGCTCTAGGGTGTGAGATGCCAGTGCTTGTAAGACGCTGTATAGTCTCCAGCAGAAGACCAGTGTATGTAGCACACTAACAGCCCTGTGTGACATAGCTGTGTGTGTGTGTATGTGTGTGTGTGTGTGTGTGTGTGTCTTAACATGTCTATGTGTGTTAGAGCCACCACAGAGGATGTCATGCCTGTAGGGCTGCAACCACCCTGACAAAGTGCTACCAGAGGGCTGTCACCTTGATGAATGGCTGATTTAGGGCCTGGCCCCTCTGAAAGGGGCTGCAGGGGCTTTCTCCTGCTATTGTTGTTGACTGTGTTAGGAGGGGGGGGGGGGGGGGGTGGAGGGTTGCTGGTTAGTTAGGGGGCCTTTGGGTTCAGGGTAATGATAGGTAATGATGGTGCAGAGGACACTTGGGATAATGACGGAGTAGCAAACTCTCCGGATGACTAGATGAAAGCCCGGCACTGAGGGGCACACCTGGGCACACCTGCTGGGACAATGACAGGCCTCAATGCTCACACAGTGAGTGTGTGTGTGTGTGTGTGTGTGTGTGTGTGTGTGTCTGAACCACTTGGAGCAGTATTGGAAAGTTCCAGACCTATTCCATTCCCTCCCCTTTCCATTGAAAACTGCTCATTAAAATGTCCTCCTGCTCCCCTCTGCTCCTGTGGACAGGCTTTTGGCCCTCACACAAATACTCACACACACACACACACACACACACACACACTCTGATCCTTGGCTCTGAGTGTGAGAGTGACATCAGTGCTAGCCCTGAGGGCTGCAGGGAGCAGAGAAGAAGAATGTGTCTGAGAGAATAACTGCAGGGTTTATTGACTCCGTTCCTCGTCTCTCTTCTCCAAATGATGAGATCTGTTTTCTTTGCCTCCTCTGTTTCCCCTAACTATCTCTTCTGTACCTCCTGAACTCTCTCTACCTCGCTACAACTCTCTCTTCCCCTTCTGGTGCCTGTCCAATCATGCTCCCACCAGACAAAAAGGTACAGCAATGCCTGAAGCTGAAACCGATAAGATGCAAATGTGATTAAATTGCGAAATGTGATGAAATGAAACTGTTAGCACCGTGAACGCCGCCGAGACACTCACAGTTCAGTCACGTTTCTGGGGATGCCTTTGGGCAGCGCGCGGAGGTGCTTGTTGCTGCAGCGCACCACCGTCTCCAGGCAGGTACACTCACTGGGACACTGCGGCCTGGGAACGCAGCTTGACTCCTCGTGGCCTGGGAGAAAGGAGGAGATGGAGAGGAGTGAGGTACAGTAGACGAGGAGAAAGATGGAAAGACAAAGAGAGAAGGAAAGAGATATCGAACAGCCCCAAAAAAGAAAAAGAGCTGGCAACCCAGATGCAAAAAAAATAACAATGTTAAGATAGAAAAAAAATCCAAAGGCAAGACAAAAACAAGTTATTTAACTGTGACGCACTGAGACAATAAAAAAGAGAAGCGGTGAAAAATGTGAAAAATAAAAGTGCAGAGAGAAAATGAAGACGAGGAGGGAGAGGAGCCTCACTAATGCAATATCGACCAGCGAGAGCAGAGAATGGAGGTTGCCTGAGGCCCGAAGACAAGTCTAACATTTATTCTCAGGTGCAAACAGGCTGGCTGGTCAATAAGGCAAACAGTTCAATAGCTCCACTCAGCCAGCCATCGACCAGCGGCTTAGGAATTGCTGAGTAGCAATCTGCTCAGTAAACAAAAGACTTGCACAATGACGGCCATTATTTAAGATGGTCTCAGACACTCTGAAGCACCTCTTGTTCATAATGTATTGTCGAAATGGATGCGATGCTTAAAACTTCATCAGTCATGTCCAGTCAGGTTAGCTTCACACGGAGGAGGCCATCTATATTGGAGAGGTTCATCTCTCTTTTCAGCCCAGTCTAAATGAGGACATACATCAGTAGAGAAGCCGACTCTTCTCATCTCGGTGCCTCTTACCCTCCTCACAGCGGAAGTCAGGCAGAGCCACGTCCTGCAGAGGGATCTCCTTCAGGAAGGCGGGCCGCTGGCAGCGAGGGTTGCCCGTCACAATCTTCTTGCTTCTCAGCCAATCGCCGAGCCAGGCCAGACGGCAGTCGCAGTTGAAGGAGTTGGCCAATAGGTTACTGGGGGGAAAAAAAAGGGGACGGCAGAGAGAGGCGGTCAGATCATTGCAGGTTGAAAGCGTTCACATATATACAGTTGAAGGTGACGATGTGTCTTACAGGGTGGAGAGGGTCTGCAGCGTGTCGAAGGCTCCAGGCGTGATGGTCGTCAGCTGGTTGTCATAAAGAGACAGCAGGCGGACGTTGTGCAGCCCCGTGAAGCTGTTGTTGTGGACACAGCTGATCTTGTTGTTCCTCAGCATCCTGACGTGGAGAGAAACATTTCGGCTTAAGTCAGAAAAGGAAATATCGGCTTGCTATTTGGAAATATTTTACTCGCTGGTGTGCATCACTCACAGCATGCGCAGTCCCTCGAGGCCGCGGAAAATCCCACTGCGCACCGAGTCGATCTGATTGGCTGTGAGGTGGAGCTCGTTGACAGATCCTGCCCCTTCAAACGCCCCGTCCTCAATCTCTGTGATCTTGTTGTTGCTAAGGTTACTGTGAATAAAAAAAGAAAAAATGTGAGAGACATTTATGATGATACACGACATTTTGACGAACAAAAGCATTTCAATACATTAAATTGTGACCCATGGGAGACAGAAAGCTTCACTTACATCTTCTTGAGCTGGGAGAGGTTCTTGAACACCCCTGTTGCCTCCAGAGTGGTGATGTCATTGTTGTTGAGGCGGCTACAGAGAGAGAGAGAGAGAGACAACCACACAACCCCATTCAATCGTAAATCGATCGTAAAAACAAGCAATCAAAGGCGACAGGCACAATACGATCAGTGGATCCCGATGGCTTACAGCTCGGTGGTGGAGGCGGGGACGTGCTCGGGGATCTTGGTGAGTTTCAGGTTAGAGCAGTCCACCACGTTGGACTCGCAGCGACACTTGGGAGGACAGACTGGATCGCTGTTACACTCGTTGTTCAGGCGGGTGTCCTCTGTGCCTGAGTACACATAGGAAATATGACACAAAGTTAACTAATTGGATAACATCAGCCACCAAACTCATCATATTACTTGTGACGGCACTAGTCACACATCTGGTCCCTCCACAACTGCATCAAAAGTAGTTTGTCCTGTTGTAACCTACGACGCCTCAACTGCTCCATAACCTTAGGAGCCCTGAAGAACATCCTACAGCTCTCCTTTCACGACCCCTGAAGAATTGCACTTATTGCCTCACCCGGAGAGGAGGGAGGAGAGACAATACCGGAGGGAGATGGATGGGAGTGAGGGGGCTGCGAGTTATTTCAGAGAGGTGATGGAGTGGGAGCAGTGGGGTGAAAAGAACAGTAGCAGGAGAGATTGAGATAGGGGAGTTGGGATGCCAAAGAGGATTTGGGGCGGCCAGCTTCAGTGAAGCAGAGCGCCCCAGAGAGAGGGAGGGAAACGCAGAGAGAGAGATAGAGGACGATGGGAGAGGTGGTTGAAATGACGTGCAGACAGGTGGAGGAGGAGGAGGAGGAGGAGGAGGAGGAGGAGGAGGAGGAGGAACGGGAGGAAACGGAGAAAGGAGAAGCGAGGGCACGAGGGACCTAAATGCATGCGGGAAAGAAGGAGGGAAGGAGCAGGAGAAGAGAGGTGAGAGAGATGAAAGGTGAGTGGCGGAGGTAGCGGAGGTAGGGGAACGAGAAGGGATGTCTGTCCTGACGGAGCAGGAGCAGGAATGAGGCAGCGTGGGGAGTGTGGGACGCTTTCCTCCACCTCCTCCGTCTATGAATAGGCATTACGTGCCAAAGAGCGTGCTGCCAGTTACATCATGGCTGCTTAATAATGGAGAAGCACTGGGAGCCACTTAGAGCAGTGTGTGTGTGTGTCTTTGGGTGTGTGTATTGTTTCTCAGTGTGTGTGTGTGTGTGTGTATGATGTTCCATTTAGAGAGGACAGCATTTTGCGTCCCGTCCCTCTTGCATACCTCACATCTTTACACCTCTCTGCCTGTGGTTTGCGGATGACGTCAGCGGGCCACCGTGGGGCTCCCAGACCACAAGCATGGACAGGAAGCCTCACACAGCCAGGATGAAATCCTACCCGCTGGGTATCGTTCAAACATTTGTGCAAAAACAAAAACCCCTAGACCAGTATGTGCAACCCTAACCTAACCCCAACCCCTTCATTGAGGTTTATTGAAATGTGGTTGGTTATTGAAAGAGTCAAGTGGGTTCCATTCATAGAAATGACTTGCTTTGGCTCCCCGTGCAAAGCCTTCCTCCATAGCTATGTGACTTAACAGAGTGGCTCTGTGGTCCAAGTGGAGGGTGAAGACAGACACAGTGAGGTGGTCATTAAGGAACTCTCCCTCACTGGGCCAGACAACAGGAAGCAGCATTTCCTGCCACACAGGAAGCAATGAAAGTACGGCGGAGCGCTTTGATCCCAGGAATGTAGGGGAGCCGGGGCGGATTACCCGAGCCTGAGTCACTGTCATCGTCACAATTTCATGGTGGTGACACTCAGAAGAGCTGAGGCAGAGAGAGGAGAAAACCGAGGCGAGGCAGGAGGTTCCTGTTTTTCGGCCCGATGTGACTCATCGCCGGAGTTGTAGAAGTTCTCACGACTCTCCTGCAGCCAAGTGCCTCATTATCAGTGTATTCAAATATTCCTGTGCGGTCGGAGAGTGTGTGTGTGTGTGTGTGTGTGTGTGTGTGTGTAGGCTTTCATCATTATCATTCTGGGAGGGTATAATTCTCATTAATCGCATTTGACTTTGATCTTCCTTCTGCTTACATAGTACTTCCATTTGTTCTCTAAGCCAGGGTAATGCTTTATCTGGGCTCAGCACACAAAGACACATTAATACACACACACACACACACACACACACACCGGGACACACATACACAGACCCCGACACACATCAGTGCTCCTCCTAGTTATTTTCTTGGAAATGCTCTTGTTAAGAGGCCCGGAAACATCCGCTGATAGGAATCTGGGTCCTCTGGTGGGCTTTACTTTCTTTAGCTTTTACTGATAGAAGGGACACACTTTCCTTCTCTCTCTCTCTCTCTCTGTACGTCTCTCCCTCCCTCCCCACCTCCTTCCCTCCCCTTGCTCTCTCCCTCTCCTGTCCCTCTCGGTGAGTGACTGTCTGTGCTCGTGCCAAAGCAAAGACGGACTTCCTCTGGGCTCTATCTGCTGAGCCTGTTAGACAAACAGAGCTGAGGAGGAAAGTAGCTCTCAGACATCACACACACACACACACACTACAAGCACATGACAATACACACATAGGTACAACAGTCGCTCAGAGGCCCCAAACTACCATTCTCACAGCTGTACGGAGCCACCATCAATACACAAACATAAACACAACATATTCTAAAGAAGGTTTTCAAGGTTTTCTTTCGTCTGAACATGCTCCGTATTAACCAACCCTGCTCGAGAGCTGCCCATTCATTTAATTGAACAGTAGGTAATGTTAAAATGGGAAATGATGCTGGGGTGTCAACGCATACAAGCCACTCACCTGGGATGAAGTACTGCTCTTTGGCTGTGATGGAGAAAAGAAAGAGGGAGGGATGTCAGTGAGACTAGTCCGCATAGCTGTGGTGTAGCTATGCTTCAGCACAGTCATATATAGTGTTTATATATATGACTACACATGACTGGAGGTATGTGACAGTTACACAGAGTTAGCCTTGTGACTATCTCTGTGTATGGCAATGTGGAGAAACTGGCAACGATGTTAAATGATGGTAAATATTTGGCTTGTTGCTAGGGAAGAGTGACATGGAAGACAGGGAGAAAGAGAGAGAGGAGGAAAGGAAGATAGAAAGACAGAAGAAGAAGTGAAATATCAACAACAAAAGTGAAGAAAGAAAGAAAGAAAACATGATCCCCTTCTTCAGCAGGTCTAGCCAAGTGAGTGAAGCTATAAACATGTGTGAAACCTCAGCAGTACGTCGTGCCAGACAGTGAAGCCCGGTGCATAAATACAATAGTGGGCACCCGGTGCAGGCAGTGGGCAGGGAGAGGCCTGGCTAGTGCGGTGCAGAGGAGTGAGGGGGTGGGCGTGCAAGAGAAACCTGAGCCTGCCAGGCAGAGCTGCGAGTGGGAGATGGAGGGGAGATGGCTGGGCAGGCGGCCTGAGATTGGCAGAGGGAAGAGGAATGGTGGGCACGTACAGAAACTCTAGCCCCGATGCCAGCCTTGCCCGGTGATCTCAGCTCACTGCGGTTACCATGTGAAACCAGACTCACGATGTGGTAATATGGAGGGGAAATGGAGAGAAAGAGAGAAAGAGAGAGATGCCTCTCTTCTTGGCCTCCGAATCGTCTGGGGAGATATTGATGGAGGAGCACCAGCACATGAGAGGCTGAATAAAGCCTTTTTACCAGGAAAGACTCACTCAATGTGGTATGAGGTAGAGGGACTGACATAGACAAAGATAACTCCCAGCACGGAGAAAGAGAGAAGTATATGTAGTATATGATAAAAACAGCAAAGGCTGTTTAAGAGATGGAGAGCCAGAGAGAAAAAGAAGAGAGAGATACTGATACCGAGCCGCTAGCCTACCAGAGCAGCGGAACTTCTTGCTCTTGATCTGCCCGATGCGTTTGTTGGCCAGTCTGCGTGGGCTGGCACAGCGGGCACCGCTGGTCTCGATGGGGTTGGAGCGCAGGTAGTCTGCCAGCCACTTCAGATTACAGTCACAGATAAATGGGTTCTGGGCCAGGTGACTGGAGAACAGAGAGAGGAGGGGGAGGGGGGGAGAAGGGAAAAATAAAGGACAGAAAGCAAGAGAGGGAGAGAGGGAGGAAGACGTGGGGAGAGGCAGAAAAGAACAAAAGCAGCAAGATCAAAACGTAGCTGTAACTTTGACACATGCAAACAATTGATGGAGCTGATGGGACAGCCAACAGAGAAGAACAAACATGGGTGGCTTGCCAGCAGCTCCTTTGCAGTAATGTGATATTTACTGCTTCAGACATAAATGGCCGCTCTGTCAAAATGTTGCTTCATATTTGGGCATCGGAGCTGCAGATGTGCAACAACACACTTGAAATGCTCACTCTTACCACAGACCAGCAGAAACCTGGTGAGAATGGCATTAAGCAGTCCTTCCTCTAATATTGGTGATGTGTGCTTCAGCAGCGTGACCTTCAGTGCGATGAGTGTGAGCTGGCATGGCTGCTGTGCTGTAACCATGCAGACTATGTGGTGAATCTGAATGACCGGAGACGTGGGGAAGGCTCTATTTTTACCCCTTTCTCAGAATGCAGGCAAAACAAGAGGCTTGTTTTAGACTGAAACCCTGAAACCCGGTGCCCTATGTAAGCGCGTGCATGTGTGTGTGTGTGTGTGTTTGTCAGTGGGAACTTCTGTCTGGTGAACCAAGGGTCAACACTATCCATCATCTCTAACAGGTGTGTGTGTGTGTGTGTGTGTGTGTGTGTGCATGCCTATTCGTGTACAGGAGAATGGAAAGGTAAACAGATGACTGTGGTCAAAACAATTTTCAAGTGTGTGTGTGTCTCGGCTGTGGTAGACGTGGCCGTGGGGGTCTGTTATTGATAAGTGATACATGGTGTTGCCAGCTTTGTTTACTGGAACAGAAAATAAGAGACATCCACCAGCTGGGATGGGTGCTGCCTGGTTGGGTGTCGGGTGAGTTAGTGCGGTGGAAAGACTGGGTGGGGTCTGTTTTTTGATCTAGCCGCAGATGTGTGTGTTTTCTGCACGTGGTTGTGAGTGTGTGTGTGTGTGTGTGTGTGTGCGTGCATGTGTTGGTGAAGATGCTAAATGATAGATTTACTCTTTTCTCTACCTCATGCATCCATTCCTGTGTTATTAGAGAGACATGCGAGTAAACAACTTATGTGTTGGCTCATGTTTTATGGTGACAGCTCAGTATGTGTCAGAGTGTGTGTGTGCTGTGCGTGCACGTGCAGTGTGCGCGTGTGACTCACAGGGTCTGTATAGCTCTTAGTGAAGTGAAGGTGCCCTTGGCGAGGGTTTGGATCTTGTTGTCGTACAGCGAGAGCAGAGAGAGATTCTGCAGGTCCTGGAAGGCGTTGGCGCGCACGCAGTGAATCTTATTGGCATTCAGCAACCTGAGAGAGCAGGAGGGAGTAAGACAGGAAAAACAGAGAGGGGGGAAGAGAGAGACAGAGGAAGGTGGAGAGGAAGGGAGGGAGGGAAGAAGCTTGTCAGAGTTTCTTTATGCATTCATTCATTATACATTCCTCTTGCGCAAAACAACGTTTTTCTTTGAAGGTTAAAACTCCCTTGCTGAGTGGGAGTAAAGGGTGAGAGAGTTTGTGTCTGGTATTCAATATGTGTCTGTAGTGTTTATATGTGTATCTGCGTGTGTGTGTTCTACTTACAGCAGTTGCAGGGAGTAGAGGCCGTCAAACACCCCCTTGGGCAGCTCCGTGATCTTATTTCCATACAGCACGCTGGAAGACAGAAACGCAAAAAAAAACGCGCTTCAGAGATAGGAAATGCCAATCACGCGGATATATACGCCGCGTACACGCCAGATGAACCGAATCGCAACACACACAAAAGCAACCTTCGGCGGGTGAGTCACTTACAGGGAGTTGAGGGAGCGCAGGCCCAGGAAGGCGTCGGGAGCTATCTCCGAGATCTGGTTGTTGCTCAAGTCTCTGCGTTTTGAAGGAGAAACCCAGAGAAGTAGTCATGGAGATGCATCAAATAAATAAAATATGATACTATCATACTATCTGGGATGAAGTCAGAGATTAGGCCTTTTTTCACTGTGGGAGGTTTGACCCCGCTGTCAACTTGATGTCATCCCCACACGGGGCGGATGGATGACAAAGTGCCCACATTCTGCAAGACTTCCCCCCGCCTGCCCGTGAGGTAAATGTAGTGTGAGCTGGATGGAAGATGTGTTCCAGCTCCCATATTTGATGGTGCATCCCTTTAAGGGATTTAATGAAATGAAGCAGGATAAAGACTTGTAGCCAATCAAAACATTTACTTGTGCTATTTGTGGGCTATCAACCAGCCTTGTCTTATAATTTGGTGTGTGTGTGTGTGTGTGTGTGTGTGTGTGTGTGTGTGTGTGTGCTGTAAAAATGGGGTGCAGGGCTGGGATCCAATGTGGAAGAGGCTGCCTCTGAACGTGCCCGTCCTTAATAGGATCCACAGGCCTCTCCCCACAGGATAACCACTAAGCCTGTGTGTGTGTGTTTGTGTGTGTGTGTGTGTGTGTGTGTGTGTCTATTAGAACAAGCAAATGCAATGGTAAAAGAGAGAGAGACTGGTTGGGCAGAAAGAGAGAGACAGAGATAGAGAGAGAGAGAGAGTTAATGGAGTGTGTGGACTGAACTCCAGTCGACTGGATACCTTTGAAGGAAAATCATCATGTGGTGAAGAAGAGGGATATTTTCTCATTTGGGGGTAACAGTTAAATAAGTACCCATTTGTCTTCTTGCAAAGGACTGAGGTTTCCTGGAAATGAAAGTGTGGGGAAGGAGCCAACATCTGCACTGGTGTGTGTCTGTAGACTTATAGTCAGACGTTTGTGTGTGTTTGTGTGTGTTTGTGTATATCTGTGTGTGTATGTGTGTGTGTGTGTGTGTGTGTGTGTGATTACAGCACCCTCTCTAGAGAAAGCGGTTCATGTGTAGGTCATCCAAACGAGGACAAGGTGACAGGGAATGTGTGTGCTTGGCATTACTGGGACAGGAGGGCATGAGGGGTCAGAGTGGCATTGT